>BMAW01010461.1:287820-309919 GCA_019974015.1 Nephila pilipes
TGTGTGTGTGTGTGTGTGTGTGTGTAAATAAATATATATATATGGAATATGTATGTATGCTTCAAAATATGGAATAATTTAATAAAAATCTGCTAACGAATGCAATCATGATTAGAAATTATATCCAATGATACACAAATCAGAATTTTAGTTGTTAAAATTATTTGGAATCCATTGAATAAAATATGTTTCTGTAAATGTGTACTATATAGAAATGTTTTAATAGATGTTCACAACTAGTTCACTAACTTTCTGTCTTTGTAATCCTAATGTTGTTCGGTGGATTTGTTTTTGAATTGAAAATTCAAAAATCCAGGAAAGTCCTGAAAGGTAATAGCCCTTATGTATAAGATTACCTTTTTAATATATCACAGTTCCAATATATATTAGAATCAACTCTCACTCCAAGATATAAATATCAGGAATTCGATTAAATTAATTCATAAATTAAAGATCCTAGTGAGAAAGCTGTTATAAATTCATATAAATCAATTTATAAAATAAAGACCTTAAAGAGAAAACTGTCATAATATAAAACTGTTTATAAAATAAAGATCCTAGTGAGAAAACTGCGATATTATAAAACAATTTATAAAATAAAGATCTTAGTGAGAAAACTGTCATAATATAAAATCTTTTAAGATAACAAATTCAATTTACTTAATGACATTTCAATATCATCCAGAGTCCCCTAAGAACTCATGTGACATCTTAAAAACATATCAAAATGGACCATCATACAAATTATTGGGAATATATCTTTTTAAAAAATCTAATGGATAATCACACTCCAAACATTCTCCTATAGATTTCCTAATTAGTGAATCTATCTTTATCACGAGTAACTAGCAGTTTATTACGATACAAAAAGTTTAAAATAATGTTTCTGTATATGGACAAGTGAATATTACTTTCCCAGTAAGGCATTTTAATTACCTTACACCCAAATGCATCTCTTTTATCATATAAATTACTACAAATAGTGCAATCCCTTAGCTGTAGTTCTATATCTAAATATTCAGCCTTACTTGTAACTGAATTTGTCTGCAATAAAACCAAATAATTTGGATAAAAATCAATGTTCGGCTTAAAATCTTTACATTTACTAAAAATTATTTGGTCTTCTATATATCTATATAAAACATAAATAGAGTTGTTCAAGTATTTCGATTCATAAAAATGTACGTACAGATTAGCTTGAATTTTGCTAACTGGTCCTCCTTGAGCCAGGCTCTTTAATCTGTCAGTATATTTTCTTATTGAAAAGTATATAGTTTTCCTGCAGAACTAACTATAAAAGGTTTTTAAATTTGCTCAGTTTTATCGTATTTTTTATGTTATATTTATTATAGAATATCATCAAAACCCTAATCATATCCTGTATATCAATTGAATTGAACAGATCCTGAAAATCATAACTATAGATTGCCTAAATCAGTGTATTGCCTAAGGAATTAATTAATTCTATACTATTTTTAATAGTAGAAGTTTGTTCAAGCTTTTCTAAAATATTATTTAAAACATTCTGCAAGATTTTACTAGAATTAGTTAGGTATATATTATATCCATTTGAATTTAATTGGATTTTATGGAATGTAAGAGTTGAGAAAACATGAGGGAATGTTTTTAATATCGAACTGTAATCCAAATTTTTTTATGAAATGCAGCTAACCTATTTATAATTTCTCCGTTTTCATACTTTGAAAGAACAAAACTTTATTATTTTGAAAATATGCATCCATCTTTTTAAAGTAAAATTGCCTACAAATAAATGCAAAATTTCCAGGAACTTTATCTACATATACAATTACATAAAAAAAAATTGCTAATATCTTTGAATTTTATTCCATTTTTAAATCTATAATTAACAATTTTTTGATCAATGAAGACTCTATCTCTAAATTCTTTAAAGGCCTCTCAGAGCATACGATATTTGATAGCTATTTCGATAATAAGGTCATCATCAAGATCCTTACATATTTCATTTTTAGCTACATAATTACTCTCTGTAATTATTAATCAGTAGCATGTTCGTTTCTTCATTATATTTCTTATTTTTTCATTATTAATCAAATTCAAATCTCCAGTGACCACGTAGCCATAATATTCATCCAAATTGTCACCATACCTATCACACACACACGCACATTGACCCAACATTTCCGAATCCCTACTATAATTAAAATTAAATATTAATCTTCCTTATTTTTTGTTGTACCTAAAAGCAATTTTCATAGTTATATTTTCAATTGGGAATAAATGCATGTATTTTTTTTAAAAAACACTTGAAAAATTTATTTTATTGAAAGATTTGCTTAAGAATGGAAAGGTGCAATATTCCGTTACATTTTCATCATCAATATACATCGTGATATTTAGCTTTTTAGTTATGTAATTGCTTAGGTCTTTCATAATATGATAACCTGTTCATCCGGTAGTTTTCCTAGTATCTCCCTAGCAATTTCGGTCTCCTTCAATCCGAATATGAAATATTTAATTTTTTTTTAATTTTGAAATTCTTTTTAAAATCTTTTTCTAATTCCATAATGCTATTCCTGATAATTTTTGTGTTCATATATTTCCTTTTTTACGTTTGCCTCTATTACTTCTTACATTTTTATTTTTACATTTATCTTCGGTATAAATACATTCCATAATATCTTTTCGTTTCATCAACTGAAGCAAATTTCTATCGCAATATATTATATTTAAACCATATGAATAAGTTGTCTTAAAAATTCTATATAGAAATTTTTCCACCATAACCTTTTCACCTTATTGGGAATAATCTTAATTATATATAAATAAATGCTATCAAATCCATACAAATTAAAATGAGCGATTTCAATTCTACTAAATTGAATTTCAATTTGGTATCTCTTTGAATCAGATCTATGTTGATTCATTCTAATATTAATATAAATAGATGTTTGACCTATATATCTGTATTAACATGTTCTACATTTCATCATATAAATACAATTGTTCACTTTGCAGAAAATAAACTGAGATTTTTATCTCTTTGCACTGCATCTATCATGATGCAAGTTTTGCATCTTTTATCACTACAATTTCTTTATTTCAATATTATCTCACTTAAATTCTGAGAGTATTTATCATAACAAGTCGCCTCAATATTTCTATTTGTCTTTATGTCATTTTGATTGGATCCATTTTTCAATCTATACCTAGAGTTATTAGATATACTCTCAATAAAATTACTATTCCAAACATTTCTAGTTTTATATTTTCTAGTGTAATTATCTCTAGAACCCATATGTATGTATATATATATATATATTCTTTTACATTTTCCTTGTAAGTCAGGTGCTCTAAGATTGTACTCTGAAAAATGTGAACAATTATTAATATAGGTGCAAAAATTACATGAAAAGGCAATTACTATTAAAAATGTAGCTAGTAGTATGTAGCTAGTAGTTTAAAAGGAAATTTCTATTTAATAGAAGTGCATGATATTAATTTCTTTCAGAGCTATAAGCTTCAGAACTATTTTTCTCAATTTGTGCTTTTTCAATTCATTAATGCATTTAAAATACTACTCCTTCCTCAGGTATTTATTATAACTTGTCTTTTTTTCTGTCTATTATATGCAATACATGTAACAAAATTAAGGATCAATTTTGCAATTAAATTAATACTTTTTTAATCGAAATTCAAAATATAAGGGATATTACTAAATTTTAGCGTACATATCAACATTTTTCCCCCAGAACTATGAACTATTATTGTAAAGACAATACCTTAACTTGTTTAACACATAATTAAGAATATTATAAAAAGAAATCATATTAAAATATTAATAAATAAAGGAGGAATTTTAATTTTCTTTTAAGTTTAAATTTTCATAATTATATCAACTCTGTAACCAAATTTTCATTGGAAATCATTTTCTTGAACAGAAAAACTGGATGGCATCTTGAAACATAATTTTTATATACGTATGTTAAATAGAGAAAACTGTTTGATAAGTCCCGAATGCCTTTAACTTATATTAGAATAATGATATACGTACATGTCCTTTTATGGTTCAAATAACCGATACATTGTAGATTGCATACTTCTGAATAACTCTAATTGGGAGAGTAGAGTTTTATTTTACCCTAGTTTTAATTTTGAAGATGTATTTGGGCCTAACCACAACATAGACATTTATTAGTCAACGTATTTTTTTCTTCTCATTTAAAACTCACTCTCGTTACATACATATTTAAGTGAAGCACAAGCAGCGCCATCTGCTGTGCCGACTGACAAATATCCATTAATACATTTTATCGTAGTGTAGTTAAAAATATAAAAATTATTCTGCAGAAAATTGTTTTCCAAACACTTAAAATATTCTGGATAATATTTTTCTTCAGTATATTTTTACTTCGGTTTTTTTGTATTCATTATTTTTTTCTATTTGACATGCACATAAATAAATTTTAACTGTCGACAGTTTCTTACCACCATATAATATATCTCATATTCTTGAATTTCTTAGCTGTAGTAAATTTTATATAACTTGTATATCCTGTACCTGATTTCAAATTGAAAGTCAAGGTTATCAAGTTATTAAAAAATTACTCCGAGATCTGAGTGTAGCACTTTTGAGACTTGTTGTATAAATGGAGGAATCATAATGACTTTTAATTAAAGCAGACTTCAAAGCCTCTTGTAGTCTGACATGGAAGCATTTTTTGTTATTGTGTTCTATCCAAACTCCCTATTCTATTATCTTATAAATTAATAATAAAACTTTAACAATGCATCTTCCTTCGAGAAAAAGATCTCCCAAACACTTGAATAAGCACACACACACACACACACACACACACACATATATATATATATATATATATATATATATAGAGAGAGAGAGAGAGAGAGAAAACTACAGGTTAGGAAATTGCAAATCTATGAACACATACACAATAAAATATGCAAATGGCCAGATAGACTCAGTGAACCGAGTTATGTAAATAATGCGAAATGCGTTGCGTTCTGGGAAAGACGAAACGAGATGTAAGGGAAGCAATTGGCAATAATTGTTCTGAACTGTCGGTCCGAATAATCATCTTGCAAATTGTTTTTCTATCGAAGAGAAAACGTTTAGTTCTGACAATGCTAGGACGCCGAAGACCGAGGCATTTCCAGAAGACTGACGAATATACCAGGGGTATGATGATCAGACTTAGAAGAGCTGGTTGGTTTTTGCGCAGTATTACAAGGAGGTATGGGGGTAACAGTACCGATGGAGTGACGTCAACACTCGTGGATTGACGCGTCCATAGACATAAGTTGGAGACCTTGTAGGCCACTTTCGTCAACATATTTAGGCAGGTGTAGGACACTTTTGATACTACTATACCTAGCAGTACCATTATTCGCCAATTGGTATTCGGGAATTTTCAGTCACGGAGTCCGTTGAGAAAATTACAATTAAATCAAGAGCATAGGTGCTTCCGTTTGAGATATTGTCGGGATAGAGCCACGGAGACTTCGATGTGACATGATGTGCTCTTACAGATGAGTCACACCTTTGTTTAAGCAATGAAAGCCGCTGAGAACGAATCCCGTGGCAACCATGTGATAGGTCTAGTCCTATCTGTGGAACAAGTAACCACGGAGAGCTATACCACTCAACTGTGGAACGCAACAACGCGGAATTATGTTATCGGTTGCCTTCGCCTGTGGTTGAATATTATCACTGGTCTATATTGTTTTCAGCAGGACGTCCCATCGATACCTGGATAGCATGCTCCATCAGATAACACTAACCTTTCTTCAGGGAATGTAGAATATCATTTAGCTTCAGGATAACGCTAAACCGCCCAAAACGCGTATTAGTCAACATGCTCTGCAAGGTGCCTGATGCATCTCTGGCCTCCTTTCTCCCGGATTTTTCCCCAATTAATCATGATCGGCACGTGATTGGATGTTATTTGTGTAGGGTGTAACTTCGGCGTTCTAAAGGCGAACTGTGACAAATAGTTGAGAGAGAATAGACAGCTGCGCTTCAGGAATAAATCCGCACATTCTTTGAGTCTATACCTAGACGTGTTGCTAAGTGCTTTACAGCTAAGAGTGGTCTCGAAAATTACTGTACGTACTGTATAGTCTCTCTGTTCATAAGAATATCAAGTCGTAAGAAACATCACTTATTCTGTTTTATCGTGCCGCTCTTTTTAACGATTTTCATCACTTGCAGCGTGTGTGTTCTAAGTACAGCATTTTCACTGTCACATTATACACGTATTGCCATAAAAGTTTGCGCACCAAGAAATAAAAATGGGATTGTTTTCGAAACTTGGCGTGAAAGTACGTGTCAGGCAGATAAGTAAATTATTAGAAATGCAGCGTGATTGCGCATTGCAAAATGCCACTAGATGTTGAGCTTTGTTCCCCTTGGATTATAAAACAGACAAGCAGAGCTTTTTTCCGTGTGTTTAATCTGTTGCAGAGGGAGGCTTTATAAATATAGATGTCTTCACGCCACTTTTGGAGAAAATATGAGAAGCTATCAGAATTCAAGAAGGGAAAAATCATAGGTCTGAGGGAAACCAGGTGGTCAGCTCGGGGAGTAACTCGTCACCTAGGCCGTTCTGACTTTACTCTGAGGAGGTGTCGAGTCCAGTGGAAAAGAGAGAAGTCTGTTACACGGTGAACAAGCTCAGTACGCCCTCGACAGACTGATAGTCGAGACGACCGTCACATCATACGACACGCACGCATAGCGCCAACTCTCTCAATGTCCACCATCCTTACACAAGCAGCAACTTCGCTACGGGACTCTGTGTCAATTTGTACCATCGCAAGACGCCTGGCTGAAGGACAATTGCTATTGCGGTGCCCGTTACGTGTATTACCATTGACACCCACTCACCGCCGCCTCCGTTTGGAGTGGTGTAGCACTCGAAGAGATTGGACTGCAACCGAATGGAATCAGGTCGTGTACGTGTTTGGGGGCCATGTGTTGAACGTCTCAATCCTTCCTTCGTTGTACAGTGGCACACCGTTCCATCAACTGATGTGATGGTATTGGGTGCCATCGCATACAACACACGGTCACCCCTAATATTGTGATTCATAGCAGCTCAGAGGTATGTTTGTGACATTCTTCAGCCACATCTGTTGCCACTGAGGGCAAGGTTCATTGGAGCAATTATTCATCAGTGCAATGCTCGCCCACACACAGCAAGGGTTTCACTGGCTCCGCTATATTTTCACTCTTCCGTGATCTGCTCGATACGCAGATTTGTCAACGGTCGAGCATATCTGGGATCGTGTAGGACTACAAGTTTGACAGCTTACCAGTTTGGTCGAATTAAAGGCGCGTTTACAGCAACAGTGGACAATAACATGTCGCCGGACATCATACGGAACTTGTATGCTTTAATGCCTGGCCATATCACATCATGCATTCATGCTAGAGGTGGCCCAACAGGGCACTAAAAACGCCATTCATTTGTAATTTGTCCTAAAATAAATGATTATTTTGCTTTGATTTTGTAATCACTTATTTACATCTACATTGCACTTACGTATATAAAATTTTGTTTTATTCTGACAACTCTTTCTTGGTGTGGAAACACACGCACGTACACACATATATGTGTTTGGCGCATATATAGTTTGGTCGAATAAAAGGCTCGTTTACAGCAACTGTGGAACAATATGTCGCCGAACATCATATGGGACTTGAACGCTTTAATGCCTGGCCGTATCTCATCATCCATTCATGCTAGAGGTGGCCCAACAGAGTACTAAAACCTCCATTCATTTCTGAATGGAGGTTTTAAGCACACGCATATATGTGTGCAGGGACGTCTTATGACTTCCTGAGGCCCTGGGCTCTTATGAAAAAATAGGCCCCACCTGCAATCCTTTATACTAATTTGGTGTATATACATGTACAGATCTATAAAAAACATTCCACAGTGAAATGAGGTTTTATGAAAATATTCGTTTTCTTCATTTCAAATTTGTAATATCATTAATTAGTTCTTCAAAATTGTTAGTAATATTTCATTTTCAACATTCTTCAAGATTAAATTTTTCAAATGTGATTGAGTTATACGATTTCTTACTTCATTTTTGACCGGTTTGAGTTTAGAAAATGGACACTCATCACTTTCGTTAGTAATCATCATTGGTAAAAAAAAGAATCTTATTATTATTTCAATATTGGGAAACACCGTGAACAGTCTTTCATTATACTTGTATGTATAGAGTGTGTTGATCCCGATTCCAGTCCCCTCATCCAATAACTGTTCTTTATTTTCATCTTAATTGATAGAATTATATTTTTTTTATGAATATTTCTTTTTTTTCCCTTCATTTCTTCTCTTTGCTTTTTCTTCAGCTTTTCGCCATCAATGATCACAAACGACTTGAAATATTGACATTCCACAAGTTCAGTTCCTCTCCATTAATGTCTTTATCGTAAAAAATTGATATTTTTTCGCATGCAATTTTAATTTCTGTCTCATCCAAATAAGAATTATTTTCAAAAAATCCAAATATTTCAAAAAGCTCCTCATATTTTTTTAATACGTGTTTGTAAATTGTAAATTAGAGAGTCGAATATTGGTAAAAAGATTTCTATTTTAAATTCTTGGCTGTGGCTGTTTTCAAACGTTGTGTAGGTGTCTATTTCCTTCAAGAAAAAATTACCCTAATACTGCGTTTTCTTACACGCTTGTGAACACTACTCCTTTATAAGGGATATTTTCCTGGATTTTGAATCATAAAAGTGAAAAGAGTCTCTTCTGGTTTTTATATATATCATTAACCATTTTAATAATTTTAAAAATTTCGAAAAATCCATATTTTTTTTCTGGAGAAATAGATTTACTTTGTCAATAAGTGTTAAAAAGTTATTCCAAAGAACAGTTAAAAAAAGTAGCTTCTAATTAATTCATTTTCATTTTTTAGCGGAAAGTCGAGTATCCACTGCCTGTAACATTTTTTTTAAAAAAATCGAAAACTAGAGAAAGAATATTTTTTTTCTCTCTTTCGAACTCATTTTATTCCATGCAATTCAAAACAATACCCTAGATGTAAATAGAAAAGTACGAATCTCCATAGGATTAACATTACGCTCGGGATTTCATGGTGTTGTGTCGACGTTAGCCTTAGAAGTTTTACATCAATACTAACTGGAGTACCCATTTTCCGCATGAGTGAAGTTTTAAAATAAAATGATCAGTTATTAAAAAATAAATGACCAGTTATAGCTTAGAATCCTCTTTTAAACCGGTATGAGTTGATATACAGAAAAATTATGAATAATTCGGTAAATGGTGGCTCCCTTTTTATTAATATCCTAAAAATAACTGAGAGAATTTTTAAAATAACAAACACATTTTTGGGACAAGTTATTCGAAAAAGAGTTGTTATTTTTCTGATAAAAATAAATGAATAAATACACTGTTCTAAAAACCATTATGCCACATCTCATGTAATATGCACATAACTATGTGTAGCATCTTGCTTTTTTTTTTTTTTTTTTCTGCTCTGTTCAAGGGGAAAAAAACTTGCTCACTAGTTTGTAAATAAAACGGTGTATAAAATTAAAGAGTATATATAATAAATTTCAATTTTCTGCAGGAAAATTTGATTCACTGATTAAACATACGCACTCAAATAGAACGTTTCTTGTGAAGCTCCTTATACTCTAAAAATCACTAATTTTGTACTGCGGTGGACAAGAATTTCTCCATTTTTGATATTTACTCTTAAAACATTAAATTATTGTACAGGTATTTATTTTTCTAATCATCAAATCGTACTGTAGGACTCCTGTTATATGATTGTTTTTTCTAAATCTATATCACATTACTACAATCAGTAGTAATGTAATATATTATTTTCAAAAAAGTTCCTTATTATTTGGGTTTCAATAATAACAAAAAGGACAGTCATTTGAATTTTTAAACGAGTAAAATAAATCTTTCCATATCAGAAGCAAAAAAAATATTTCGCTGAATTACAATACTCATCGGAAATTCTTTTGGAAGATCATAGTGCATTCATAATGACGGAAGCGCGCACTTATGCATATTAATCAATATAAAAATATTCTAAGGAGTTTATTGAAATACTTATATATAATTTTATAATCAGTTAAGAGATTATTTCATGTTGTTCAGAGGGAGAGAGAAATAAGTGTGGCGGTCGCGAAGCTGCAGCGTAGATTCAAACCCTGGACCAAGGGGTCCGAAGTTGACGGGCATACCAATCAGGCCGAAAAGATATCTAATCGGGCTGGTTGAGTAAGGCCTTTTTTTAACTTCTAACGTTGTAGTAGAAGAGCGTTGCTGCATAAGTTCATAAAAAAAAGAGAAGAATTTTTTTAAACAGGATATTATTTTTATAACTCTCTTTATAAAAAAAGCAAATACAATTGCATACTATTTTACTTTTCTTAATGCGATATAAATATTTGTATATTATTAAATCTCAAATACAATTCAAAACTAAAAACCTAATTACCTTTTGCTGTTTAAAAGAAATTAAATTTAAAAGAAGGAATTGCCGATTTAGAATCGCAGACCACTTGTTTCTTCGAAAAAGTGTGATTCCCTTCAGGGTCATTTCAATCCTTTTTTTAGTCTGTTATAAAATCGGGAATTTGTTTTTGTCTCTTCTGTTGGGGGCTTAAGTGTATCTCTTGTCCATTCATGAGCGATCCTTAACTCATGTGTGCAAATCAATGAAAGGTCTCTGGAAGGAGTGTCTGTGACTGTCCTTCCCACAGCAGTATTTTTATCAATAAATTGGATATACCTCGCTTTAAAAATAAAACTAATATTTTCCCTGATTCTCAGCAAATGTTGTAAATAGAAATATTTGATATAGAAGTAACTGTCTTCAACCATTCATGTACGGGAATAACATTTGACTATTAAAATTATTTTGATCATGATCTTATTAAGGCCTAGTAGAGAACTAGATGAGGCCCCCTCAATTTCGAGGCCCTGGGCATTAGCCCAGTCGACCCATGCCTTAAGCCGTCCCTGTATGTGCGTGTGTGTGTGTGCGTGCGCGCGTGTGTGTGTGCATAAAATATCTTGACTAATACCAGACCAATACTATTCAAGTGTAATTAAATTACGCATTTTTTTTATAATTCGAGGGTAATCAAATTTTTGATGAGCAATTTCTAATACTTTTAACAATAATGTCATTGGCACAACAATCCTCTAGAAGTTTTTTTTCTCAAAACGATAGCATCATTCTTTATCTTATATTTATTATTGTTAATACTTTCCTTTTTCTGATGAGTTATGATTTCTGTAATATCTAATAAATGAGCTGTGTGTTGAATGTAGTGTGAAATAGGCTGCCTCGATAACATATCCGCTTCAGCATTCGTAGTCTCCCTTTGGTATTTAATTTCATAAACATACATGCTTAACTTTAATGACAATCAGAACAATCTAACCCTTAAATTTTAAACATTTTTGAGTCAAACAAGTACAGCATGATTCGTATGAATTACAAATTTTTGTCAGTGTCAATAATGGGAAAATTTATCTAATGAATTAACAATTGTCAATTTCTGTTATTGCATAATTTTTTCATAAGGTCTTAAACTTCTAGAATAAATGCTGCAGTAAGTAAATTATTAGAGATATCAGGCTATTTCAAAATACATCAAAAATCAATTTCAGAGGTATCATGAAAGAAATGAATATGTTCATTAGGTTAAAATAATTGTAGTACAGGTTTAGTAATTAAGGTAAAGGTTTAGTTAATTTTCAAGAATTCTGACAATTTTCAGTCCATTGTCAGGATATTTTTTTTGAATAATTTGTTTGAAGAATTTCTAAGATTTGCATAATTTTTAATGAAATTTTGATACACATTAATTGAGCCCAAAAACCTTTGCAGTTCTTTTACATTTTTTGGTGGCTTTAATTTTTTATAGTTTCAATATTTAGATCATCTGAAGTGATCTGACCAGATTTTACTTCATAACCCAAATCAAGTGGTGATAATTTTTTTGCCTTATTTAACTTATATAATTAGCTATCAATTCAGGGAAAAGGTTCTGCATTAGTTTTGCATAATGAATTTAAATGCCTAAAATCAGTACATAATCGTGTCCTTTTATTCATACATTTTGTAAAGCTAAAGTTACTGGGGCTATTGCTTTCATGAATTATGTCTGCTTATAACTCATCAATTTGTATTTTAATTTCTTATCCATCCTTAATTTACATTCATCGTTTTATTTATTTTCATTACTCATTTCAAGCAATTTTTTCTTATATTCTTATTGAATGCTTCCTTTCTTCCTTAAGTATACCAATTTTATTGGAGAATCTTGTTTCTTAATTTATCTCTTATATCTTTTTGAATTAAGTTTTTAAGGCTCCCCGTCTACCCGCCATTTTGATTTCTTGGACGTAATGTTAATCCTATGTAAATTCGACTACTGAACTTACATCATTACTATTTGATATATAAATAAAGTGCATCTGAAAGGGTACAAAATAATGAATGTTTTTGCGAAATTACTTTTTCCGTCCGATTTTAAAAAGTATTTTTATATCCCTATTTTAACGATTCATTTGCGAGTTTTTCAGGTCTTAAAAAATATTTCTAAATGTTTTTAAAAATCGGAGGAAAATATAATTCCACAGAAGCATTCATATTTTTTGATCTATCAGATGCACTTTATTGCATTCAAATAGGTAAAATAATAAAGATGTGAGAACAATAGTCGAAATTTCATAGGAGGAATATTGCGTCCATGAAATCAAACGGCGGGTATATAGACGGGAGCTTTAAGGTAAAATCTCATTTCAACATAAATTGAAAATTTCTTACTTAATTAAGTAACCGTGTTAGCCTAGAGGTCGTGGTCGAGAACTAATGATCGGCATTGTTTTCGTCGAATCGTGGATTAGTACCTTCCATCCAACGAATCCGAGTTCAAAAACAAGAGTTCGAACAATCAAGACACACTTCAGGAATGCTTGATTGGTTCTATTAATGTCGCACTAAAAGCAACACGAGGGTTTTTGGTGACGGATTTCGTAATTTTGACTCTCGGTCAAGTGACGCGAACAACAACAGAGCTGGAACCTCCTATCCACACCACGCCAACAGAAGGACTTTGAAACTCGACAGATTTAATGTACTTCAGCCCCGGCTACACGGCGAGTCACTAGTGGCCTCAAGGCTCGCACCCGTGACTCGTCGAAAATCGCCTCCCGCGAGTCCGCTACGATGAACACTACCCCACTTCTGGAAGAGAACCAAATCTCCATTCTTCATTTTAAGCCAGAAAAGGAGTTCACAAAATAAAACTTGCATAATGAAGTTATTGTGGAGAAATTTAACATTAAGATTTGAAACATTTAAAATTTAAGAATTTTTAAAAGAAAGCAAACACAGCACCAGCATGTTTTATATTGTCAAGTACTCTAATGAAATACTCAGTTAGATGAACATCTTCACATGATAGGATTTCACAGTGTGTGGAAAAACTTTAAAACTAGCTCCTTTGATTTTTTCGATGGTGATTATGATCAGTTATTTCAAGTCTTCGTTTGAATTATTTACTCGTAATTTAGAAAATTCAGCGGGTGATATATATCTCGATTACATATGGATTAGGTTATTTCCTCTTTCAGAATCATTGAAATCTACCTGGATATTAGAATTTGTGGAAATATCCTGAAATTTGCAGGTGAGAGTAGGTGTAGATAAATTTAAAGTAACATTAATTTTCGTCGAATTTCAAACTTTAAACTAGCATTTTATTAAATCCACCGATCAGAGACAAAGACTCATTCAATCAAGAAAACGAGTTGAAAAGTCTTGTAATCCACTAAGAAACTTCATTTCTTTCCTCCGTAACATACATAAATATAAGAATCACCCAAATGCATGTGGGACTATCGCGTGTGTTCCGTCTCTTGTAGAGGCAGAACACTATGCATACGCCAAGAGAAGACTCTGAGTGGTAAGAAAACAGGTGATATATCCCCAACGCATCAGTTTTCATTGAATTGCGTTTAAGGAAATTAACAGCTCCGCGTTAGATCACCGACGCTTCCAAAAGTAATCAACGTGAAGTCGTGCTTGTTTGAAATGTAGCAAATGAGAGCCCAGTTGATTTATATCGTAGAATATAAAATGCGTACGGGACACAGTGTTGGGTTCCCATGATGCGGTGAGTTTCGTAACGGACTGAGCAGTACGGACATCAGGTCTCGATCCGGTCATATTCCTGTAGTTGGCTCGAAATAAACAAATACAGCAGTGGAAAATCTGGTGAGGCAAAATCTCCGTGACTGACTACAATTTACATAGTAGAAATAATGGCAATGAGAAAAGATATTTCTCACACACACTAGTATTTCTCCAAGAAAGTTAACGCAACCAGAAGCTACACCACCATGCACAAGCTAAAAACAGCAAGCAACAGTCTTCGACTTTGGGTGTTGTCCAAAGGGATTGTTCTCTTGCATTACAAGCCCGGCCTCACATGATTACTGCGTGAAACGATTCGTTGCATTGATTTCAACAGGAAATCATGGATAATGCTCCGTATACCCCTGGCTTCTCACCTTGAGGCTACCGTGTCTAAAGTTCACTTAAGAAAGCTCTCAAAAGACAGCAATTTTCAGACAATAAAGCGACTCTGCTCGCCATTGAAGGATAGTTCCTCAAATAATTCGGGACATTCTTCATGCATGACATCCATCATCTCGTGGGCCACTGTAATCAATTATTTAACCATTATATTCATTATGTAATATTACATTTTTTGTATATCTAATACACTTCGGCTATCAATTTCTTCGTTACACCAATTGAGGCCCCACTTTAATTTAGGGTACCCTAAGATATCTCAAATGGGCAATAGTAAGTATAATTTCTTGTACATCTGATTGTAATATTTTTATACCATCTATATCAGTGATAAAAATAGATTTATATTAGTGATTCCCAACAGGGTCGGTACAGCACACGGTGGGACACTTTGCAAAAAATATATGAAGATGATTTGGTAGAAAACAAAATTAAAGGGAGTTAAGGACCACCGGCTACTCCCCTGTACAACACTTCCAAGAATGCGCTAAGAGAATTTATTAATTAAAAAAAAAACTTCGAAGACTTGTTTCAACAAATAGTTTGAAATGATATTTATTTCAGAAAAATAAATCCATATTAAACGTAGAAGATTTGGTACATTATGAAAAATTCAAGAAAGTCAGTAATTTCAGACACAGAAAAGAATCATACAGTCAATAGAGAGACTTCACGTAAAAAAATGAGGGAGAAAAATTCTATTCAGGGAATATTTGATCCTCTAGGGATTTTAACGGCTGCTACTCTATTACCCAAAATTTGTTTACAAGAAACTTGGAAATTGAAATTAGCTCGGGACAGTCCCTTACCACTTGGATTGTGCAATAAATTTGATAAATAGCTTAAAGAAATTTTGCTGCTCAAAAATGTAGAAACCCCCAGATATTGCGAAATACATTCAGATTCAGATCTTCATGTTTTTGTAGATGCATCCAGAAATGCTTATGCTGCCTGCCTCTTTGAAAGGACTAAATTGGTATCAGGTATCAAATTACATTTACTTAGAGAAGCCCCTACTAAAACTGTGTCAATGCCCCGGTTAACACTTCTGGCTTGTTGTGTGGGAGCCAGGTTAGCTAATTCTATTAGAGGCTCACTTGATATACCTGATTTAAATATAACATATTGGTCAGATTCCATGGTAGCCCTTCATGTTATAAAAAATAACAGGGAATGGTCGATTTCTGTTTCGAACCGAATTAAGGAAATAGCTAAAATTTCTTTTCCGGAAAACTGGAGACATGTTCCAGGGCGAATGAATCCCGCAGATGTTCTATCTCGTGGATGCTCTCCACAACATCTTTTTGAAAGTAAATGGTTTGAAGGTCCAGAGTAGCTACTGGGAGATGCTAAAACTTTGCCGACAAATGAGTTACAATGTGAGGCTAAAGTTCTCGACTGTGAGAGAAGGAAAATTAAGCTGTGTAACCTTAACGTTTCAGATAAGAGATAATTATGGTATTCAATAAAATTGTCTAATTACCACTCTATTATTCGGATGATAGCTTGGGTTCTGAGATTTTTAAGTAACTGTAGTAAACAATTAAAAAATAGAAAATTAAAGGAACTTTCAACGTCCGAAATTGAAAAGGCCGAAAATACCTTAGTATACTCAGTACAAAAAGAATATTTTCCCGAAATAAACAATATCCTACATGTAAACACATTCATAGACAATGAGGGCTTAGTTCGGTTTAAAACTAAAATCATGGCACGTAAGGATGATTCTAATTTCTTGCCTCCTATTCTACCACCAAATAATTGTACTTTAACTCAAAGATTAATTGAGTATTGTCATATGAAAAACTGTCATGCAGGTATGCAAATGCTAGTCTCAATCCTTAGAGAAAAATTTTGGATTTTGAGGGCCAGGAGGACAGTCAAAAATGTCATTGAAAATTGTGTAAAATGTAAAAGATACATCGCAAAACCAGTTAAAAGTGAATCTGTATCTTTACCGGCTGATAGAGTAAGGGATACCAATGTGTTTGAAATGATATTCATTGATCTTTCCGGACCTCTCTTTCTAAAAAATGGTAAGAAGGTGTGGATTGTTCTCTACACGTGTGCAGTGTATCGTGCAGGGCATTTGGAACTGGTTACAGCGTTGACAACCAATAATTTTTTGCTGTGTTTATGATGCTTCATAGCCAGAAGGGGCAGGCCTTCGGTCGTGTACACTAACAATGGAACTAATTTCAAAGATGCTGTCCGGGAGTTCAAAAACCTGGACTGAATAAAAATTTAACGATAAACAGATTCAACGCATGAAATGGAAGTTTAATCCTCGCATTGCAGCTTGGTGGGAGAGGCTCATGAGAGTACTTAAAGATCTCAAACGCACTTTAGGGAATTCAGTCTTGACGTATGAAGAGCTTCTCACCATTTTATGTGAGTGCGAATCTATAGTAAACAGTCGTCCACTGACTTATGTGTCTGAGGATTCGGACGACCTGGTACCTTTGACACCTGCAATGGTTCTGATGGGAAATTCATCTATTGATATGACAGATTTAGATCTTTGTGATTTTGCGAAGTTTCAGAGAAGGGTCAAATTTCGAGCGAAACTTTTGAAAGATCTAAGAGGTAGGTTTCGTAAAGAATATCTAGGGTTATTAGTGCCAAAGGCTCATAAGACGTCACGAGCCTTTAAAGTTGGTGAGATAGTTCTCATCGAAAATCCAAACAAGAAGAGACTTTACTGGCCTTTAGGTAAAGTTGTCGAGATGATTCCTGGAAGGGACGGAAAAGTACGCACCCTAAAGCTGAGATGCAGCAAGACCGAGATCATCCGTCCTATCCAGACAGTTTTTCCTTTGGAAATTCAATATGCTGAAATGGCAGAGTCGGATGATGTTCCATTGGATGCTGATGCTCCTAAAATTCCTTCTGCTAACGTTGATGTCTCTGAAAGTACAATGATACCAGTAGATGCTCCTCCTAATATGTCTAAGGTGTCGACATATGGACGTACTATCCAGAGACCCAAAAGACTAAGCGTTTTCAATGTCACTACTGTTTTTGAGTCTGAGTAGACTCAAAAAGGAAGGGGGGGGAGGATGTTGTGTTCTGGGAATCTTTACCTTACGTGGTTGAAGATTTTCCGCCTCCAAATCCTAATTTCCAGTTAAAGGCTGATCGCCAAGGCGTTGTTCTTGAGAGAAACCAGTTTGTAGCAACCGTGCGCAAGACGATCCGCGAGAAAAATTCTGTGCGTAGTAATACACTGTTTTTTCAGGACATGTACCATTTTCCAAATGGTCTTGTTTTCTGAAAAGCGTTGTCGTCTAAACTGCACTCCAGCCATCTTCTTGCTATTAAAATGAACCATTGAAAAATACTTTTAAGAAAATGCTTACCTATTTGAAGGAGTAAATTTATTATGTAATAAAAGTAAATAGAAATTTGGTTAAAGTAATTTTATTCGAATAGAAAAAATAAATTGAAAGTTCGTAAGAACTTGCGTGATCCTGTGATCTTGTTTTCAGAAAAGTGTTTTCGGTTTAATCGCGCTCCAGCTACCTTCTTGATGCTTAACTGAAAGTTTTGTTTGATATTTTAAATGAACCGAAAAAAAAAATTTAAAGAAATTCTTACCAATTTGAAGAAGTACATAGAAGTTGTGTAGTAAATAGTGAATCGAAATTAGTTAAAGCAATTTGAATTGTATAAAAATAAATTAAAACTGTAAAAAAAATTGCGTGATTTTCAATACCGTAAGTACTAGAATAAATAATTTTTATCCCTTAACATTGAAATTGAGTTTTTTTTTCCTTCGTTATTATTAGATTACTGGAGATTATTCTTGTATTCTTCGGAATGATAAAATTCTATATTGAATTTTGCCTTAATTGTTTGTACTGTTTTTATTCATAACTGATTTAGTAAATTACATCGAATCTTTCATATAATTTTTTTCAAAAATATTAAAATTGATAATTAAAGATGTAGTTTGGGAATAAATATAACTCTACGGTACAGTGCTTTAAAGCAGTATTATTTTCCATTCTTTTTTTTTCCTGTTAAAAAAAGTAACTTAAAATAAGATAAAATATTTTTACAAAAATAATCTCATTAGTAAACAGCTTTGAAAAATTAGTCTGTTGTTCCAGATAATGAAATCGTTCAGGTGAAGATGTTGAAAATAAATATCGCTTATAATAAATGCAGAAATTCTTAATGATCAAATAAGTATTCGATCCCTGGCAGATAGTATTTTCAAAAAAGTCTACTATGAAGCGTTTTATCTGATGGAAATATGATCAAGCAATATTTTACTACGCAGAGAATAATGTATCATATGAATGAAAAAAATGTTAGTGGATTCTAAATTTATCTCATGTTAACGTATCAAAATTTTAAAATTCTTTTCTTAACAAATTGAGTACATTTTAACTTTTTTCTTCTGAATGTTAAGATTTATCATTTCGATAAACTGATATCTCTAGAAACTATCTCAATGTTAAAAGAGTTTTATGTAGTTTTTGTTTTTCTTTTTTATTCTATCATATTAAAATGAACCATTCAAAAATATTTTTAAAAAAATACCAATTATAAGAAGTAAAATGAAGTTATATATTTATGTAGTAGCAAATGGAAGTTAGTTTTAGTAATTTGTTTTTTTTTTTTTCCTACTGAAGATCGTTCTTGTATACTTCGAAATGATCTAATTCCTCACTAAGTTTTGTTTAATTGTACTGAATATACTCACAACTGATATATTGTATAACACTGAATCTTTCATACACTTTTTTTTAAAGAAATATTAAAATTAATAGCTGTATATGTAATTTTGAAGTAAATATAACTCTACGTACAGTGTCTTAACTCAGTATTGTTTTCCATTCTTTATTACTATTAAAATACTAATATATATCATAATATATATATTAATATTTTAATAGTAATAAAGAATTAATTATTTTTAAATAAAACTTAAAATCTTGAATATTGTTTTAAAAATATATTATACTAGCATTAAAAGCGAACCGTATAAACAAGGTGATCGTATAACTTGGAATCTTAAATTATTAAAGAAAAAGAAGAATTTTTAAGAAATTACTCTTTTCTCCTGGTAAAACTGCAAAAATTAATGTTCCAATCACATCGGAATTAGATTCGTCAAGTCACAAAGATTAAAAAAATAACTAAATGAATTTGATTATTTTCAGGATTGAAAGCAAACAGAAACACTAAATTTTCTTTTTTTTAGATACTACATATATATATATATATATATATATATATATATATACTACATATATGTAGTATCTAAAAAATAAATTTTATACTAAAATTTATTGTAGTATAATATATATATATAATCAAATGTCATATCACAAACTATCAATTATTTCAAATGCAATATCAAGGAACTCAAGTATCGGTGAATTTTTTGGATAGTTTAGTTGAATTTTATGCACAAATAAAATAGAAATATATTAAGATTCTTCAATCTAAAAAACATATTTCGAAAAGTTTGTAATGAACTATATTTTTATATTTTTCATTACAAATAATAAAAATTTATATTTGTCATTAAAAATGTTTGTGAGCGTGTATATATATGTAGAAAAGGGGTTGATGGAGATTGTTCATCCCGAATCTACGCTGGTTTGCTCATACGCAGTGGGCTGGTTGTCTAGGGGGGTAATTTCGGATTCCATGTTATGTTGTTGATGATATTCAAGGATGAAGCTTGCAGTAGTTTTACTCGTTTATTAGGAGAGATGATGAAGAGTGAAAAGTATTTACACTTTGTTATATATACAGGTAGTAAACAGTTCTTCCGAGACGGATAGATGGCTGCCTCATTTAACCCATATTGGCGATGGAACGCGCTCGGGCGTTTGAAGTTTACTTCCGACGCGGGTAGCGAAGGAGAAGAGAAGCGGAGAATGTGGCGGCAAAAGAGAGAAGAGAGCGCGAAAACGAGCTTCACTCAGTTTTGTTCTCGGATAGGTGGCGCTGCATGAGCTTATCACATGACTCTGATTCGTGGCGACATCTATTGAGTATCGGAGGAACTGGTTTTACAGTAGATTGAAAAAATAAAACTAATTGCTTAATAATAATTGGATGGAAAATCCTACAGAGTTCAACCCCTCCAAATAGAGCTGGCCTCCAGCTATACTGGAATTTTCAAAATAACTAATAATACAAAATAACTAATAACACAAGATAATATCTACTACATAAAAGGAAAACAATATAGTATGAAATTAAATCAAACAAAATTCACCAATAACTATGTTTGATATTCAAATGGTGTTGATAGAAAAAAGTTTTATATCTGTTTTCGTATTGTGGAGCTATATCATCTCCGCAGATTTTTTTTTTTTTTTTCTTCTTCTTCTTGTAAATCTTCCAATTCTCAGATTGTACTTCTTCCGTATTCTTCGTAGCATCTTTGCTTTGTAACTCTGTTCTTCTATATTTGTAAATATGTAAGCCTGGACTGGCGTATTCTGATGAGCTTGGGCATACGATGCCTTCGTTGAGCCATTCTTCTATCTGTTTATTTTCTTTTTCTCTTTTCGTAAATGCTAATCGGCGTGGCGATTGATAAACTGGTTCATCCTTCTTTAAAATAATTCTCGTGGTAACATCGGTGCTTGCCTTCTTTTCAGGCTTGTAGCTTTCTATCATTTCAGTAAATTCTTTTTTGATATCAGTATCTCTTATGTGATTCGGTTCAACTTTTTCGACGTTTTCCGCTTGTATCTGCATTGAGAATGCTTGATTTTCATGTTTCACAAATTCTACACCATTCTCCGTGAAGTTGACTGATGCACGTTCTAAAATATCTAAACCTATGACTGCTTCGTACTTTAGTTTTGTTGTAGGTACAACATGCCAAGTTAGTGAATAGTTTTCTTCATCCATCTGAAATTCTTGTTCGAAAGATCCTATCGTAGTGACTTGAGCATCACCTATGCCTGTTAAGAGAATTTTGTCCTTCGCTAGTTTCGTAGGATCGAAGATTCTTCTGCTAGTATTTTCTCGTAGTAGACTGACGGTACTTCCGGTGTCGATAAGCGCAGTAATTTTCTTGTTTCCAAACATTATTTCCTTGTAGCGTAGATTTTCTTGATTGATAGTGGCACATGTTGCCGTAGGCTTGCTTGTTTCTCTCGTGAAATTCGTAGTTCTCTTCGGCTGGCTTGTATTTAGCTCTTTCGCTGAATCGTTGAATCTTCTAAACCTGGTGTAATTCGTTTGAGCGTGATTAGAAACATTTGAATTCAAATACCTTTCTCTGCCGTGAGTTCGATTTTCGATCCGTCGATTTGAGTTTACGTGATTTCCTTCATAACTTCCGTGACTGGCTGATTGATCATCGTGATGTCGATTGTAACTAGTGGTTGCTGCAACTTTCCCACCTGATCTACCCTGCTCGAACTTTCGTGGCGATTCAAACTGACGAAATTGTTCTGAAGCTCTGAAATCTTGTTTTCCCCTAAAATGCGTATTAACTGGCTTTTGA
>BMAW01010467.1:0-30997 GCA_019974015.1 Nephila pilipes
ATGGCCTTCTCGAGAGATCAATAAATGCTGATAGAAAGACATTAAACCTGGATTTTGACTATGTAAAGAAATCTTGAGAATAATTAATATGTATTAAGTCTATCGCGATGATTATTAATAATAATTAAAGCCTTACGACACCCCGACTTAACCATGAACACTTTAAGGAGCTGTTGGTTGCTGTAAAATTCAACTATATATTACTAACAATCGTAATATATTTGAAAAATCGCAATAGTTTTATGTAAAATTAATTTCATTTACTTATAATTTTTTTAACAAGATTAAGGCGTTTAATTTAAATTTATAGAAGATTTTCCTATCATGTTGTTTAATAAATTGCTATTTTTTTCTTCTTTTTAGTTCTTACGAATGTAAATAAACAACAGAGAATATATTGAGTAAAGGGTAGTAAGATAACGTTTTATTTTAATACTTAATTTCGGTTCGAAATTTTATGTCCATAAAATAAGAAAAACGAAAGATGATTTTAAGATATGCGCTTTTCTAATTTTCTTGCTACGTCCAAATGACTAGTAATTGACATTCTGAGAAGTCCTATTCCAGAATTTCAAGAGAAAAATAACATCTTGCAAGTTGAATGAATTCTTTCGAATACAATAAGTTGTCAACTTAATCTCCTCTTAGAAATCAGCGGAAATTTATTTTATTTGTAATGATATTTTTTAGTTATTCAGCAATGTTAATTAAATTCTTCTGCTCTGTTTTCGAAAAAATCCCCAATATCCTTTTCTTCGAGGCCATTTTTTTATGTATTGAATACCACGCCATTTGAAGTTCATGTTCTTTGTAACTGATATTTTTTATGCACTCCTTTTAATTCACTTCATTGTAAATCCGGTTTTTGAATATACCTGTTTTTAATTATTCCATATGATCATTAAATAATATTTTCAGTGCTACTTAAGTGCACCTTCCACGTATTAATTATATTTTTGATTATTATTTGTAAGTTTCTATTAAAAATACTCTTCACAATTATGTTATTTCCATTCATGGCAATAAAAACAAAAAAGAGTTTAAATATTATTCTATTTAATCCTAGTTTCTAGAAATTTGTCTTGTCTAAAAAGAAATGGAACATCGATAGAAAAAACGGCCACACAACAACGAACTGGAACACGCACCGTTTACTTTTTCAAAAGAATGTTACACTGGGAAGCGCAGCGCGCCATCTGTGGTCTGTAATGTGAAACATTCAGAATCATCTGTATCAATTAATAAAATATTTCTGGGAATTACAGCTCAAATTAATTCAAATTCATATTTTTAATTTTGGAAAAATGCTTCATTTTCCAGATTATCATGTTCTTTTTAATTTCTTCTGAAGCTTCCATACCTTCTGAAATCGTAACAATAGATAAAAGGACTTTAATCTCGATAATAAGAAAATCAAATAGTTTTCCTTTTCACACATTTTTTTCAAAAGTACCTCAACCTGATCAACAGTTCCATTTTCGCCGACGATCACTTCCATTTTATTAACCAATTTTGTTAACTTGGAACGTTCAGCAGTACGTTTATGATACAAATTGAAAGGTCTTCAGAAATTTTTGTTTTTCTACTCAGGTATATTTCAGTTTCTATATAAATGTTCATTTACGATGTTTGATTATTTCAATATCCGATATGTTCTTCGTCAGCATGTACCGAAGTTTTGATGATTAATCAAATTAGTGTTTTGGTATCGGGTTTGGTAGTTCTTCATCAAAGAGACAAATTGTTGTAACAAACCAAAAAAACTAATTTGATCAAAAAACAAATTTAATAGAAAATCGTACACATGTAAACACCCTCGTGACTTGATGATTTCGAACAAAATACGTACTAGCAACACCCTCTAAAAATATGGGGCGGCCTCTAACACAAAGTTAATTTAACAAATCGGAATTTAAAAAGAATCTTAAGAACTGCAAATTTTATATCTAAAAGTAAAAATATGAAATGTTCCAATTTGGTATCTACCTTAATGCTTCGTGTGCTATTAATTCGTGGTTTTTTGATGTTGACATTAGAGGGGAAAAAAGTCTACAGTGGACTGATGTAATATTTAAAAAAAAGCACTAGATATTGTTTGGTTAAAGTTGCTTCAAGAATTGAAAATAAAGAAATTTATAACACTAGTTCATCCTCCCAAAAACGTAAATAAAATTTACATTTTCAGAAAATCAAACGAATAACGACTTTTTCGAACTAATTGAAAACAACAAAATGTCATTGATCAGTGAATGGAAACTGAATCAGATTAAAGAACTTGGCTAAAAAAATGTTTGCATTTATTGCAGTAAAAATAGTAACAAAAAAAAATCACAGTAGCGTACAAAAGAAATTTCAACGTCATTTGAGGTCAAAGAATGGACATACTCTAAACTTATTAAAGGCAAATCGCTTTAGACTCTAGAAGTAGTGATATCAATCAAGTAGATAACTCTAATTATTATAAATTTAGTCATTTTGTTTTATTCATTTCACTGACATTCGTGATAGACTTTTTTCTTACAATCGCTTAAATGGCAACAACATCCATTTCGAATGTGATTACGGAAGTCACGTGAGTACCATGAGTGTAGATGAATTAAAATGTTTGCCTTTTAACACTTCAAATTTAAAAACATAGTATTTCGTAGTTACACAGGTGAAATTTTTAAACTACTTGGCTTTTTGGAATTAAATGCATGTCACAAAGGGTATTCAAGTGATGAAAAAATATATTTAGTAAAAATACAGAAAAAAGTAGTTCTGGGTCGAAAGGGGATAAGAAACTTGAGAATCAATTAAAATTCAAAATGCAAATCTTCTAATGTTACTCCAATCCCTATTTTTGTGTATAACATTTCATTGCTAAATTCTAGAAAGTCTATTCTCATATATTCGAATCGAAAGTAGGTTAAATTCCAGAATACAAGAGCTCGCTAAAATTATGTAGTGACGTTTTGCATGTATTCAGAAAATTTCGTACTGTACCATATGCTTTCAGAGTGCAAGTTAAAGCAGAACTGAATAAATAAAAATCATCGCTAAAGTCCATCATTCTGAGTGCGACACGTATCTGGTAGTTTCAAAGACCGACGGATAAGTAGAATTTGTGCAGATAACAAGGTCACCATTAAAAAAGAAATGCATGACGTCAAAATTTTCGTTCACGTTGGTTTCTTCGGGTGCCTAGAGCGGGAAGCGTTCTTCTAGCCCGAATGTTGAAGAATAAATGTTCCTTTTGACAAATATGGGTATTTCATTCTTATTCGTGGTTTCTTGAATGATGATAGAAATCTTTAGAGAAATTGGACAAGTAGAAATGCTGTTTTTATGATAAAACAATCAGAGACACTAGTGACCCCTGGTTCCTACGAAGAGAGTCTCTAATAGATGCATGACTTCAAACTTCTGGTTCCACGTATTTAAGATATTATTAACAAGCTGGGAAGTGGGATGTATTTTTGCGTTGATACTTATAAAACATTCCTTACTATTCATAAATACAGCTCTGAAATATTTCAAATTCCAAGAATGTATGTGTCCTGAACTGACGAAATATCGTTGACAGAATTACAATTTGACGGTTCATACTGCTCCGTAGCCTAGTATACTTGCGTCTGTGTGTAATTCTGTTCTTCTTCCATACTTGTAAATGTGTAAGACTGGACTTTCAAACAATACTTTCTTTAACTTTTCGAATGCTTCTTTCTGTTGTGTTCCAAAAACAAACGGATTTTCTTTCCTTGTGAGGTCGCTTAACGGTTTTGCAATTTTCGAGTAATCTTTGACATATTTTCTGAAATATCCTGTTAATCCTAGAAAACTTTGTACTTTCTTTACGGTTGTTGGTTCTGGAAATTTTGCAACTGCTAATGTCTTTGCAACTCAGGGCTTGATGATTCCATTCTCTATTATGTGACCTTAAAATTCAACCTTTCGCATTAGGAACTGACACTTCTTGAATTTTATCTCTAGACCATATTTCTTTGCAACTTCGAATATAATTTTAAGTTTTTGGAGTCATTCTCTTTCATCTTTTGCTGGAACAATAAGGTCATCCATATAACTTACTAAAATTCTTTTACGTGTAAGGTTTCTGAATATGCTTGTAACAAATCTTTGAAAAACACCTGGACTTGTGCTTAACCCAAAAATAACTTTATTGAACTCGATCTGTCCATCTGGAACTATAAAAGACGTAAATTTTCTGCAATCTTCATCAACGCTGACGTGGAAAAAACCGTTTCGTAAATCTAACGTGAAGTAAACTTTTGCTTCTTGTAGCGTATCGGTAAAGGTAAAGCTTCATCTTTCTTTTTGACCATTACGACTGGACTGGCGTACTCTGATGAGCTTGGGCGTATGATGCCTTCTTTGAGCCATTCTTCTATCTGTTTGTTTACTTCTTCTCTTTCCCTAAATGCTAATCGGCGTGGCGATTGACAAACTGGTTCATCATCTTTTAAAATAATTCGCATGGTAACATCGGTGCTTGCCGTCTTTTCAGGCTTGTAGCTTTCTATCATTTTCGTAAGTTCTTTTTTGATCTCAGGATCTCCTATGTGATTCAATTCTACTTTTTCGACGTTTTCCGCTAGTATCTGCATTAATAATGCTTGATTTTCTTATTTAACAAATTCTACACCATTCTTCGTGAAGTTGACTGATGCTCGTTCTAAAATATCTGAACCTATGACTGCTTCGAACTTTAGTTTTGCTGTAGGTACTACATGCCAAGTTAGTGAATAGTTTTCTTCATCCATCTGAAATTCTTGTTCGAAAGATCCTATCGTAGTGACTTGAGCATCACTTATGCCTGTTAAGAGAATTTTGTTCTTCGCTAGTTTCGCTGGATCGATGATTCTTCTGCTGGTATTTTCTCGTAGTAGACTGACGGTACTTCATAAGCGCTGTAATTTTCTTGTTTCCAAACATTATTTCCTTGGTGCGTAGACTTTCTTGACTGATAGTGGCCCATGTTGTCGTAGGCTTGCTTGTTTCTCTCGTGAAATTCGTAGTTCTCTTCGGCTGGCTTGTATTTGGCTCTTTCGCTGAATCGTCGAATCTTCTAAACCTGGAGTAATTCGTTTGAGCGTGATTAGAAACATTTGAATTCGAATACCTTTCTCTCCCATGAATTCGATTTTCGATCCGTCGATTTGAGTTTACGTGATTTCCTTCATGACTTCTGTGACTAGCAGATTGAGTATTGTGATGTCGATTGTAACTAGTGGTTGCTGCAACTTTCCCACTTGATCTATCCTGCTCGAACTTTCGTGGCGATTCAAACTGACGAAATTTTTCTGAAGCTCTGAAATCTTGTTTACCCTTAAAATGAGTATTAACTGACTTTTGATTTAATGTTCTCCTGACGTCTTCATACTCTTCGAATTTTTCTGCTAATTCGGCTGGCGAATTTATCGTTGTCCATTCGTCTAGAAAATGTTGCTTAAAGACGGTAGGAGCTCTACGTTTCATTTGATCTGAGATGATCAGTTTCCTTAATTCTTCAAAAGATTCGATTTTTAACCCTGATGTCCATCCGTCAAAATATGTTGCAAGTTCGTGATAAAAATCGGTCCAAGTGTGGCTATAAACTTTTTGATGCGTGGTAAATAACTGGCGAAACTTTTCCGTTGTTAATTTAAATCTTTTAAGTAGAAGTTCTTTTACGTGGTCGTAGTCGTTTGCTATCTCCTCTGGTTCACGTGCTGAAGTGAGAAATTTCGGTAGGTAAAAGATATGAAACCCAATGTTGTTTTGAAATTGTTAATCGTTGCACTTGACGTTCGAATAAGACTAAATATAAGCTAATATCTTCTTTAACTTCATATTTATGGAGAAATTTGGATATTTCCTTGCCTAGTAATTTCGAATTGTTGGTTTCGTCAACCGTTGAGTATAATTTGAGTTGATTTTCTAATTTTAATCGCTGTAGCTCAATTTCATGTTGATCCTTTCGTCATTTCTCTTCTATAGCAAGAGTTTCTAGACGCAACTTTTCTTCAAATTCTTGTTTTCGTTGTGCTTCGGCAAGTGTTTCAAGGCGCAACTTTTCTTCAATTTCTACTTTCGTTTTTCGCTGTTCTATTATACTCGTAAGCAAATTTTTAGTGAATTCCTCATCATATTCAGTATCTTTAGTGATTAAGTCCCTTAATTTCTTAACTGTCATTGAAGAATCAGGCTTTAGATCTAATTATTCCGCTAGGATAAATATATCTTCCCGACGTCCTGTAGTGAGGCACGACATTTTAAAATTAATATGAGAATAGTTAAATAGAAACAATTAAATAGAATCAATCAATTTGAAAATTTATACTCTAATCGTTTTTGCGTAATAACAACAAAAGTGACTTTAAAATGAAGCACGCTTATTATGGTGAATATCGTTTAATTAATTCGCTTAAATAAATGTACATGTGTCAAAATATATATCGAACACAATAATTAATGCAAGGATATTTGAAATAAATTGTAAAAATAATATAAATAATATTGCAATATAATTTGTTAAACTACACCTTTTTTTTTTTTTTAAAAAAAAAGAATTGTTTATCATATCAATCTGAAATCCCTTAGTTAAAATTTTCCACAGAACTAAAACTAAACATTGTGAAAGAATATAAAGTAATTCAATTTGAACCAAAAAAATATTCAGACATACAGTGAAATAATCATCGAATAAAAAAAAACAAAGTCATCTATTTTGAGAATACACTTTCAATTTGCTTAATTTAGAATTCACTAGACTGCCAAACCTATATTTTTTAAAGTAATAAGTTATCATTCATTGAGAGAGTGAAATGAAACGGTAGACATTTGTTTTGGCGACATTGAAGTTATCTCATGGGAAAGGGGAAAATATTATACACAATTGCCTGGGAAGGATTAATGTTTACGTTAATTGTGATTCGAAATCTAATTACTTATGCATTTATTCATTTCTGGCGTGAGAATGCTGACTGATTTGATATCATGGCATATCAATTCACACACACGATAATAAAAAAAGACACTCCTAGATTTTGAACTTAAAATGACAATTTGAAAATATATATATAAAAAATGCACTTAGAAAATGACACGTTTAATTTACTTTTTCTTCAGATATTTCTTTTCATAATTAAAAAAAAACATTACATGATGGCACTTCATTGGAATTAGACGATCGTCCGAAAAAATAAATGTTTTACAGTACCTAGAATCTAACGGTGAAACTTGACCATTAATATACGCTTGATTTTTTTTTTTAAACTATGCTCTTTCAGGAATCGACGGCCTTTATAAAGAGCTTAAACTAAACACACATTTAGATCATCACTAGCATAAATAAATAACTTGATGCGAAGAAGCATTTAATGATAGAAAAACTGAGTTTCTACTTGTAGGCGGGACACACTCGTCGTCGTAGGAAACTAATCGTGGAAATAGATGAGGCACACATTTTCTTTGCAGTAGATCCGTTATCGCTGTACACTGGCTATTTTTGCTGTAGAAGCATACGTTGTCACTGGATACTGGCTATTCTTGTTGTAGAAGTTACGTCGTCGCTGGACACTGGCTATTCTTGCTGTAGAGGCGGATCTGTTGTCGCTGGTCATTGGCTATTCTTGCTGTTAAGGCATTTGTCGGCATTAGCATCTAGGAAATTTTGTTGATCTCAGGGCGAGCATCTAATTTTCTTTTCTTCATGCAATTCTCTCCCATTAATTTTGACGCAATCCAGGTCCGATCACCCATAAATTTTGGAGCATTTCCGGCCGGAGCAGCCATAATTTTTATAGATATTGGGGTGATGGAGATTCTTCATCCCGAATCTACGATGGTTTGCTCTTACGCAAATGGCTGGTTGTCTAGGGGGGTAATTTCGGATTCCATGTAACGTTGCTGATGAAAGTTGCCGTAGCTTTACTTGTTTATTAGGAGAGATGATGAAGAGTGAAAAGTATTTACACTATGATATATATACAGGTAGTAAACAGTTCTTCCGAGACGGAGAGATGGCAACCTCATTTAACCCATATTGGTGATGGGTGCTGGAACGCGCTCGGGCGTTTGAAGTTTACTTCCGACGCGGGTAGCGAAGGAGAAGAGAAGCAGAAAAAGTGGCGGAAAGAGAGAGCGAAAACGAGTGTCACTCAGTTTCGTTCTGGGATAGGTGGCGCTGCATGAGCTTATCACATGACTCTGATTCGTGGCGACATCTATTGAGTATCGGAGGAACTGGTTTCACAGTAAATTGGAAAATAAAATTATTTGCTTAAATATATATATATTTCTGTTGAATAAAAGTATTTTATGTTTTAATAGAAAATATAAAAACATTCATAAAATAGAGGATTTAGTTTTGTAAACAAAATCAAAAAAATTATTCTCCGTAATCACATTCGAAATGGATGTTGTTGACATTTAATTGAATATAAGATATAAGTCTATGAAGAATGTCAGTGAAATTAATAAAACAAATTGACTAATTTTATAATAATAAGAGTTTTCTACAGGGTAGATATCACTATTTCTAGAGTCGAAAGTGTTTTAACTTTCCTGAATTCCGTAATACCAACCTTTTGAGTACGTCCTTTCCTTGAGCTCAAATTACATTGAAATTTCTTTTATACGCTGATGAGAGTTTTTTGTTATTATTTTTACTACAATTTAGGCAAACATTTTTTTAGCTAAGTTCTTTAACGTGATTCAGTTTCCATTCGCTGATCCATGGCATTTTGTTATTTTGAATTTCATCGAAAAAGTCTTTATTCGTTTGATTTTCTTAAGCTGTAAATTTTACTTACGTTTTTAGATGACGAAATAGTCTTAAAAATATCTTTATTTTCAATGCTTGAAGCAATTATAGTCTAAGCAATATCTAGTGCTTATTTAAGCATTAAATCAGGCGACTGTAGATTTTTTCCCCCTCTAATGTCAACATAAAATAATGAATAACACACGAAGCATTAAGGTGGATACCGATTTGGAACATTTAATATTTTTGCAACTAGATTTAAAATTGGAGTTTTTAAGATTTTTTTTTTTTAAATTCCGATTTGTTAAATTAACTTTTTGTTAGAGGTCGCCACATATTTTTAGAGGGATCTGCTAGTATGTATTTTGCTAGAAATCATCAAGACATGAGAATGTCGACATGTATACGATTTTCTGTTAAATTTGTTTGTTGATTAAATTGGTTTTTAAATTTTTTTTCATACAATTTTAATGACATTTGGTCATTTTATAGTGCTTATACTTTTACATATTTCCTACTATTCTTAAATAAATATCATTTAGTTAAAATACGCTTATTAATTCTTAACTTATTACAACCAAATTTTACAATTAACAATCTTAATTACAGTAGTGTTTCTAAGAATTACGTGTGACCTTTCGCGATCGTAATTAGGGTGCGCCCGCTAAATGGTTAATGGACATATTTTTAAAAGAGTATGATTGATCGATAACTATATTCCTTCGTAATCGGGTACTACACACAAATTTCGGTCTATGAACATACACGGCTTCTCATACATGAGCGCCGTTTCAGGTATTAGTGCAACTTTTACGAGAATAATACTTGGCAAGAAATATATTTAAAAAAATATTTTTATTTAATATAGTGGTGTCAATATATGTACACATTGTTATGCTTTTTATGTTACATATTTCATAAATGAGATTATATATATATTATACAAAGTTACAGAATAAGTGTCTCTTCAAGACATACGTGTTTCAAAAATAGAAAGGAAAATTGGCAGTTTTTGTGAATTAGATTACTAAACAAACGCTAACAGGTCAGGCATATGAACATACAATTTTTTTTTTTACTTCTGAACTTTTTACTTGGTTCAAAATTCAGATTTCCTTGTTTTAAATTAAAGTTAAAAAGCCTCATAAACCAAATGGACAATAATTGATCATTTTACCCCAAAATTCTAAATTATCGAATGGTTAAAAAAGTTACGTATGTTAGTAAGAAATGCAATTGTTAAAACAATACTTGTCTGCAATATGCGATTGTAAATGTGAGAAAAATTCATAAGTTTCTTTTTTTAATTGTGAAGAAAAAAAATTACTTCAATTGGAATGATTAAAATTTTTGATGGTAGAAGAATCAGTGAATTTCCGTAATCAACGAACCCCTTAGTTGCTGGTTCTCACATTCTGACAAAAATGAGTGCGAAAACACAGCTGTGCTCGTTCGGCAGACCTATAAGACAAGTTTGGCATTTCAATCCACATAATATTTAAGTTAATATCAAATCTTCATATTATGGAAACAATGATTCGAGACAACCGAAACATTCATGCACCAAATACCTCATTACTTTAGGTTTTACTTCCTTGTCGGGAGTTCATGTACCAACAGTTGAAATTAAACGTTCAGCTATAACGAATCGACACCAAATTTAAATCACGGGGTTAATTAAGATGGGTTACCGAAGATATTTCATAGTCATAATAACGATGGCCAGTCATGTTTTGATGTTAATAAATTTTTGGATTTCCTCAGAAATGAAATGCAATCTCGTGAAAGAGCGGATATTTTTGATTTTGACTGTAGAGTGTCTGCTTCTGATCAAAAATGTAATACAGTCATCCTAAATCATTCCGGAAAGATTTAAATCATTATCAGACGGAAATGATAACCAACGAAGCTAAACAGTTTATAAGCGCCTCGACATCTGCAAGTTCACCGTAGTTTTTTTTGCAATTCGAGAAAGCATGAATAATCGGAGTGTTTTGATACGGATGTATCTGTGAAAAAAGAGTAGATGTTTCAATGAAAATTCTTTTCTTTCAACTAACATATCAACAGATATTTTATGCGGTTTCCCACTAACGCCCGATATAAATAAAAAAAAAATTTTGTTTTGATTCTTCAATCACTATTCAAGTAGTATGCGGTAACAAAACCTCAACTATTTCGATTGTCTGACACCGAATGTGACGATTGCTTAGCTCGTTTCACCCTTATCTACATTTATAGAGACTTCTTCTCAATTCAGATGGCGATGCCCATCCACTGATCTGGATAACAGTCTCAAAAAACAGCCCTCTTCAGTGCTATCTCTGAAAACTTTACCCAACCCCTCTGACACATAAGTATTACGACGATGGAAATGTTAAACGACTCACAAAATGAAATGGAATTCAAAGATGATTCAAGATCCCCCATCTCTCCCATATCCTCCATCTCTTCCATATCTACCAGTTCAATCGACACTAGCTCTACCTGTGAAAGAAAATAGAAGATTGAATCAAACATCCAAGTCTATACAAGTATACGTCAAGTTACCAAACGTGAACTCCCCCAAAATTTCTCCATTCACAATGACTATGAACACCCGGAATATAAAAGCCTCAAGAATTCAATCAGGTTATTCAATAAAGAATTGAAACGACTCCAGGGTGAGTACGCCTTCTTAGCGTCTTGCAAAACTGCTGGCTACCCTGTTCTTCACTCCCCTAATATCTCACCTAATATTAAATCAAATAAAAGTAATGACAACAACTCTGACGGTTTTGTTACACCACCTAAAAGAAAAATTGCCAGGAAATTAACTAATAACTCTCAAATTGAAATTAAAATCAAAATAAATACCAAAAACTTTCTACCATTGAGATTAATCAAAATTCTAAAAGTTCAAACTAATCTAACTCAGAAAATAATACCAACAAAAATAAGAATTTCCCTCCCCCTGTAATACTTAAAATAAACCAAAAACTATAGACAAGACTTAAAAGAACTAACTTCTGCAATTCCCACTCTACGTACTCGCCTTTCCGGTGAATAAATTAAATTGTACACAAATAATTTTGAAGAATATCGTTCACTAAACAATGTTCTGAATACTAAATCTTATGAATACTATGTAATTGAACCTAAAACCTTGAGTGCTTTGAAAATAGTTATAAAAGGTCTACCAAGAAATACTGACGTTAAATATATTCATGAAGAACTTGAAGAACTCGGTTTTAATCTTACAAAAGTTAAGCTATTGATTATCAGGCGAACGAAGCTCCCCCTACCGATCTACATTTTTACACAGCCAAGAAACAGAACTAATCAGAAAGTCTTTGATCTTACCAAAATTTGGTGCATATCAATTACAATAGATAACTTCAAAAATAATATCATCACTCATTGTTATAATTGCAATAAATTTAATCACAGCGTACAAAACTGCCCTATGATTCCGAGATGTATCATATGTTCCGGTGTACACCCCACTCGCGATTGTCAAATTCAAAACAAAATTCAAGCAATCACCTGTATTAACTGTAACGAAAAAGGACATTCTGCCTCCTACAGAGGTTGCAAACTCTTCTTTAAACCACCTAAAAACAATAATATTCAACTGAAAAAAACCATCAGAGAAAATTTCACTTTTGCTCAAGCATTAACTTCTTCTCAACAGATGGCACAGCCTACGCTTGAAACTCGCAAAAATACACCTCACTATTATAATCAAAATAAAAACCATAATCCAGTGAACAACATTATACAAGCAATTGAACAACTTAAGGAGCTTGCAGATTTTTTTAGCTCTAATACCAGATCTTTTAACTAATTAACATAAAATTAAATCAGCTAAAAATAACACTGCAAAGATAACGGCAATCATCCAAGCTTTAATGTTAAATGATGAATAATTAGAACACCACTTTTTTAATTTTTGCGAATCATACTCATATATATTACAAATTAAATTACTTTCTCCCATTTTTCCTTTTGAATTTTGAATTAAAATTAAAATGTTTTTCATTCATTTTATATCGAAAAAGGCAACCAATAGCTGTTTCAGCGGTACTCACCTCTCAACCAATGAAAATTCTGTATCTCAGATTTTCGTCAAACTATTTTTATTTTTGGACTTTACCATCAAAAATGAAAACTCCATCCTTCCAAAGCAACTTCTATATACAAGATTTGAGCTTGAAGAGCGCTTCGAGATCTAGGCGTCATAGAAACATCAACGTCAACGTCAAAACCTCAACTGCTGTTGTGGGTACCGAATGATTGATAATTAAAACCAGTACGGTACCTGAATGCTATCGGAATCCGTGCGGAATGGTTATTTTAAAATCTGCCTTGTGGGCATAAGGTCATTTCACCTTTATTAAATATGAATTTACCAATTATAAATTCCGAATCTTATGTTGTATATACACATATTACAATCATATGTGCAATGGTAGTAAAATTAGTGCATGATATCTTATTAAGTTTTTTTTTTATAATGTTTTGATAGCAACTAAAAATAATTTTTAAAGTTAAGTAATTTCAATGTTGATGAAATCCAATTATCTGTCTGAAACAATCCTTTCGATAGAGTTATCAAGATATTAAATCCGTTTCATATCTTTAGTGTGGTAGTAAAGACTGCAGATTGAAACAAATGACAGTACCTTAAGATGTTAATTGTTTATAGTCAGGGTAACGAAGGCATTAATTATTACTAAAAATAATCGAGATCAAAACTTACCTTATATTTATTTTTTTTTTAAGGATTTTTTTTCATAGTCACCAATCCGATTTAATACATTTAAATCAGTATTTCTTGATGTTTTAAAGGCTGTCAATGTAGAATTCAGCAGATTTAACTGTATCTTGACCATATAATGTCTGCTACTTCAATATAATATTTTTCCTGAAATCAAAACTTTTATCCTTAATTTACAACATTATATACTTAAAGAAGAATTAAAAAGAAAAATAAATTTTATCGAGGTTCATATGTAAGTACATAAATGGGCCTATTATTAACAGTAATAAGACTTCAATTCCATCCTTAGGTATTCTTGATCAATCCCCAACTTAAATATCTTATAAAAACACGACTGCTCTTTGAGGAGCGTCGTTTCAGATATTAGAGAAATTTGACTAACACTTTATTTATATACATATTTATATACATATTAAAAATTATTTATTTAATATAGTGGTGTCAATCTGAAGTACACATTTTTATGTAATTTAAATAACAACTTTCATTAAGAGGACTCACAATTTTTATTTATACAAGTTTTTTGGGGGGCATTACGAAGGAAAACGTGGAGAAATGTTATGCATGAGAAATAAAAAAAAAATCAACGTAATTGTTAAATTGCATTTAAAAATTGAACGAAGAAGGCTTATTTCATAAATACAACTATTACCTAACATTGAGATGGCTACATATTCAAATTCATTTCAAATTGCGAAAAGAATTTAACTATTTTCGGATGGTTTGCTCATAAAACTGTTTAGAAGCTATTGCTGAAAGTCTTATACCTGATAGACGTAAATTATCGCCTAATATTAGCTTATATAGGTACTGAGTGCGATAGATGTAGGCACTGATAGAGTTGAAAGTATCGCTGGAAAATACAATTTAAACAAATTGATTACGATGCATTTATCATTCCTAAATTCAATTTAAATATTCATATTCGATTTAATAAATGACGAATTATACAAACATTTATCGAGATGAAAAAATTATGCGCATATTCATTTCAGGTACAGTATTCTTAGCTTGCCAAACTCTTGTTTGGACATCGATCAGTGAGTATTATTTAATTTTTCGTAAAATTTAAATCGCCTTTGTTGCATAAATGATAAAAAATAATTTACATAACTTTGTTTACTTGAAAAATAATTTTTTGAGATGGTGAAATAACTCCTTTTGTGATAAATTTAAACCAATAATTATTTAAAAATCATTCAACGCACAGAAATCTAGTGATATGTCTAAAGTCTATGTAACAATTGATTTAAAATTATATTATACGTTTTGTTTAATTAAATTTATTCCTGGAAGAATCAAAAGCTAATTAAAACGTTCATTTAGATAAAAAAAAAAATTCACACTTTAAATATTCTTGTAAAAGTATCTGTGACTGAAACTTTACTGGGACTGCTAACGCCACCTGTGGGGACGTTGAGAAAGAGAGACTTCTTCCCAATTTCTAGTTGTTGTGTGTGTGTCTGCGCATTTTGTGTGAAAATGTCTTATACACATTCCTTATAAGTATTACTATGTTTTATCCGTGTGCTGTGAACCCAAAAAGAAATAAATAAAGTGCTTCTCATGAAATAAAAGGAAGAGATCTTCATTCAAAATGCCAAAATTGCATCTCACTCACACATGTCATGCTACAAACTGGAGCCCGAACGTGGGGCAACGGTGGATTTTATCACAAGATAAGTAGTTTACACTTATTAATTACAAAGATATATAGAATGGATCCCCTTGATCTTTTGAATTACATTCATAAATAAAATAATTTTGAATCGATACTGTCTAAAACACAGTATTTCGAATCTATTGTTGTATGATCTATCTCCAATCAAAAGTATATCTTGAATTTGAAAGTTAACAATTCTGCATCTCATAAATAGAATTATAATTTCAATGATTCATCTCGAATCGAAAGTATATCTTGATTTTGAGAGTTAACAATTATGTATAGCATATACAGAATTGTAATTGATTCATCTCGAATCGGAAGCATTTTTTGATTTTGAAAATCAACTGTTCTTTAAATCTAAACTGCCCAAGTGACAAAATTTCTTGTTTTGAAACAGTTCTTTTATCCTTAATTAGAATCGTACATAAAAAAAGAAGTAATCTGCATATATTCATATATTTTCCTTGATTTTGTGTGTCTCAAGCAATTCATTGCTTAGTTTTATTATAATTTCTAAAATAAAATTGCAATAAAACATTTATCTGAATGTTGTTTGGCTGTACATCATTATTGTATAATTGTATTAAAACGAAACTGCATTTAAACTTTTATTTGAATGTTTATCATATGTTTTGAATTATCATATGTTTGAGTGTACCCTTTGCTATACGTCATTATTGTATAACCGTGTTAAAACGAAACTTTTGAAAACTTCTTCATTAATTTTTTGTGTATGTTAACACCTAAACTATTTAAATAATTATCAGTCTGATATTCCATTCTTAAAACCACATTATTAATATTTTCTGAAGTATTAAAAGATTCTGTTATCATAAAAAGCTAAATAGGCTTTTCTAAATAAAACGATTCCAATCTAATGTTCTGAAATCGAGTTCCTCTTCATATAATTCTGTCATGTAAAAAATTGTTCTTAATCAAATTTAAATCGCATCTCTTCTCTTCATGGAGATAAAACATGTATATGTAGTCTTTGTTTAAACGGAAACTTATTTTATTAGTTTTTTTTTTCTCCTTTTCCTAGAATAAGCTGTTTTTCCCTCTTTTTTTTTTTCGTTTTCTCGAAATTTATTCTCACTCAAAGGAAGGTCAATGAGTCATAACATCCTCTGTGTATTTTGTTACTTTCGTTTTGGTTTGATGATTAATGTATACTTTTATCTTGAATATAAATTAGGTAGAAAAGTATTTCCCCAATATATATATATATGTAAAGTCCGGGTATTCACAATGAGGATACTGCGGTTCATACTAAGTTATTTATTCTTATTTACAGCGATTAATATGTGCAGACACTTGAATATAGTTAATTGAGAAAAGGGTACGTAATGTTCACAATACAGATATACGAAGAAAGTTCATTTCAGTCAGACGGTTGTGCCCCGTGCACTTATTTCGTAAAACAATTTTACCAGTGATATGTCTCAGACACTCCGTGTGCCCACTCTCACTTCGTAATGGCGTCTTCCCGTGCAAACGTCTTCTTTCCCCTAGCGGAATGTCGTCCAGACAGTAGCAGTGCTCTCTGATGGTGAGACGTTCTAGGCGATCAATCTAGTTCGATTCCCACAACCGGCTGTCGTCCTGGACAGGAATCTGAGAATCTGTATGTACCTGAAAAATAAACAAAACGAAAGCAAAGAAATTATGCAAAAAAGGTAGATTGCAGGTAATGGCTTAGAAATCCATTGCCCAAGGCTTCATATGATCGGCGGCAGTAGTCGTTCCCTCATGATTTCCAATCTTCTCCACTTCGTATCTTTCATGGAGATAAGCAGTCTTTTTTCGATACGGTCTATAAAATTTGGATCTGAGGTTGAGACCTCCACCAAACTGGGTTCTCTGAATGGCGATATTATCACCAACTTGATATTTAATTGGTTTTTTTCCTTTTCTTGTCGTATGCTCTCTTATATTTTATTTGTAAATCAACATTCTCTGTTTCATTTGGACGATAATTATTTACTGAAGAATTTATATCCGAACGTAGTTTAGAGTTTGTAATGTGCTTTGAATAAAATAAACAGTCCTTCGTTTCTAATGATGATCCAATCCGTAACGTGAATAAAGCAAATCCATCTGTTTATTCTGACTAGGATATTTCGCACACTTAACTTCTTCAATCGAACGCTGATAATTGTCCTTGAAACTGTTTTGACGGCTCGTATTTTCATTTATGCTCTTTGAACCTTACAAAAGCATAGAATAAATAGAAGGTGGTATTATACCATCCACATGCAAACGATTACACAATGTGTTAAACGATTACACAATGTTACCATTTATGTTATTCCCTGAATATTTTTTCAATGTAACCTTTCAAATATGCAATGTCTTAAATTTTTGAATTAATAATTCTCATTGTACTGTGTTGGACGAGAATTTCCCCATTTTTGATATTTACTCTTAAAACATTAAATTATTGAACAGGAATTTGTATCATTATCAAATCGTACTCTAGGATTCCTGTTATATGATTGTTTTCAACATTTGTATTATAATTCTACAATCTGTAGTATTGTAACATATTTGTTTTATAAACATTCTTTTTAATTTGGGTTTCAATAATAATAAAAAAGGACAGTCATTTGAATTTTTAAACGTGTAAAATAACGCTTTCCATATTAGAAGCAAATAAAACTATTTCTCTGAATTACAATACACATCGGAAATTGTTTTGGAAGATCATAGAACATTGAAATAAATGAAGCTCACACGTATGCATATTAATAAATGTAAAAATATTTTAAAGTGTCCATTAAAATATTTATATATAATTTTATAAATACTGTAAGCCCCTACTAAAATTAGATGTAAACGAGCGCCAGCGAGTTTACACGCTTCTGCTCCGTATAAAAGAATCTTGTTTAAATGAACAATGAGAAAATTCGCCTTAGAGGAGGAGTGACAAGGCTAAGGGAAAAAAAATAAGTTTAAAATAAGGGTGTGACCAGCAGGAGTGAATACAGCAAGCTTCAATCAATCCTGTGATTCTCCCTCAGTCAGAGAGGGAGTAAGGGCAATTTTTTTTTAACATATAAAGGATTTGATGTCAGAAGAACGGATTGATATGCAAAAGGAAGGGAACTATGGGGGTTTAGAGGCTGTCTCCATTTTGTTGTCTTATATGCAAAGTTTTGTTTGTTGTTGATATCAGTGAAGATGGTTTGGGCTCTGATTAAGGGTTTGGCGTGATTTTCAATTGAGTGAAAAATATTTCTAGAAAGCTTAGTAATGAAGTTTTAAGCAATATTAAGTTTTTCTATTGGCTCTATTTTGCAAAAGTCATTAATGATAACAGAGTTCCTAACATACTATGGAGCGTTCGTAATAGTACGTAGATTTTGTTTTGGAATATTTGAGATATTTTTAAAGTGTGGTCAGGCTGACTCAAAATAGTGGAGGCGTAGGTAATAATACTGGGCACAAAATACCTGCTTATAGAGAAGAACTTTGTTTTAAGTGAAAGGGAGGAATATGTGCCAATCAATGAGATGCATGAGATATTATTCAGGATTATCCTTGAGGAAGTTCTAATGTGTATTTAGCATAAGTTAATTTTTGGTCGAGATGCAGGCAGATAATGCATGTAACCACCAATGCCCAGTTGATATCTTAGTCGAAAAGGATTAAGTTGTTTGGGGGATTTTGTCTTCTTTTTTGAAAAAGGATGGCTTGCGATTTTTCCACATTAATTGCAATTCTCCAAAGGGTTAGCCATTTCTCTAAGGAGTCCAGATAATTTTGCATGGTTTTATGGTGTAACTGATGTTGTAGCCCTGTGCCAGCACCGCGGAATCATCCGCAAAGAGGCAAGTGCTAACACTGGCGTGGTTGGTAAGTCATGCGTGTACAAATTGTACAATTGCTTCTTCGAAAAAGTGTGATTTCTTTCAGGTTCATTGCAACCCTCTTTTTATTAGCCCTGACGTCTGTCATAAAATGGGGAACGTGTTTTTGTCACTTCTGTTGGGGGCTTAAGTGTTATCTCTTGTCCATTTATGAGTGATCCTTAACTCATGTGTGCAAATAAATAAAAGGTCGTTGGAAGGAGTGTCTGCTATGTCCGTGACTCTCCTTCCCACAGTAGAATTTTTATTAATAAATTGAACATATCTTGCTTTAAAAATAAAACTAATATTTTCCCTGATTCTCGGCAAACGTTGTAAAGAGAAATATTTAATATAGAAGTAACTGTCTTCAACCATTCATGTCCGGGAATAACATTTGAAGCTTAAAATTATTCTGATCATGATCTTATTGAGTAGAAAACGAGACGAGGGCCCCCTTAATGGAGAGGTCATGGGAAGGGTCCAGTTGGCCCACGCCTTAAGATGTCCTTGGGTGCGGGGTCTGAAAACAGAACAAAGACAGGAAGAGTAAAGTCCCTTTGAATTCGTCCACATGCCCAGAGTCTTTCTTGAATGACCTTTCATAAAGAAAGCTATATACGCCTATAACCTTTTCATGGAATCTTACTACCTTTCTATCCTGATGAATGTGACCTTGAACGTATCTTCTTTTCCTTCAAAAGAATGTTTTTTCTACAAACAAGTTAGGAAGTGTAAAATCCGATTTCCTGAACATTTTTCGTAGATTTCGTCAATCACCACAACATATTTTCTGGACGATAGAAAAAGTGAAAAACGTGCGTATCTTAATTTATCTTTACCTTTTTTTTTGTAATTAAAACTTAAATAATAATTTGATAAAATAATTTTAATTGTACTTGTTTCGAAAGAAAATGAATGAGCAAATTTTATTGACGTAAATAAGAAATTGAGAATTTGTTTTTCATTAAAAGGTGCCATAAATTTAGGAGAGTAAGTAAAATAATTATAAAAAGCAAAAATGCATGTAGTATTGCATAGAATATCCTAGAAAGCTTTAATGAATGCTACAACATTAGCAAATAATATATTTCTGAAGGTAGAGCATATATTTCTAACAAACTGTGATTTCTTAAGATATTGTTAAAGATCATCATCCTCTTATGTAAACAAAGCTTCATATAATTTTGCTGTTTTTTTTTCTCACATCCTCGAATGAAATAGACACATTAATTTAGTTTTGTTTAGTTTTTATTAACGTCGCACTAGAAGCAACACGAGGGCTGTTGGTGACGGACCTCGTAATTTTGAACCACGGTCAAGTGACGAGGACGACACCTGAGCTGGCACCCCCCTCTCCTAACATCCACACCACGCCAACGGGAGAACTTTGGGCCCCGAACAGATTTAATGTGCATCAGCCCCAGCTACTCGGCGGGTCTTTGGCTGCCAAGGATCGAACCGCGACTGAACGAAAACCGTCGGCCTCTACGAATGAAATACAGACACATTAAATATACATTTATATTAAATTTACATAACTTACCAATTTAGAAAAACAAAAATTTAATGGTTTCATTCAGTGCCAAGAAAAGTTAATTTTTCGCATATACTATTCTTATTTTACTTTAAAAAAAAACTTTCCTTGTTCTCTACGATTTAAAATATGAAATATGGTTAATTTAATAGCTATGAGCGACGGTTTTGTTACAAAAGTAATTCATAACAAGCTTTTTTTTTTAATTTTTCCAATACTTTAAAGCAGTTGATTTTTCTAAGAAAGTAATAAATTCTTTTTAATTAGGTTTATATTCATTCATATTGAATTTTCTTATAGAGTAGTTTTTCTTGAACAGAACTCTATTTTCACTGACAGTTTGAATCGTTATATATTATTCGCAGTCGATATAGGTACTCCTTTCTTTTATTACGTTATGTGATTTGGTCATTTCTTATACTTATTTACTTGGATGAATTCTTAACTAGGAAACCTCTAAAATTTTCTTACGTTTAAGTAACATTGACATTTGATGTTTGGGTCACACGTATTTTTCTCTTTTTTTGCAAATCGCAAATAAAGAGGCGGGGGGGGAGAACGCTTTTTCTAATTTTTTTGAAGTAAAATTCCTATTATACGTAAAACTGTGTCTCGTGAAGAAATTATTTTTTTCTTTTCAGCTGTTACTCTTTATTTTATTTCATTTTCAAACTTCCGTAACAGTCATCAGTACCAGATATACGAGAGGGATATAAGGCTATTGAATAAATTGTTTCCTATGGAGAAGAAATGATGTTTTTATTGATTTCCGAAATTAGAATTTTTCTTTTTGTAAAAAAATTCCAGCGACACATTTCTATTCCGCACGCAATTGGGTTTTTTTTTTTTTTTTTTTTTTTTTTTTTTGTTTTATTAATGATACTACTAGTTAAGTTTTTACTATCTTTTGTCCAAGATTCTTTTGGACTGCATCGTTGTATTTTTTAACGTATTAATTAAAACATAACAATGTTCTTACGTAACTTATGTATTTAGGAACATATCTGTAAGTTTTTATGAAAAATTAGCTTTGATTAATTTTATTACTCCTCAAGAAGGCGGGAAACTGAAAGTTCGGGGGCTGGGGAGAGAAAATACAAAAATTGTTTAGTAAAATTTTTTTATTCCTCATGCTCTAAGACCTACCAAATTTTTGAGTTGTTCCTTTTCTTCAAAGATTTTTTTTTTATAATAGTTTAAGCAATCTCCTTGCCGATAAAAAAAATCTGATGGAGACCAAATCAGTTGGATAGAGCGTATTATTTCTGAAAGTTCATTCGACACAGTTTCTTTTCATAATTTATTTAAATTTTGCTTTTTAGAATGCATTTTGAAGAAATTTCATCATAAGAACATATATTCAAAAGTATCTTGATTTTAATTGTATTTCAAAATGTTTGACATATTATCAATATAATTCTTATTGCAAACATTTAATGATGAGGTACGTCTTATTCTCAATAAGTTATTCCTCTGTGAGTGAATGTTTGTAGTGAAAATGTACCACATCATAACTAGGAGATACTTCATATCTAAATATAATTTTAAAACATTATAAAAATGGCAGTTTCCAACTAATTATTGATAAAAAATCATATTTTCTTTCGTGTGAGATAAGGGGGATATTTTCTAATTTGCTTTGAAACCTTTACAATCTCCTTTCAATGGAGATCCTGTATTTTGATCTTGAATTACTCTCCTCGGGAAAGTTCTGAGAAAGGCAAGGCTCAAGTTTGGTTTTAAGAGGTGGAAATGTTCATGAATGGAGGTTGTAGCTTGAATACACTTTCTAAAATCAAAAAGAAAATTTAAATTTGTACAAGTGTATAAAGGAATATTCAACATCCTTTATACACTTACGCAACAAGCAGATTTTTTTTATGTTATAGATATATTATTGATTTTATAAGTTCCAAATAATGTGAAAATGGATATAATATTATCGCAATTAAATGCAAATTTTCAATAAGTGTGAAATATATACTCAGCATAGTAGCTTTAATTGCGTTTAATCATGCGAAATTTATGAACTGTTTGACTTAAAGAATTAGTAGAAATCAGTAAAAATTATAACACGTTCAAAAGAAAATAATAGCTAAATTGAAAGGAAATATTAAAAGTATACTAATTGAGAATTTGTTAATTTGAAATTTGATATAGAGTCCTGTTTAAGAAAATTAGCTTTTACATGAAGTTTTTTATTAAATCCATGATGCCTAAATGATGGAAATTATTTCTTTAGGATATCAAAATCAACTGCTTTAAAGTAGCAGAAAAATTACAAAAATTTTCCGAAATTTTTTTATTGCAATAAAATATTGAATAGCCAATTGTAGACAGTATATACATCCAAAAATTTACAACATCTAAATATGCCAGAATGAGGGTTGCGAGCCACTACAAATTTAAAGCGAATCAATTCCGAATATACCATGTTTTTATATTTACTTTGATTATTACTGAAATCAGGACTCGAGCATACGTCTTTTCACTTGGACAAACGTTGGTCACGAGTATTTCAGAACAGCGCAGGGCATTTTAGCTAGAAATGATAATAATTATATAGTCAATACGCATGTTGGCGGGAAGCAAATCGAGCTGAAAGTTCTTGGTGATGTGGTAGGCTTGCCTAAAAATGTACGAAAAAGACAATTATGGAAAGAAAAGTCAATTTTTAAAACACAACCGCAATAATCTGAATAATTAATCCTCTATTTATAGATATCTTAAAGCAGCTGTAGTCTTGTTTGAAAATACATATATAATGTAAAAAAACCTGTAATAATGTGTCTAAGGCTCTTTTTTTTTCTGGCAATCAGAAGAGGTCTTTTCAATATCAACTGTATCACTTTATCATAAAAATTATGACATTAAATTTTACTCGTTAAGAATTTGAAAATGAATAAAATGCATTTCACTGTTCAATATTCATTTCCTTAATTACTCAATGCATATTTTGACTTAAAAATACTATAATAAATATTATTTCATGCTGAAATCAAGCGAGAAATTTAGTCAATTTTTATACTATTGAAATACAAATTAAAATATATTGATAAAGTGGTTATTTTGAAGAAATAAAAATGTTAGATAGTTACCGCTTGTTTTCCAAAAAATATCATTTTCAAATTTAGGCAGGTGGTGGTTTTCCGACCCCGAGTAGGGACAGAGAGTTGATGAATTCGATGCGGCTGTGTAGTTTTGAATCCTGGACGAGTGGGTCAGAAGTTGAAGGACCTACCAACCAGACTGAAAAGACTGAATATGAAAGTAAAACCTGTCTTTTGTAACTAGTCCTTCTCGATAAGGTTTAGATAATGCATCGCTATCCATCTGGCACCTATAAAGTATCATAAAATCATCAATACATTTCAAAGAAATATACAACCACAATTAAGATATACGAATACTTCGAAATTGCCACTTTGCGCAAAAAAATAAATAAATAAAAAATACTTCCAGTTTTTTATTTCGTTAAACATAAATAATTTATTTAGCTTCATGAAACTGTTCTTATTTTGTTTCTACGTCACTTCAAAGCTACGATACTGAAGAAATCGATAAAACTCGAAAACCCATATGTGAGTATTTCAGTGCCCTTTCAAGTCGTCCAACGGAATTCAAAAATACCATGTTTCTTTTTAATATAAATTTAACAAACATTTGATTTGACACTGAAAATAATTGCACACTTTGGTAGTGTCTGACAAAGTAGAATTAATGAAATCTGGCAATGCTTGTTTTATTTACATGCAGCTTGATTTAGTTGACCACCGTGCTTGTTTAGTTGCAAAACAAAAAAATTATTATTTTTTTTTAATTATACAATCTTACCGAATTACTACCAGGTGTTAGTATTTTCTACGTTTATTTTTTTTAAACTTTTATTTATATCATTATTATTTTTTATAAGTGTATTGTGTTTTAAAACTTTTGGGAAATTATTATGTTAACTTTATGCTGAATAATCTGTCATCGTAACAAATGCTATATCGATATTTTGCAAAAACATATTTTGAATAAATAAAAATATTTGCCATCATATTTAATTAAAGTAGTGTTTTCATATATTATATTTGTAGTTAAATAATATATTAAAAATTTAGAGCTTTGCGAGTATTATTAGTTTTTGTTTTATGCCTTTAAAAACTTTAAATGCATTTTTCTCAGACTTTTATTTTTGAAGATGTAAGTGTTTTCTAATCCCTAAGGCTTTTTTCTTTGTTCAAGATAGAGTCTTGAAATTTTTTATAGGTACTTAGATATATGTGTTCTATAAAAGTTAGTATGGATTTAGGTCTGGAATCCCTAGTTGTTTTTTTAAAAAATGTTAAAGTTAATATCTTAAAAATTTTCGTGTTTTTTCCACGTTTAGCTAGAAAAATAATTATTAAAATTCAACAATTAAACAGATTTTCCAATCCATTCTAAATTTTTGTTTGCACTAATGTATGAAATATAAATCACTCAAAATAATTAAAAAATTTCAAAAATTGTGTATTTTATAAGAGTTTAAAAAAACTGCAAAACTTTTAAATTTTTTTTAAATTTTAAAATAAGGGCTTGTTAAGTAGATTTTTTATTTTCAGAATCAGTTTAATAATATAGTATGAAAAGAATACATAAGTTATTTTTAATATTACTGTCTCCAAAAATTTTTTTTGAAAAAGGGTACCGTTAAAGTGGCTGCTATCTACATAACATCCAATGCAATAAATGAATCCGCACTGGAAGTAATGGATATGATGCTGAGTTATCTCAATAGGGTGCATCGGTATATGGCACTTGGCTATGGAGAGGCTATTCATCCTTGAATGGATGTGTATCTTTTATCTCAATATATATGGGGAAGGAATAAGACGTTGAATTTTTGTCAGAAGTACGTATATTTTGCGATGCCAAAATCAAAGAGTTAATCACCATTTATAACTGTGTAAATCCTGATGGGCCATGTTCCATGCTACGGAACCCGTTGGTGTGATATCGCGTTTCCGAACCATTTATTTGAATGAGGGATTTGCAATACGTCAACTGTTTTTGGCGACGGGACTAGCGTGATTTAGACCCAAAGGGTATGGTCGTGGAAGTTATTTGGTCAGATACCGTAAGAAAATACAAGTGCATTGAAAATATTAAAAAAGCGTGTGGTCTCCAGAGTAAGGAAATTAAATTCAAACAATAAGTCTTGGGAGGACGAAGAAAACTGACTGTTGTCTCCATCGTTAAGTTGCAATATCATAATGGCATCGCTTTCCGTGATAATGTGGATGGTTTAGAAGGTGTGCAATGTACCGCGATTGCGGCATTATTTCATTGTTGTAAATGCAAAACTTCCAGTACATGGCCTATTTCCTATTTCAGCGGAGAGCTGGTGCATATATCAACGAGCCGTATCAAACGATTAACACAAGGATAGGTCTAAAGGACTTCCACGAATTCTGGTTAACATTAGGAAACCATTAAACATGTTGGTATGCGTTGAAAAAAGTATTAGAGAAATGCTTTGCAGAAAAAACTCAAAATGCAAACGAATGCTTCAAAAAAATGTTCTAATGGTATTTTATATGTTAATGAACGTATTCGTGTAACTTAAAATGAAATGAGATTCTTATAATCGAAAGCCTTAGAGACACGGAGTTATATAGGTTCGTGCACGTCCGGTCGCCAAAGTTCGAATATTTTTCACTAAATTCAAAAAAATTTTTGTGGTAGCGTTTTTAATGGAATGCTAACAAATAATTCAAAAAGTCTAGTAATTCTCTAACTAATTCTAGCAAAATTAATCGTCAATATTTATATTTCCATTTTGTGTTAATTCGCCTTGCAATATTTCATAGTCTATTATACTACTAAAAAATTGCATTTTTGAATATTTACAATTAGTAATAAAATTTTTAAATTAAAAAAAAAAAAGATGTGCTTTAGGGGGGGGGGAATTAAAGTAATTTTAATCAGAAACTTTTGAAAGTAAAAATTATATCCTAACCAAAAAATTTTAACTCTATAATCAACAAATATTTCGCCGTCTGAAAAACCAAATAAAGCTTTACCATTCATCACAGAAAAAAGATACTGTCGTGAAAAAACGAAATTTTGAAAGTCTTAGAAATAGCAATGGTAGAAGATAGAGACTTAACGCAAACTTAAAAAGAAATAGGTTTTAAGGTAATAAGAAAAAAATTCAAATCTAATTTTTGCTAGAAAAATAAAAATGAAAAATTATAATTATTATATTTTAAATTTCTAATAATAAAATTTATCAGAAATTTGGCATCCCGACATATTATTTTAAACTCATCAACAATATTAAATAAATAAGAATAACTTATCATATATAATAAAAACCAAAGCATATTCCAATAACATCATATACCTTGACAGTTTGATGCGAAATAAAACAAATATTTAATAATTATAAAGTTGTAAATTCATTACGAACAATAAAATAAATCTACATCTAAAAGTATTACGATTATATTTTCTGAATTTTCTGTCTTAGATATTTTAACAATACTAAATACAAATATACATTTGTTACACAGGCATGCATGAGCACTTACTATGTAACAATCACATGAAAGCAATGATTTCGAGCAAAGTAATTTAGGTTAAATGTATATTCTTACTTTAAAAAAAATATATCTACTTACATTATGACTCTTACTCTGTCGTAATTGTACTTAAGGCTCAAGAAGGACATTTTGGTTTAATGACACCTGGTGTGCCACACCCATAGCATACATCTTCAGAGGATTCTTCTTTTTTAATCTTATTACCTCTTTGAAAATAGGGTTTTCTGTCTTGAGGTGGTTGTTTGACGGGAAATATTTTCTTATGATGGTATGATGGTGTGGATTTCCTCATACCACAGCGGACGTTTTCATAAGCATCAAGCTTTTCAACTTAATCAAGCGGAATTATCCAATCTGACCAGATGTCAATGAAATGTTCTTTAACCTCGGGAGGCACTTCCTTTTTAATCTGATCGGCAATGATAAGTTCAGTTTTTCAAAGTCATGGTCATCAAATTCCTCTAGCCACTCTTCAAAAAACCCAGAAATGTCAAAGAAGAAGTCTCTGCATGTTTTATCGGGATATTTCTTATGTTGAACAAAGAGATGACGGAATTTGTCTCCGTTAAATTTAAACCTTCGTAGAAGCATTTCTTTAATTTTCTTATATTCTTGTGTTTCTTATATTCTTGTGTTCGAACGATGAGAGACGCAATATCAGATGGCAGGGTACCAATTAAGTAAGGGATCCATGAGGACTCAGGCAACTTAATGAATTTAGCCTGTCGTTCAAAGATATTGAAAAAAATTCCTAGTTCTTTTTTTCGGATTAAATTTTGGCAACAGAGTGCTGAAATTATTTAACTCAAAGTTAGGGAGTTTATTAACTCCTTGTGAATTTTCAGTTGATGACCGGGCATCCAAGGCAGATAAGTGCTGACATTCGAGCTGTAGTTGAAGGTTTTCTAACTTATATTTTTGCTATTTTTCAACATTTTCCGCCTCTAACAACGCTGCAGCTTCTTTAGCAACACGTTCTTCCGTAATAACTTGCAACATACCCTTAACCAAAGGCTCATCATAATTGTCCTATTTACTAATGAGTTCTGTCAGTTGAATCACTTTTAAAATTGTCTCCCACTACCAACCCAAGCTCTTCCGCTAATGTCTTTAAATCTTCTTTTCGAGCGTGGCCTAAATATGCCATGTTGAAATTTTTTACACTAATAATACACACTCAAAATTCGTTTTAAATAAAAATTAATTGATTGACCAATTGTTAAAATGAAACACCTTTTAAACTCAAATAAAATAAAATAACATATTTTACAAAAATAATTTTCAATGTTTGAAAATATAATATTCATATGCAGAATAAAATTATAATTTATAATGTTATGTATAAAAGCACTTATCTTATGGTAAAACAATATTCAAGATCGAAATACATATATATAAATTGCGAAATCAATTTTAGCATTCAATGATAATAAATTTTACATACGTTTCCTGCAAATAGAATATTTAATTTATAAGAGCACACACACACAAAAATCTGGTATGAAGGAAACTCAGACAGATAGAAAATGCATATTATACATATAATGAGAATACTTTTCATCTAATATATATTCAAAATAAAAGTATACACTATTCATCAAACCAAAACGAAAGTACCAAAGTACACACAGGATGTTATGACTAATTGACCTTCACTTGAGGGAGAATAAATTTCGAAAAGAAAAAAAAAACAGCTTTTTCTAGCAAAAGGAAAAGAAAACTAATAAAATAGTTTCAGTTCAAATAAAAATTACACATACATGTTCTATCGCAATGAAGTAGAAAGATACGATGATTTCATTTCGTTTCATTTAGAGATGCTTATTTAGCTCTTTATGACAACAGAATGTTTTCATAATTCACAAAATATTAGTAATATGTTTTCAGAATGGAATACCACACAGATTGCTGAACATTGAAATAGTTTAGTTATTAACATATACAAGAAATTAATAAAGAAGTTTTCAAAAGTTTCGTTTTAACACAATTATACCATAATGACGTATAGACGTGTAATCTTTTTAATGAAGATTAGAAGGTTTGAAGAAAGGACTTCTTTTATTGGGTTCAGTTTACAACAGGCGGATATATAACACAATAATATTTATAAGGGATATATAAAAACATGCTTACAACACGCAACATGCATGCACACGCATACCACAAAAGTCTAACTACTAACTACTAGAGGTTGGGAAGAAAGTCTTATGGCAGATAGCGCCATCTGTTGGTTTTTTGGTTCATTTCTAAAACCATCGGTTACACGTTGACAATTTTGTACAGCACATCGTTTTTAATGTATAATCAGAGGCTGAAGATGATTGTAACAGTTGTCTGATACTGGATGTAAACTCATCATTTATTTGTGCTTTTTTAATTTTTTTTGTGTTGTCTCGTTGTATTGTATGACCGTGACTGGATAACGACTGAGCGCGTCAACATGTTGCATTTGTTTACCGGGTCTGTAAAGTATTTCGTAATCGAAGTCTTCTAAGAAGAGAGCCCATCGTGCTATTCTAGGTGGTAAATATTTCTTTGACATAGTTTTTTGAAATCTTGGCAATCTGTGATTATTTGAAATTTGTGCCGACGAGGTAGTGTCCTAATTTTTTTAATACTGTAACTATCGCTAACACCTCTATCTCGTAGCTGTAGTATTTATCTTCTTGAGGAGAAGTTTTACCACTCATATAGTGTATTGGATGAAAGTTCTGATTTGAGTCTATTTGTAGAAGTATAGCGCCAAACCCTTTCGCTCTGGCATCGCAAAGTATTTGTAATGGAGCGTTTTGCTGATAAAGAGGCGCTAAAGGTTCCTGAGGCAAAATTTATTTCAAAGAGATAAAAACTTGTTTTTGTGTAGCACCAAAGGTGATTGGAACTCTGTCTCGTAAAAGATCGCTTTAAGGTCGTACGATTGATGCATAGTCCTTAATAAATTTTCTAAAATATCCTGTTAGTCCTAAAAATGATTGGACATGCTGAGTGTTTTTTGGTGTAAGAAAATTCATGACTGCATTTGTTTTAGCTGTTGAAGGACGAATAGTACCTTCTTCAATAATATGGCGAAGAAAAGTTTATTTCAGCTGAAGAAAATTACACTTTTTAAAGTTAAACTCTAAACCATAAGTAGTAGCAACATCAAATACTTTTTTGAGCTTTGCAAACCCTTCACATTCAGAATTTACCGGAATTAAAATATCGTCCATGTGTACAATAACTGTGTTGTCTTTTAAGAGATCTTTAAACCCAATTTGAATGTATTTTTGAAATACTGAGGGAGAGTTACACAAGCCAAAAGGAACTCCATTAAATTGGTATTGTCCATTATGTGTTATGAAGCTGGTGTATTTACGACTATCAGGATCAATTTTGATGTAAAAAAACTGTTTCTTAAGTCCAGATTTAAAAAGAGTATCGCCCCTTGCAGTTGGTCAAAAATGTCTTCAATGAGGTGTAGAGGAAATATTTGTTTAATGGTTTTAGAATTAAGAGCACGAAAATCATCACAGATTCTTGTTGACTGATCTTTTTGTTGACAAGAACTAAAGGTGCAGCAAAATTAGATGAACTTGGAGAAATTATTCCATCAGACAGCCATTGGTCAATTTGGTTTTCGACGATAATTTTTTTTCCGCTTGACATAATCTACTAGGACGTAACGCGACAGGTGTGTCATCAGAAAGGACAATTTGCATTTGTATGTTTGTATCTTTAATTTTATTTGGTTTGAAAGATTGGAGAAGATTTTCAACTTCGCGACGCTTATCAACATTCAAAATATGCGATAAATCTACTTCAGGATAAAATACATTTAAATTCGATAAATAACAATCCTCATTTTGAAAAAGCAAAGAGAGGGTTTTCTT
>BMAW01010472.1:0-18802 GCA_019974015.1 Nephila pilipes
ATATATATATATATTTTATATATATATATATATATATATATATACATGGGTGAATTTTTAATACATTATTTATAAGTGAGAATAATTTGTTAATATAATATTCCATGACTATAGAATGTCATACTTACCTACATTGGTCCTTTTTTGGAAAATATTATTTCCTTAAAAGTAATAATTTTGAAAGCATTATAAGGAAATACGTCCATTTGTAGTAAAATTTAATCTATTTACGGAATTTTCTAACCTTTGAATGATATCTTAGATATGATTTTAAAAACTTTAAAAATCAACATTTAATTTAATTTACTGGGTAAATTATTATAATATTAGCTTTGCACTTTTTTCTAATCCATTTTGAGAATATATAGAAATAATAGTTGCCTACATTCACATATAAGATTATAATACAAAGAAATAAAAATTTTGAATATTGTTTAATTATATGCAAATATTTTTTTTTATTTTGTGATAATATTTTATATTTTGTTTTGTTCAGAAAAGAAAACTGATTTTTGTCGCTTTTAATTTCATACTTACCTTTAATTGAAAAACAAAACCAATAAATGTTTAAAAAGGTACAGTTTGGTAAAAAAAGAAATACTTCCATTCGAAATTTGACTTTTAAGAAACACAGAATAACGGTTACTGAACATTCATTTGAAATATTGAGTATTAAATAGAATTTATACATATTTGGTTTAATATACTCTTAAAATAATTCCAAAAACTCCTCTTTTTCAATTATATCATTTTTCCTAGAATCGAAAACACATTTATTTCCCGAGATTGAAAAGAAAATTATTATTTCAAACTAGAATCTCTCAACTACAAAAATAAATTTTAATCAAGATTTCTTTCAGTATATGTCGTCAATAATAGAAATATCTCTTTTAAAATCCTATTAGGAAAATAAAGAAGACTATTTACTCAATGTCTTATTTTCCGAAATATTTGAAATTAGTTTTTAACTCCTACATATTCATTCCTTTTTGTCAACATGTTTTGTACGTTGTTTTTTTCGCTCTTTGAGTTAGAATTTTAAAATATCCCAATATTTCTATTAAAATTGTATTATCAAAAGTTTTAGGGACTCAAGAGCTAATTAAATAGACAAAAATATTTGTTCAATTGAATTGCGTTTAGAATGATTTTCTGTGATTACTTAAGCTCCTTAGGTTTAGGTTTTTATAAAGTCATTTCTATTTTTTAATAGGAATAGGACTTAGGTGGATGTAATTTTTTCCCAATAAATTTGTTATATGTATTTCTTTCATCTAGGTATGAGTTTTGTTAGAATTGAGGAACTACTAGAAACAAAATTAGTTATCTAAGATCAAATGTATTCCGAACTCATAGAACATTATTATTGTTTATTTATTTTGATAGAAAAAAACAAGCAATTACAAGCAAAAAAGAATGAAAATGAGAACAGAGAAATAAGAGCAAATATGAAAAAAAAATCTTTGAAAATCATATTAGCATAAGAATAAAGTGCAAAACATTAGAAACACAATATCTGAACTTGAAAATGCGTAAAGTTAGTGGCGTCCCGACTTTACTACCTAACATTTGTCTTAGAGTGAAAGTACACTTAAATAACAGTCAGTATAAGGAATAAGACAAAGTCTTATATTAAGGAACAGAATTATTTCAAAATTTTTATTAAACTAAAAAAAAAAATCAGATACGATACATTTTTAGAATGTATCTTCTGTATAGACAGATGTAAAAGTTTTATCCCAATTAAAAAATGGAGATATTTATCAGCTGTAGCATTTATGCAGAATGTTAAGAATTATATAGTGAAATGCCAAGAAATTAGAGACACCTTCTAACAATTTGGTCTATCTTTAGCTTTAATCACAGCCAATATTCTTCTTTGATTGGATTCAACAAGTTATTGATACCGTTGCTGAGGAATGTTGGAACATATTGATATAATGACAGCTCTGTAAGTTTAGAGAGTGGCGTTTCCATACTTTGAAGTGATCATTTGACTTCATCCCACAAATGCTTAACAGAATTGGGTTAGCCATGAAAGCAGGTAAAACTCTGATTGGTGTTCTTCAAACCAATTTGAGACCAATTTGGAAGTTGTTATTTGAATTATATTCAGGATAAAAAAAAATTAAAAAACTATTGAAATAAATGTAAATATATCAAAATTGCATTCAAGATAATAATTATCTTTGCTTGAATTTTGCTATGCGAAAATGCAACTCTTTAAATGTAAAATTCTCTACTGATTATTACTTTTAAGTTATTTTAAATTTTAAATATATTTCCAAAACACAACTTTATTATCATGAGATAATGATAAAGGCACACATTTATTTGGTTGTCCTTTTATCTTACTTTACTCTCAATAACCATTTTTATTGGACCATAGATTAAGTGTTTTATGTTTATTTGATGATAGTTTTATGCAAAAGTAAACTAATTGTTAATACAAGATTATATCCCAATTGAAATTCGTCACTTTCTCGATTATTTTATTTAATTTTAGTTGCTTGGAAATATCAAAATCAATTACACTTATGTCTTTAAATAAAAGAGAACTAACACCCAAATGAAATTCACTTTATTTAATTATGGACGAAAATCTGATATGAAGATGAAGTGCACATATTTGTTAATAGCTTAAGAAATACAAGCCATCAAAAAGATTTAAGTAAAGTAAATTTTATTTCATGTATTACTCTCTATACAACTTTAACATAGTTTCTATTCAAAGTACGATTTAAATTATTTTCAAGTAGGTAGAAAATTACTCGCCGAGGTAAGTATAGCGAAAAAATATTAAGTAATTAGTTATCTATTCAGAAGAATATAATATATAGCTAGTTTATACTCTAAGGGGTAATTGGATGCGTTTAGTGTTTACCACTCTTCATTTGACTCAGATCAGGAGGTTTTCAAATGATCCAGGACAGCTAAATATTTAAAACATCATTTATCATTTTATATATTATGAGAACATCATTGGTTTATACAGAACAAATATAAAGTTAATGCATAACTAAAGGGATACTGGGGTATCACAAAGTTATAATGCTACACAGACTGGAACACAGTGATGATGAATAACTGTCGACAATTCTCTTGGAAGATTTCCAGCAGGATTCCAGTGTCCAGAAAACGACTTCAGAGAAAACTGAGCTGAGCAGCGAGAAGTGTGAATAGTCTGGCCCAAGATTTCTTCTACTAGTCCAGGATGATCTCAGCAGTTCTGAACCTTCAATGGAGAGAAGTTAATTCATACAAGTCTACGAGAGGAATAGGACTGTGGACGGACTGATAAGGATAGCATTCGGGATCGGTAAGGGGAGAGCTCCTTTTCCCCTGCTGCTTCTGTAGCGAGAATGTTTTTCTGATAGATGCACTGTTATAAAGACTAGTCCGGCAAGTGGACACGCAGAATGCTTATAATTTGTATAACTCCGCTCATGCAGAAATTACTTGCTCTTAACTACCGCTTCGTAGGAAGGTGAGAATGATCCAGTGCCGCCTCATGGAATGGTGAGAAAATGTTAAGCAGTTAAAAAAAGGTAGCAACAGAATTATGAAAAAATGGTTTAGCAGGTCAGGACTATAAAATAATTAATTAATTGCTAAGAATTTGAAAAACTGAGGTATGATTTCAACTTCTTTTTGATTAAAGGGAAACTAGAGAAGCAGAACAAGCCTTGAGTAACTGAATTGGCAATTTTGAGCCACCGACAGATAACAAGAAAAATCCTCATCTTTAATTTAATATCGTTGATGTATTTTTTTCCACTCATTTTACTTATTTACCAAATCACATCAGATTTTTGAGGTTTATTTGCATTTAACTTGAACCAACTCTTACTGAATCCAAACAATTATTTTTCACGGTGTCTGTTATTGTTACTACTAAGCTGCCATATTATCTGAAGTCATAACCCGATTATAAAAAACATACTAAAACATTAATTTGCAATTGATTTGAATCAAAGAACGGAAAATATAATTGTGAGCAGCTGTAGAAATATAAATTAGCATTTAAATATTCAAAAAAGGTAATTAATCAATTAACTGATCAATTTAACTGATTATATTATTTAAATTCTTATGAGTTTTAAATCTAATCAAAAAAATTTGATAAAGAAAACTTGGATTGAACAAACATTTAATTACATTAGATTTTACAGAAATTTGCGTAAGTAGTTTTCCTGGATTGTGCACTCTCCAATTGATCATAAATTATTCGTTTCATTTTTTAAAAGATTGGTTATTGAATTACTTTAAAAAACAGCAGTTTGGCATACATACTATTTTAAGTCTAGATCGACATTTGACTCAAACCCAAATGTAAAAATTTTTTGCATGCATATAGATGAAGAAAAACTGATGAATCACTAGAGATAACTACACTCTCAGTACCTCAGACTGAAGTAATTTGAATCTCTCATTAAATTCACCGTAGTTATATTAGGAATTCTTTAAAATCAAAATGATTGTATAAGAATTCAACTCATGTTTCTGATTTTATCTTTAAACAAAATAATATGCCTAATTAGCAATTCAAATGCAAATATTGACCAGACTACGCCTTTTGTAAACAGATTCTTTAATACATACTAAAAAATATTTTGAAAGACTGCAAGTTTAGTCAGAAGCAATAAATGAGGTATATATCTTTCAGATCTTTTTACTTGTCCAGAGCAAAAATATTTGATTGGAGTAAATGTCATATGCCATGGACTCATAAATGAGATAAAATTGTATATAGTGATGAAAAATGTTTTTTTCAACAGAAAGAATTTTTGACCAAAACTCAAAAAAAAAGTTTATCTTAATTCCACTAAGCAAGTGGAAGTATAATATCTAAAACGGATTTGACACATGTGATATAATGCTGTTGTGCTTTAGAAATGAAAGCTTTAACTCGGTAAAACAACAGTGACCAGGGTCAATTTTAATGTAATATTATCAATACATAATTCTTATTCTCATTATGCAGATTCCATTAACAACAAACGGGGCCTCTTCGAATGTTGAAATAGATTACCTCCATTATCTCCAGATTTGATCCTTGTAAAAAACACATGGGAAACAGCAGCGAGGAAAATATAATTGCTTAAACACTAGCTCAAGAACTGAAAAACTTTAAAAATTTAAGTGTTTGCAAACCTTTGAAAAATAATAGAATACAAGTAATTATATGCTACACTGTTCCTTTTAAAATGAAAATAAAATTAGAATTCTTTAAATATTGAAAATTATATTTTGCGCAAATTAGCGAATGAAGTTACTTGTAACAATATTTATTTTTTTTTGGAAGTGTTAATGAAATCCTTCCTATGAAACTAGTTTTGTGTTTATTTACTTTTTAATTATATATATATTTAACTAAAAAGATTTAAAATGTATTAAAATGATGTGTAGGTAAATAAAGTTAGTGAAGTTTCTTAAAATAAACATTAATAATACAACAAAACATTTTAAGGTGAAACTAATCAATAGCATTAATAAAACTTTAGCATTTAATAAAATTTAAAAAAGGAACAATTTAAAAACTTTGGAACAAATATTCTGTTAAGTCCCTAATTTTGTTAGATATTATTTCTACGGAACATTCAAAATGCAGTTGATTTTCAGATAATTAAAATTTACATTTAAGCTCATTTGATCTCCATATATAAGTTTTTTTTTAGAATTGTTTGAACTTTTACGAAACACAGCATTGCAACTTGATTATGTTTGATAATATTCATTCACTTTGAGCCTCAAGTATATTAAAAAATTTCAAAAATATGACTTATATATCACAATAGTAAATAAAATACATCATTCTTATAATTTAGTGTCAAATAAAGAGTCATTCAGAAACTACTTTGTTTTGAAAGAATATCTCCTATTTTAAGAGTGAGAGAGACTTACCCTTACTTTCCAAATAAGAACACAATAGATAAAGAAAGCCATAAACATCTAAAATCAATTTAATGGCTATAAAACACTCTATTATCTGTAAGTTGTTGTACATCTCTAGCATTCTCATATGTTTCTTAGTCTTCACAGCAAGTATTAATCATTCCCGAAATGAAGAATTTTGACTCTTAAATCTCTTTTAGCCTTTTTTTGGAAAAGTTTATTAAAACCTGACAGATGTCTTTGTCCTTCTTTCATTACATCTTGTGTGTATCCAGTAGATTTCTTTTAGAATTCTTAGAAGACCGTTTGAAAAGAATCCATGCTGTGCTTCTTCAGTTGATACGTGTACGGATCAGGTTGCCAATAGCACCTGGTACTTTTCCATTTGAAATAAAAATTTCCTTTTTTTTTTTTTTTTTTTTTAATCCTTTTTTTTCTTCAGGCAGCAGCATTTCGTGTCGACAGGAACAGGGATCAGACAGTTAATATTTGTTTCCCCGTTTTTTTCAGATAAAGCGAGAATTGCTGCATGTGTCGGTAACCTTAGGGGAAAAAAAGTGAAAACAAATTTTCCCGGGAGAGTTTTCAGTATGAAATCTTTTAAATCGTTCTGAAATGCCGTGTGAAATGGAAAGCTGAGACTTTCTCTCGACGTGAAATCGTTTATATCTTATCGCGTTCCTAGAACTGTCTTTTCATCACGTCAATTGACTGCTACGTCAAATAAAATCCAGAGTTTCCGAAGCTTTGGATAAACTGTGTTCGGTGAAAGAATTTGATACGCACTCAAAGCTTTAGTAAAGTGGTTTGAGTTGTTTTCCAAAATCCAGGTTTCAATTCTCATTCGTATAGAATTTTATCCAATTTTACTATGGAAGGTTCATTCCTTGTCAATCTTTCTAGATTTTAGATTCAAATATCAGTTACTAAGCCTAAAAATTCCTTACAACTTTATAGTAGATTTTTTTTTTAAATTTGGTAGCTCCATGTAATCGGAACAGAATGTTTTTCAAACTAAAATACAAGATATGGTACATTACATATCTAAGAATCAAGTATAAATTGTGCAAAAAATCCTTCGATACTTTCCACTACGTATTAACAAGTATCTTAGCTTAAAGTGTTTGTACTCATTAAAGAATTACAAAGATTTTTTTTATCGTGAAAAAGTTTTTTTAAATTTTTATTAAAGAGAACATTTTAAGACAATTATAGGTAAGTTTTTCTGTTTTAAATTCTCAGATAATTTTAAAACAGGATATCAGGATGTTTAATTTATTTTATATTGATCATTTGTTTCTATAATATTCTATATTAATGAATTTTTAAGTCCAAATAACATTAGTTATGTTGTCAATAAACGACATTATTAAAAGCAACATTTCTTAAAATAATTTTCTTACTCTGAATGTTGTAAATTCCTTTTCTAAACACACTTGGTATTTCATTTTTCCAGATACAGATTATTTCATGCAAATTATTCCTCAATTACTTTAATATTTAAGATCAAAAACAAAAAAAGTATATTGTTTGCAACGTAGATTTATTTTCCTCTGAATAAAATATTTTGATTGAAGAAATTTCTTAAGAAATTGTATTGCTGAATGACTTATAATATGATTATTATAGAGGATAAAAGGTATCTTCCAAATAGAGAAAGAACATGCAACTTTAGTATTTTTAATTTAAAGTTTTAAATAAAAAACTTATAAAATAATTTATTAAAACACTTAGGTATTTCAAATTTTTGTTTCTTTTCCTATAGAAAAAAAATTACTTAAAAATTTTATCAAAATTTTACGATCGTTCTGCAGATTTGACAAAAGAATGAATTAAGAGTAAGTGATTAAAGGAAGAAATTAGAAAGATATATGTATTGTTACTTCATATTTTGTGTTTCTAAACATAACTATTTAATTTCTCTAATAATTCTTCATAATAATAAAACAATTGTTAACATTTTATCCTTTGTCTGTGCTTCTATTCAAAATTCCAAAATATTATTTAAATATGCCGTAGTTCCAAAAATTCATATATATTTTTAAGAAAATTATTTCTTCAAATATTTTTACTCTAAGCGTTTTTTTTTTTTTTTCATTAATGTTTAATATATATCTTTTCTTGTCATTCAATTCTTCCACTAAAATTCTACAATGTAATGCATTTACATAAAAAATAGTCGGGTTTTATCAGATTAATAATCATAGAATGCAAAACATTATCAAAAAACTTATTTATTTAATCAAAAAATATTTCCCTGAATTTGCTTTCTCAAAGATCCGTTTAAAAAACCTGCTTTTTAAGTGTATAAGGGATGTTATATCTTTCCGAGAATCTCATTTGTGTACCATTTTAATTTAATAAAATATTTTTAAGGAAAGATTTAAAATGAAAACATCTAGCTTTCTTATTTCAAATAAGCACTTCAAATTCAAACCTTTTGTACTCAGTTGTTGTCTTAATAACATTCACAAAATAGTAACTAATTATTAAATCATAAAAAAAAATTTGTATCAATCAAAGACAATTGACTACGATCTTCCTTCGGTAAATATAGTAATTTTAAGTATGTATGGATATATAGATTGTAGTTATTGCTCAAACTTTTTTTCCGCAAAAAGAAAAAAAAAAGAACATACTGTTACTGACCTTCTACATAAACATCCCCACACATTTTCCTTTCTATCCTCTTCAAGAAATATTTCTCTAACGAGAGCAGAAACTTTCTGACAGGATAAGATAAAGGAGTTGCCGTATTATTGGACGTTACAAGGTCAAAGGTCATGAAAACTACAGCATCATTATTAACGAAAAAAAGGTTTTTTTCTTGATTGTCTGAAAATAATTTGCTATTAGTAAGCTTTTAACCTTTCTACACATGTAAACAATGTAACACCATTTTGGTCTTAGAAGAAAAGAACACGCAATTATTGTATTGATGTTTTTGTTTACACTTTCTTAAAATAATTTCAGATTGCATAACATACCAATTTAAAGGCTTGAAATGCTTTATTCGATTTTAATATGTTTTAAGATGATTGAGAAACGACATTTTTTGTAGAATTTATTAAACATTCAAAACAACAGAGACTGCTAGTATTTTTTTTTATTTATCACTACATTTATAGTTGCATAATACCACTAATAGCAAATTAATCAAAAAAAAGTCTTATATTCTTGATAATTTTAACAGTTTTTACTTTTATTTGTAATAAATTCAATAACATAGTTATGAAACAGTTAATCAGAAAAATATTGCAAACGATTCCAATTTGGTTTGTATAATGATCTTTTTATGATTAAAACTGAAAATTAAATTTTTTAAAAATTTCTTAAAATATTATTGGGCATGTGCATAATAATTTTTGCTGTATTATTTTGTTATATTCAAAACCTTTAAGACAGTGCAAGTAGAATGTCAAAGCTATAGTAGAAAATAATTATTTATTTGCTTGATATATTTAAAGGGAAACAGAACTCTAAAAAAAAGCAAATTATCGAAAAAGACCTAGTTTGTATGACTTTTAAAAATAGATGTACAAAATTTTACATGTCCAGCTATCTTATTTATCCAGTTATTTAAATCCCCCTTAACCGATTGCTAAATCATTTCATTGATTTTAAGACTTGAAACTGATTTTTCTTAGTTTTTATTTTTTCATAATGGTCGCATTCTTAAAAGTCAAAGGGTTGTTTTTGTAATAGCTGTATAAATGTTTTGAATTATTTTTTAATTATTTTGCATAGTATGTTTGATAATTACATGCATGGAATTATCAAATAATAAACACCTTATCAATTAATAAGGATTTAGATAATAAGTTATAATCTTAAAAATTCAAAAAAATTAGATATAGATGTTTTACTGTTCTTAATAGTAACTGATAAAAACAAATTTGTAAAACTATAAATAAACTAATATAATTAAACCCATGCACAGAATTGTAAGAAAAAGATCTAAAAAGTTGGGAAAAAATTGCTTAAAAATATTAAAATTTGTAGAAATAGTAGGAGCTTTAAACTATTGAGATATTATGGAAAAAATTAAAATTTTATATATTTGCTTGAATGTGTTCTATCTGAAATGCAAATGTGTTTAAATATGGTGAATAAAAACTTTTTCTTACAAACATATAATTTAATGGAGTTGTACATAGGGTACTGTATCCCCTTAAATAACAAGAATATTACAAAATTTTTGCTAATTTTCAATGGAAGAGGTAAAACTTATATAAAAGTTAATTGTTTTAAATATTCTAAACAGTAAGTGAAAATATGGAGTAAATTATTTTAAAATTAGCGGGAGTCTTTTCAAAAGAAACTAAGCTAATTCTTAATGGGTAATGTAAATTTTAAGATTTAATATGTATTTTAAGTAAATTTATAAATTGATTTCCCACTTAAGTATGAAACTTTTGTTAATATATATCCTAACTTTTAAAAGATTTGTTATACTCTAAGTGTTAATTTTTATCAACACAAAACAACTGTCAAAATGTTAAAATGTGCGATTTAATAAACATTTTTATTTTATTTAATAAACATTGTTTTCTTATATTTATGGCTTGATTTTTATCAGTCTTTATAAATACTTTTAATAGCAGTTGATTGAATAATATGAGTATTTTTTTTAAATAATGGAGGTAAACCAACTCAAAGTAATGCATTAATTAGCTTGATTGTGTTGTACAGTGAAGTTGCATTCGTTGATTTTAAAAGCGTCACACACACATGGAAAGAAACAAATTATAACAGTTTTATGGAGTTAACTTAGTGAATGCAGATAGCTCACATTACAGTTCTACAAACATGCATACAATTAATTTAATAAAAACTTTCTTATGAAGTAATTAAAAATTTGGTTAAAAGTTCCTGAGCAACTGGAATAAAATTGAGAAAATGAAATGCTTATCTGGAAAGCAGCAGAAGCTTGTTTTGGGCCTGATGGGCGTACGATTTTTCCAATGAAATCTGTATCATTCTTAATAATAGTGTCATTTTTATATTTTTAATAAAGAAATTAGTGCTTCTTGTTGAAATGCTAATTATATTTTTTAGCTTCAAAATCATCCAAAATTGATTTCTGTCCAATTCCAAATATCAGTTTTTTTCATTTTGGATTTACAGTAACTTGGAATATTTAATAATTTCTCTTTTTGATGGTCATTATTTTTAAAGTTTTGTTATTTTAAGTATTTGAAGCTAAATATATATTTCTGTTTTAGGATTTATCTGTAAATTACTAAAATTTAAAGTTTCAATGATATGCTAGAATGCATTTCACTATTTTAAAATTGTATGAATAATGTATCTTTGCCTCTAGTACTAGACGTCTGCTTTGTTTCTTAGTGTCTCATAGGTTTCAAAGTTGAAAACAAAATTTTGCCGAATAATTTTTGAATAAAGTTAACCTTTAAATCAAACATGCTTTTTCAGAAACGTTTGAATTGAAACCTTTTCTTTAAATTCCAAATACTTCCATGGCATCAGAATCAAATTAACCATAGTATATATATATATACATATATCAAAAGCAATTATTGTTAATCTTCAAGATCTTTTGATTCTACGTCTGCATGAACAGAAATCTATGTGATTGTACTGTATGTTTGATTTTTAATTTAGTGCTTGCCTTTACCCTAATAGTTACAGGTCATGTTTTATTTTTATGGTTAATATATCCTTTCACTAATACACGCAATTATAAGTAAATGTTCTACAAACTAATATTACTGTGTAACATTAGTATTACTAGATATGTAATTTAAGTTCGAAAAAATCTGAAAGCTATTTTGCTCCTAAAGAAACACTCAAATTGGCATAGTGTTGCTGTAAAGTAAGTTATGTATGTTATTTCAGCGTTCTCTGTTAAAAAGTGCTATATGTTTAAGAAAATTGCTATAAATCAAAAAATAAGTCCTTAAATGGAATTATTAGAGCATTTACACTTAAGAAATAAATATCAAGATATTTGAAGACAAGTAATAATTCTGAAGAAAGTGAAATTAAAACTTTACACATAAATTCAAGAGAAACTGTTAAGTAAGCGATTCTTTCATTCTGACGATCTGTAAAATATTTCATACTAAACTTTTAATTACAATGAATATCTAAAACTCTATAACACATTTGAAATAAATACTATTTTTTATTTCTAACATATCCTACCATTCAATGATTTCCTAAAATAAAATCGATCAAATTCTTGTCAAATAAGACATGACTGAAGCATATACTTTGAAATCCAATACTTTCTTTAAAAATCGCTAGCACACAAACTACATTTAAAAGAGTAATACTTCTATCGAAATATATGTGTTGCACTTTGAAGAAATTCACTATAAACGTCACTCTAAGTATTTACATAACAAGAATAACGTTCGGATAGATGGCAAACAGTGTTCACGTGATAACTTCAACACTACGTGTCCGAAGTACTTTTCACCAAAACTATGGAAAGGCGGGATTCATTCGGGATAGACGTAATATTCCGGAATCAACCTTCTTCCTGAATATCGTAGCTGCCGCCTTCCGCCAGATTTCATTTTGTTCCAGCACATGATTTCCGCCCCTTTCACATCTTGAAATCTGACGACGTCACGTCATTTTTACTTCCTACTTTCTTCGCCCGGAAACAATCTACGCCTTTCAATTGGTCGCTTCACTACTCTTCCATAGCCTCTAGTTTTCATTTTTTGTCTTCTTCTATAAAATCGCAGGTTTCCAATAGACCTTTGAGAAACTCCTTGTAGATATTGCAAAACTCTGACAATAAATACTAAAAAAAAGAATATATCCCTTATGGATGCTTGTGAAAAGTCTTTTGTTGTGGAGAAATATCTCCTAGTGGGGCTAAAGGCAACTTCTAAAAAACACTTTTTCTGAAAAAGAAGTTTGTTTATTAAATAAAGTGACATAAGCTTCTGAGAAATAAAAGGGAAAAAATTAAATATTGTGAAATTTCACTAATTAATGATCTTTAAATGAGGAGTTGTGTTATTTTTCAAAGTAAATATATAAAAATGCGTTTGTGTGATAAAATATAATATAGTGTATTGAAGATCTGTTTTTCTTAATATTAAATTTTGAAATAACTGACTTGACAAATAGAGGACATATATTTTAACAAAGAATAGAACTAAAATTATTTTTATTCTTTAGAACCTTTTAAATTAATGCTAAATCAGTAGGATTTTTAAAATATATTATCTCACGAGAAAATTTTTGAAATCATTTGGTTTTCTCGCTGATTAATTCTAGTTAGTGTAAATAGGTAAAACACATACATAGAACTGAATGGAGTTCAAATCTATACTTGTCATGAAGAAAAGAAAGAAGAATACCAAATCTCCAAAATTTATCTTTTTGAAATCCTATTAAAATTATCTTCCTCGGATTTGAAAGCTGAAATTTTACTTTTTTTTATACAGTAATTGAATTTCATATTATAAAGATTTAAAAAGATGGAAATAAGCAAATTTTGATAAAATACTGAGTTTTTAGAATTAATTTCCTTCATCTCTAGTGTTTATATTTATTTTCAAAACATTAAATGCCACTTATGAATAAAATAATTTTATAACCTATAATTAAAAATTCGTAACAGTTTAGATCATGTTAAACTTTTAACATGATTTAAACTGTGTAACATGTAAATTATTATTTTTTATCTTTATTGATAATATTGCTCAAAATCCTTGTACAATCATTATCTCGTCATAACGAACTACTTTTTGTATTACAGAGTTATTTTCCAATGCATCTTATCTTTGCAATCTATTTCTATTACCGTAAATCCTTCATTTCTATTAAGCAAACAATGTACTGTATGTTACATTTCTAACAAATATTGTCTTAGCAAAAAGACTGTATATATGCTCACGCATACACACATGTAAATTTATGTGTGTGTAATGTGTGTGTGGACTTACGTTATCACCTCTTTTTCTCCAATTAACTCGTTCTCTTTTTGAACATATTTTCTCTTTCAAACACCCAAACAAAGCTTAACATCTAATTTTTATCTGCATATTAAATACAACTTTCACTCTAACTATAAAACCTCCGTTTCGCAAAATTTCACGTGTCCTCTTTTTAATTGCCGCGTAAACAGAATTTCAGTAATTCCCCTTTCTTCTCAGGTATAAGAGCCGACGGTAAACGTTGGCCGCTCTCTTTCTTTTTAGTTATTTTCTGCTACTGCTGTCTTGCTCACGTTTGTGGCTTCCATTACAGATGATATCTAATTTCCCTTCTGTGTGCAAATTTCCTGTTGAAGAAGATGAAATAAATAATTAAATTGATCAAAGAAGACTTCTACTTTCAGAATTGTATGCCGAGGAACACATACACACATATATATACATGTGGGGGGGGGCGTGTGTGCGTGTGTGAAAGAATGGTGACTGCCTCCTCCATCCAGAGTGCTTCAACCTTGGAATTGAAGGTTTTTCAGATGGTCCCGCACCGAAAGACATATGAAAAGCCCCTTCTTCCTTGGCCAGATCTGGCGAACAAGGCGGAAAGTCTTACGCTGGAATGTCGCAAGGCCTAGAAACCTCTTAACATACAATGGGGAATGACTTGTCCTTCCACAATTCGGGCTGCCTTTTCCTTATTCTTTCACTTAAGAGGTCCGCACCCAATAGATTTCGTATTGCTTCTAGTGCGTCATTAATAAACTCAATCAATCCTTATTCCTTCTCGATGTTCAGCAAGAACATGAAGGTACATTAATAATATGACCTTCAGGCATCCGGTGAAGGTACATAATCCCATGAATATCGAAAAAATAAACAATCATCATTGCTTTGAATTTTAATTTGCTCATTCGAGCTTTTTTTCTGACTCTCGGTGAAGATGGACGCTTCCAGTGCCTGGATTGGTCCTTCGTTTCAGGTTCATGAGTAAAAACCAACAATTTTTTCCACGTTATTATCCTTTCCAATAAGTTTGGGTCAGTTTCAATGGCATTCCAAGTGTCATTACAAACATTTTTGTCAGCTTCTTATTGTTCAAACAAGAAAATTTTAGGCACCATTTGGGCACACACTTTTTGCGAGTTAATTTTTTATGTAAAATTTGACGAACGGATTCTTTGTCAATTCCTACAGTCTCAGTATTCACATGAATACTTAACCGAAGGTCAGATCGAACCATATAATCGATTATTTCAATATTGTCATGTGTTTATGACGTGGAAGAGCGACCCGGCATGAATCATCTGAACGTCTTCTCTGCTATCTTGAGAAAGCTGAAGATATTCAAAAACACTTGCTTGCGATATACATTCAATGCCATACACTTCTTTCAATAAATTATAATTTTAAGAAATGGCTTACTCATATGAAATGAAGAAATGAATATTCATATGAAATGAAGAAATGAATACTCATATGAAGTTTCATATGAATGGTTTCATATGAAACTTCACAGCAATTTGTTGCTCTATTGTTACACTTATCATTTTTCCGGCGAAACAACAACAACAAAAAGCTTGCTTTCGAAAGAGAAAGCTTCACGTAAAATAGCTGTTGGTCGCTGGCTTTTGTAGAAAACCATTATACACTACATACATTTTAGATGTATTTTTGATAGCAAGGAAATTAAACAAAAGATAATACAAATTTACGACAAGTAGTAGTAATATATATATATATATATAATCTTCATATTGTCTCATACTTTTAACGCATATAAACTAATAGTACCACGAGAAAACAGTGACAAAGTTGAATTTTTTTGTAGAATTTTTTCTTAATTGTATTTAAGATGATAATAATATTTACTGAGAAAGAAATAAGAATCTCTGTTCGGTTGTCAAGTGTTACAAGATTTACTGTATTCTTACTTTATATTGTTTACATTGTGACATCTTACAATCCTGATAAACTGACCACCGAGAATGTGAGCCGGTAGTATTGGCTTAAAGAATCAATCAAGTATAAGAAATCAAATGCAAAGAAACGAATTCATCCTTCGATAACAACTATATGAAGGGTAACTTCAACTTCATCATCATCAGCTTCTGACTCCAATTTCTAATTCTTTCAGTTAGTTGGTCAGTTCATGAACAGATATTACTGTCTTAACTTTAATTTATTTTAAGTGCCTTTTTAATTTTAAGAGGAATGGGAACCCCATATACCTACAATGTTAAATTACCAATTTTCGATGTATCTTTCCTAAAAATCTATTGCAGATACGAATTTCATACTAGTAAAATATATCCTTTTTATTATACTGATACGAGATTTTGTCTAATTCTGAACTTTTTTTTTTCATCAATTTATAAAATATCGTACCAGACATAGTGAAATTTGTCTCAGTTTTTACACAAATAAATCTGTAAGAAATACATTTTTGATTTTTCTTACAAAAAAGCTCATTTCGGTATATGCTTGTATTAACAAGCCTTAAGAACATGCCCTACAAAAATTACACACCTATGAGCATTAGTTTCTTGGAAAAAGTATATTGCGCTTGAAAAATCTACATTTTGAGAAAAACGATTTTATGTAAAAGTACTTTCCTATCAAAACATTCCTGCCCCATACTCTAAATTATCCACATTTTGAAATTTTATCATCCTCTCTTTTCCAAATATGTTTTTTTTCCTAACAACTTTTGTTTTTTGTAAGTAGGAATATCTTCAGTTTAAAAACCTCTGTTTGTCGAGACGTTTCATTGCCTGTTTCGTATAATCACCAGCCTCAATGTTCAAATTTGTAATTTTGAAATGTTGCCTATGTTAAAAGAATTTTTATCATCTTATATATTTAAAAAGAGAACTTCTATTTGTTCAAATGTATTCTTTGGTACACGAGACTATATCACGTCCTTTATCCTTTTATTCGGGTTTTGAATGAGCCTGGAAAAAATATTTCTTCAATAACTCTGGATTAGATAAATCTCTAAAATTGGGTTTCATAGTCTTCACAGTAGCAACAGGTAAAATGCTTTTATGATGGTAAATTTCCTCAAACACTTCCGTCTTTTTTAATATACACGATGTATTTGCATATGATGGGGAAAATTCATACAGAGACTTTTTATTAGTTGATAGTTTGTATGAAATCATTGCCTATTCTGCCTGTTACATATCCTTTACACTAGAAAAAACTCTCCGTATAACTAAACCATAACATATTTGTAAATGGTCAGTTATTGCCTCTGTCAACCTGTCTTTCCAGACAAAGTTTTTCCATCTCAAAGCGTTTGAACTCTCAAATTGCTTTCAATTGTTAAAGACGTGTTCAAATAATCTTCATTATATTTGACAAATGCATTCTAATTTATATTAGATGGTGAATATCTTAATTAGAGTCGCACATTTATTTATCAACCAAGAATGAAATGCGTTATTTGTTTTTTTGCCTTTTAAATGGATGTAGTCCCATTTGAGTGATGACTTAAAATTATGTTTTTTTAAGCTTTTTATTATCGGAAAGATTAAAATTAAGTATTTTTGGAAAGGTAAAAATGTGTACAATGTAGAAAAATATATTCAATTTAAAAATTTAAAAAATCTCAATTCTTCACTCTTTGAAGAATTTGAGATTCAGACAGCAATCGTATTGGTTTCTTGAAATGACCAGTTACTGATTTCCATATTTCTGACGGATCTAGAGTTAATTAGGCTTCTATCAATTCGTCATCTACAATATTTTGGGCCCACCTTCTCAAGGGAAGAAATACTAATTTCCATAAGGATAAGACTAAATATTAATTTCAAGAGCAAGTGAATACAAAGTACTTCCAGATCTAAATATGTTTTTTGAAAATAATTCTAGATAGTACAGCAATGAATAAAATTTCATAATTAACTTTGTTCCAAATATTATTAAATAAATGTAAATATATAATCTCTTCTATTTGAAATATTGTATTAAATAAACATTATTTAAAATAATTTTAGTGTTAATAGTAAGATCATTTATTTTTAAAAAATTATTAAATTTAAAATAAAACTTTCAATTTGCTTTCCTTTAGCTTCATTTATTTTAATGCGAAGAAAAAATATGTATATTGTTTTTATTTATATTTCTATCATTTTTGTTTTTTTTTTACCTAATTTTGTTCTTTTTTCTCTATAGAAGATTATAATGTTTTGATTATACAAAGGATGAACTGATACATGTGAGATCTCCTTACTTTTTACATACTTTCATGTAGATGATTCTAAAGCTTTAATTACATGAAATATCATATCAAATTTAAGTGAGATCTCTTTATATATAATCTTTTGTCAAGATGAAACAGGATTAGGAATAACATTTGCACTTCTGCTATTATTGCAAAATTCTTAATGCTGTTGAAAGCGTATTATAGCTCAATCTTTAATACCTTTTATGGAGTAATATAGTACCCTTTTTACAAGTAAAAAGTTTGCATCATTTAAAAAATTTTTATTAGTAATTTTCATAACTTTTCCTTTTCAGATGAAAGTTCGATGGATATTTAAACCATTTAGTAATAAATAAATATTAAATCGATATATATATATATATGTCGCCTTAGGGCACTCTTTAATTAGTTTGCAATGAATACTGACAACAATTTGGGCAAGTAATTTTCTATTTAAAATTATTTTGTGAATTCAGACCTACATCGAAGTATTTATGGTACTCTTATTGATGTTTTAATGAAGATTTATAAACATATTTTATTACGTTTCGTTAACGTATAATAATATTTTATATGCTTAATCATATAGATACAATTAATTTCAGAGCTATATTTTTCTTTATCGATGATTAAATATTACTCGTGTGATTATGTTTCATTATTTTTGAATTAATAAAAAGGGTTTTTTTACGAAAAATTATTTCTTATTAAATTACATAATTTCTTAATTATATAATTTCTTATTAAATTACATAATTTCTTAATTATATAATTTCTTATT
>BMAW01010472.1:18812-43320 GCA_019974015.1 Nephila pilipes
ATTTCTTATTAAATTACATAATTTCTTAATTATATAATTTCTTATTAAATTACAAAAGGGTTAACTATATTCTACTTAAAATGATAGCATTAATCCATTAAGTGGATTCATTGAAGTCTACATACAAAACTGATAGGAAAAAACATATCATTGTAACTTTTCTGCGTAATGTCCTTCATATCAACAACTTGATATCCATATTATTGGTCGACGAGCATCAAGCTTTACAGCTTTCAATAGCTGTTTCTAGAGATTTTTTGATGGTGATGTAAAAGTTGATAGAATAAAATTTAATAAAATTATTTCATAAAGACAAGACTTTCAGTTTTCAGTTGAATGACATTATGTTACAATTATGAGAGATTTAATTTAAAATTGGTTGTGAGCGCTCTAACTCAGTGGTCTAGGTCGCGGACTCGCGGGCGACATTGTTTTCTTCGAATCACAGAAACAAGGCCTGATGCTACCTAAGCCCAGATATGAAGCGGTGATAATGCATATTAAATATCGACGAGGTTCGAAGTCCTCCCGTTGGCATTGAGTGGAAGTTTGGAAAAGGAGGAGCCCTCTCAGGTGTCGTCCTCGTCACTTGACCGATGTTCAAAATTACGAGGTCCGCGTCGTCACGTTGCTACTCAATGGGATACTAATAAGCAATTACATCATATATCATTGCTAAACTTACTTTTTATCACTTATTTAATTAGTAAGAAATAGTTAGACAAAATATATAAATTCAATTCTGTAGATTTAATACGTTCTGCGTGTTTAAAACGTGTGTCTTATGTTCGAATCGTAACAAATTTAACATTAAGTTCTCTCTGTCACAGGAATCAAGAATTAAGCTAACCGATTGGAATGAGCTAAATAGTTTATCAAGAGCGCAAAGACGTTATGAGAGACTCTCGAAAAGGTATTTTAAATCTCAGATGCACTGAGCACCAGAAAGCTTTATGTATCTACAAAAGCACATTAGAAAAATACTGCCATTAGGTATAATATTATCTTCATCTGTTTTGAAAGGAAATGGTAGATGAAGATCAACAGTAAATGACAGCTTATTCAAATCGATAATTAATGGAAATTACTCATCTCTGATTTTTCAGTCAGTGATTATCGCAGCGTTTCTGTTCCTTGTGATTCCAGATCTTATTTGCTTAGCATACTGTAGCTTTCGGGGACGTTGAGTCCTTCAGATACCGTCTTTAAAATTCCAATTGCACCTTTATTTCAACTTGACTTCCATCCGCAATAATTAATTCTAAATTGAAAAATCTTTACTTCGCTTTCAATTATCAGACTCCTTGAGAATACCCTGAGGCTCTAGAAAGAGCTAAGAGGTATCAAGTGAGTTACTCCTTATGGTAAGATACTCTTCTGCACCTTTTAATGAGATGACGTTTCTATATTAAGAGGAAAGGAAGAATTCTTTGACAGCAGGAAGATTCTGTGACATGTTTATCTTTTGGGATTGTGATAAGTTTATCTTGCTATACTTCGTAAAATGCAGAATGATAAGGTTGATGGAGGGGTAAATATAAAGAAAATATATTAAATTTGGCTAGAACTGGTAAACTGGAAAATATTTTCTCATTTCCAGATTTCAAATTTATTAGTAGTATATTTAATTTCGATCAAAATTTCATCATTTAATTCGCTTCAATTTAAAGACGGATAGGTTTAAAAAGATTTTAGGTATGGAAATAGAAAATACAACTCTACGAAATTTTCATGCTAACACAAACAATGTATAAGAGTAATAAGAAACTTCAGTTGTCGTCATATACCTTTTACATTGTTTGAAATTGCTATAGTGACCAATCGGAATAAAAACATTGCCCTGCTTATTTAAAAATTATTCGAAGCAAACATTAATTATAAGTAAATTATTTCGTAGATTATGTTTTCAAATCTTATTTTTTCCTAACATTTTATTACGACAAATATTTTTTATAGATTCTTTAACGTCAGCTTTAAATATAATAACGTTTTTAGATCATAAAAATATATATGATTATAATAAGTTTAATAGTTTATTGATTTGGAAGCAAACTTTTAATTATATCATTTTGATATTCAATAAATTGTCATTAATTTTCTATAAATTTTATAATTCTCATAAATGTATTAATTTATTTAATTAATATGCGTATTACAGTTATTAAATTTGGTATCGAGATTAATTCTCTTTCATAAAAGCTATATAAGGTTAATAATAGTGTTTTCAATTATCTAAAAAAAAAGTGATTTCTTCAAAATTGTTCTGCGTAAACAACTCCCGCATCAATTAGTTCTCTCTAGCTTTTGCTTTGTGGAACAATTTTGAGAAATAAGTACATGATAGATTAAAAAAACATCAGTTGTATACAAATTAATATTCGCGTATACTGTTTTTTAAAATATAAAGTTTCAGAAATGTGTAATTTTATGATATATGCGTTACTTGCTTCCATAACTATTCATCACATTTTACATAAGTGTTAAAATTTTTCAACATTTTATTATAGGATTTAATTCTCAATTTTTCACAACTGTTATTCTGATAGAATTTGAATTACACTTCAAACGTACAGTATCACACTGTTTTTAATTTTATTTTAAGAATTACTAACTTCGGATCAATTTTTTATAAAATTACTACCCATCCTTTAAAATGTTTTCTAAATAAATATAACAATAAATACTTGTAATAAATATCTTTAATGTACGAAAATTTTAATTATATTTGTCATTAAATTAAATACCATGAAATTTCTAAAATTTCAAAAGTTAGAATCATCAAACTTACGTACAGTACAATTATAGTTAACTTATATCTTGTACTTATATATAATACAAGTATATTAACAAAAATCCAATCTTACTTATCAAGTTTGTTGCAAATTAGATGAGAAATATAACACTTTTGTAAGTTGTGTGCACCGGGATCAATATTCTTTAGTAATTTTCTTCTAAAATAACTATAAAACACTACTGACAATTAAAATAATTAAGCCACAAGCGACTTATCCAACAGATCTGAGATTCACAGAGTACAGGAAGTAAGGTAGGAATGAGATGATTAACAATGTAACGCATATGAAAGTTGTGAAGAAGCTAACAATTCAATGAGGAATTTATAGTTGTTTGATGTTAGATAATAATGAATAATCACTTTGTATGACATTCTAAATAATTAGGATCAAATTAACTCAACATTTTTTATGAGTTCTCCTTTTTAAATAAGCAAGCATTAATTAATAGCAATTTTATTTAATTAATTGATTCAGTGGTTATATTATCAAAAATAATAATGAATCAAACAAATCCTACAAATTTTTGTGGGATAAATCATTTCAAAATCAATACCTAGATGAGTCACTCAATTGACCATTCGCGACTGGTTAAGCTTGAAACTGTGTTCCTGCATCAACGATATTTTAGATATCAATCATAAATGTTTATCGAAGTCATTTATTTTCATTATAGAAAGGGTAATATATTTCTAACTTAAGGTTTTGGGATGTCAATTAGCAATTTTCGTTTGAAAATCTAATAGTAATTTATTTTAAGATAGACTATAAGATACAGATTGTACTTGTATATTTTTCCTTTCAACCGAAAAGTTTCTTACGAAATTATGTTGGTTAACTATGGCGAAATTATGTTGAGTATTATGGCAATCATTTAATATTGGATTAAGAAAATTTAAACTAACCTCCAAAGAACAATAAAGGCTTATTGATAATTTTTTCAAACAATTCATGTTTTCCGTGTATTTTATGCTTCTTCTCCCCAGCGTATGAAAATAAGGAATTAGAATTCTTAAAATCAGAAATATGTAGATTAATAATAAAATCCTATAAACTTTGCAGGAGATTGTATATTTCAATTTATATCTCATTGTTTCGAATGACGGCATAATTTCGTAACGCAATGATCGTATTTAATATTTCAATGTTTTACTGATAAAAATGTGGCCGGAGTAGCCCAGTGGTCATGGTCATGGACTCGTTGTTTTCAGCGAATCGTGGGTTCGAGCCATGATTCCACTAGAGACCCACAACGTAAGACGGTTGATGCTCGTTATATCTGTCAAAGTCCCAAGTCCTCCCACTGACGTGGTGTGGAAGTTTGGAGATGGGAATACCACTGCTCAAATGTTGTTCTCATCACTTGACCGAGTTTCAAAATTAAGAGGTCCGTCGCCAACAACCCTTCTGTTGTTATTTAGTGCGACGTTAATAAACAATCACATAATAAAAAATAATACATTATAAATATTAAACAAAAAATTACCGTTTGCTTTGGATATTAAATTACAGTATTACATTTATGTAATACGTTTTATGGTTAAGATGTGAATAAAATCAGTATTCTTCGTTATCCCTTATACTTTCTCGTACAACATTCCAATTATAATTTTTATGAAAACTAGAATTCCATAGATGAAGAAAAAAAATGGATTTGTGTCTGATGTTATTTATTGTATATTAGAAGCCTATTTACATACGACTGAATTAATACTGTTTTATAAATAATCTTACTTTTTTACATTAATTACTTACTGTAGTATAGAATAATGAACAAAATTAATGTTAGGAAAGACCGTCTTTTTTTTTTAATTAATTTTGCTAAAATTTTCTGCAAGGAACGTATTATTATTTTTTAAAGAATGAAATTTTCTCAGTGTATAAATATTCCATTTCTTGTTCGCCAAAGATACTTTTAATGAAAAAAAACTACGAGAGAACGTCAGAGTGAATTTTCTCCCTTTTTTTTTTTGTTATTTTCTTTTACTTGTAATCTTCAATCATGTCATCCTAATTCTTAATGAAACAATACTTACGTAATAAGAAACGCATTTTCCTTTTTGCCTCATAGAAATTGGGATTAATATTATTTTTAAAAAGTGGATTTTGCGATAATCTGACTTCATTAACATTTAATATCTTGAATGGATTTGACACAGCTGAAGCAGCAGTTGTGAAATCTTTGACAATGTGAGATTTTTCTCGTCTTTACATTTCCAGGTAACTGCGTACATCAATGAGCGAATAAAATCATGATCCATAAATGGGCATTTCCTTAGCATTCCCGTACTCTGCAACGTATGGCACAGAGAATTCATCCCCCATTGAGCAGTTGGCAGCGGCCCCGACAGGAAATCGCAATGGCCTTCACCATGTAACTGCTTAAAGGACAGTCACGTGGTCCGTCACTTTCATTGGAACGTCAGAGAAACAGAGGAAAAGGTTATTTATAGCTTTTGAATGACACATCTCTGATCAACTGCGACTCAAAGTTTGGAAGTCATTAACTCCGTTTCTTTCGGAAACAAAACTCTTTGTCTGGCTGCGGACCGCCAGTACGGAAAGAAAGCAAGAAAACAATAAAATGATAGAAAAGACCTATATTTTAAAAAGTATCGGTACATCTTTTAAAAGTAATTTCTTAAGTACTCTGTCACTAAGTTGAAAAGAGTTTTATCCCAACGAGAACAATCGAAAGAATGACTTGTATTTTGAATTTTTGAATATATTCCCTAAAGCTCATCTATTTTGCTTCCTTCAGTAAAGGACAATTATAGTTAACCTCCATGTACCGAGCTTCGCTGTATGGAAAATATTTCCACAGATATATATTTTTTTATTTTTGTAACCATAATATCAAAAAATATATCATGCTTATAAAAAAAAGTTCTTCGCATCAAACATTTTGCTAGTCGAATAAAGATTTTGCACTTAGAAATGACAATGAATTGATGTCAGTTGAGCTTAATAGAATTAATGATCGAGGACAAAATGATAAGTTCTTATAAATTTCTGATTTTAATAGTCTAAACACTATACATTAACAGACAAATGTATGGAATACTTCATTTAAATATCAATATATATAGTTTGTCAATGATGATTTATACATGGTATACGCAAAAAAACTTCTTAATTACCTTTTATTATATGCTTATTATACGAGTCTGTTTTTATTACCTAAATTATAATTATGAATAAGAAACCAAGATATTCAATCATAATAGTTGTACATAATTAGATTTAAACTTAATTTATTTATAAGAAATAATTCATTGATTTGTTACTGTGTTACTGTATATTTTCCTAGATTACATATATATTTGTCAAAATAAAATCTTCATAATATATGGGACTAAGGCATTACAACCATTTTTATGCAGTTTATATGCTAACCTAAATACGGGAAAATAAAGTGATATTAAATTCCAATTTGCTTGTTATGTAATCGTTAAAAATATTCAGAATAACCTAACATCAACTATCTAAGGGAAATACGGAAAATGTATATTTTTGTACATTTGGTACCATGATTTAAAAGGGGCATGCGTATAAAAAATTCAGCATCCAATGTTGGATTATTATTGATATTATATTAATAGATTTTCAACTCAAAACGTATATTTATGAAATTTATTTCTTCTGTTATTCAGATCATATATATATATATATATATATATATATATATATATATATATATATATATATATATATATATATATAGAATGATTTCACTTAAATTAAATTAAATTTTCTAATTTTTCCAACATCTTAACACTTCTAGTGAGAAGTTTATGTTATTTTCCGACAAAAATGCATTTTATCTTCTAATTTATGTAATCACGCGCTATAAATTTACATTAATCAGTTTATCCTATGGTTTCAAATCCACAGGGAGATTTCCCTTTTGACTCCAGAAAAAATACCAAAAGATCATTAAATCTAATACCACGTGATCTGAATTAATCCTTGCATATAAATGCCAAACAGGGAAAAATTCCGTCTCTTCTTCTTTAGTCACGAAGGTGAAAAGAATTATGTGGTTTCCGCAATTTTCACGATATAAATATTATCGCTCTTCTGATTTAGCTACGGAAGCGAGTGGACGCACATCTACCTCTGTATCGGTTTAGCATTCTCTTTCTCATTCATCGTGAAATAAATGGACTTTACAAAAAGAATTAGTATTTATTTTCCAGCCATGACTGTAACAGAAGATTTTGTATCATTTTTTCCCCTCATCTGTTAAACACACACACATTATACACTCACATAGGTCCCTCTTGAAATCTGGTGTCAGTCTTTCATGCAATGTCCAGTCTATGGTTAATTTATTTTAATTAGGAAGTAGAAACACAAAAAATTTTGACATTAGTAGAAAAGTCGACTTTAATTAAATCGTCAGGTATATAGGAGAAATTAAAGCATTCTTAAAGTACGTAATAATTTTTATTACATAAAATATGTTGTAACGCCCCCTGTTGCATTTTTATTAACTTATTGTTCTATAACTAGCAATTATAACATTCAGTAACTAATTAAACAGTCAGGCAATAAAGAAATAAGATCGCTTTTATTCAGATTCTGGAGTTAATATTAAACTTTGAAACGATTGAAGCGAACCACATTTGCATGTTTTTGAGCCCAAAATAGGTGGTTTTGCACTTATATGAGAAAATTCATTTGATGAACCACTTGAAAAATTAGTATTCAAATCAGATTCGAGTGACATAATTTCCCTAATTTTTAATTGGTGATTCATCATCTTCAAGCGGCCTTTTTTGATGCTCTGGCAAAGGCGGAGAAATAGATAAGAACTTCCAAAAAAGTGTAAAGCCAAGGGTCACCAAAATCATAAGGGGTCGTATATCGGTTCCCTACACGTTAAAATTCCAGTTATTAGATACGTTATATAAATGGGGGTATTTTAGCAGAAGACGATGACTGGAAACGTCAGATTTTTTTTTAAAAAAAAAACCTAAACTATAATATTAAAAAGTAATATTTACATGTAATTGTCAGATTAATATAAAATAGTTAGCGAGTATGAGGCGAAAACAAAGAGTGCACAAAAAATCTCTCGCATAGCTTTTATACATTAAGTTGTTATAACGTTTTAACTTGGAAAATATACATTATATGGTGGCGGTTACAGAAACATCACAGAATCTTCGAATATTCAAAATTCAATATGTATGTTATTACGTATCAGTAATAAATTCCTTGAGGAGCCTGAACCTATATTATTATTATTATTATTATAAATTTTTACTTGTCTGATATTTCCTAAGCGGATACGAGAAAGTACTAAGTTGGATCCTAGTACACGCCCATTCATAGGTGATTACTCTCTACTAACTTCAAGAAATCTATTTTTCTTTCTTTTTATCAGCATAATCATATGTCTAGTCTCGACTTTTTTAACCTTCCACTCTCTCACTCACTATTACAACTTTCTTACTGTTAAAGTTCCTGTAGTTTATAAATGCTGTCATATCATTTTTATCTCGTTGACAATTCTGAATTTTGCTAATTTTTGTGCTAGTATCCTTGTTTCCTTAACTAAATAACTGTTGATTGCCCAAATCATTTACTTCAGTCAACATCTTTCGATTAACGTAACAATGGCTCTTATTTGGTTTCTTAATATTACAGTTCAGCTGCATCAGCTTTTTTGTTCAGAATCTGTATTATATATATAATTTCTAGCTCCAATGATAGATCTCCGACATAATCATCCCTTAGGAAACACTCATTATTTTTTTAAATCTCATCTATTAATTATATATATTTCGAATATGAAATTCACTTTCTTGATCAAACGCCTTTGTTTCAAAAATGTCACGTTAATTCAAACATTGTAAGAGATTGGTCCATCAGCCACTTTGAGGGGAAAAATATTACCTTTTGTTGATAAATTCAAACTAATGCATTTTAATTGTTCAATATGATTCAACTTGATGGCAGATAGATTGATAAAAAAAATGGAACCAATATCTTCTAGTTGGAAGAGCTCTTGCTGAGATGCTATCGAGTCAGATTGGACCAATGTTCTCACTGCCGAATTAATCCAAAAAAGTATTATTATTATGTTGATGAAGATAAGTAACAAGTACTCACAACGTTACTAATGTTACATTTTAATAACTTAAAAATTTTATAAGGATTTATAATAATATGGAGAGAGTAAACAATTATCTAAAACACAAACAAGCAATTTATATGAAACTCTTATGTAAGAGTTTATTACGTAAATAATATATAACCTCTAATATATAATAATATTTATTTTAAATGAATAACTCATTTAAAATAGGATGTTTATTAAAATAAATATTCCTCTCTCGTAATGATCGAAACTTCTTTTACTTTAATCTTGATTCTAATTCTGAATTAATACATAGATAATTAAAACTCCATTCCCTCTGATTTAATAAATTGATAAGAATTCAATTAGTAAAAATGACGACTTCTGTAACAGGGTGTATTATATTTAGGTTAAATCTAAATTCAAAGGAATAAAGAGAATTCAATTACTGAAACAGATGACGTATTTTGAAAAGCACCTTCAGTACTAAAGTCGTAACAGAGCTGCCAAAAAACCAAATAACAATCCTTGCGTATAATTAAGTGCAAATGTATAATCTAATTAATTTAAATACCTAACACTCTTTGGAATCATGATGGTAAATAAATCCGGATTGGTTAAATTTACGATATAAGAAAAAGAATCGGTTTTGAAAATGAGGGGAGGTTAATGATGTGTATCTGAAGGTAACTCAATATTCATGATTAATTATTCCTTATCTTGTGTATTTTGTTTCACGTTTGAATAACAATATGTTTCCAGACTTTGTTCATTTTGCTTGGTGATATATTTTAGGTACTCTGCATACACTCTACATAGAAACTCTTCGCTACTCTCTGAGAGTATAATTTATTCGCGTTTGCAAAGATAAAGGAACGTGATAAACTTTTATAATAACTGTTTGTAAAAGTCTGTAAAACTTATTTTCATAAATAATCTTTACATTTTCTTATTAGATTTACTCATTCCTTTCGTATAATTTGCAAAATGTTGATAAAAGTGTTCATTTGGAGAATAAAAATTTCTCTACCAACATCAGATTGGATTTAAAATCGCCTTTTATTGAAGCAAATGTCATCCATGCAAGAAATCACTCACTCCTCTGGCAACACAAAACCCGTTTTTAAATCAATTTCACCATGGATTGGAAACGTCTTCAATTTTCTATCCATCGATCAAAATTTATCCGTATTAGATTTGATTTGTAAACACATTTAGGTTATTTTTACTAAAGTAAACGTCATCTAAGCCAGCTGTTTTAAAATCTTTGGTCTTACAAACCCTTTTGTTAAGATAATTTTGCTTTTGATTGAAAAGAAATGAATATATTTTGTTTACTCTGTACTTTCTTTTAGTTGTTATGATATCATTACGTGTATTTAAGTAATTATGCATCTCTGAGCTCACAAGAATGTTAATGGGGCTGTGTTTGATGGTAAGAACGAGCAACTTAACAAACAACATGTACAGCAATATAATGACAAACCCGAACTTATCTAGCCACCCCTTTCTCCAAACTTCTACCCTACATGGGGACTTCAATGCTTCATAATATTTACTGTGTGACAGTTCCGATGATCTTCGTTTAACTTCTGACTTATGAACTGAACTTAAGAGCAAAACCATTACTCTTTAAACAATGGTATTACTATTCTTACGTTGCTTTCATTGTTACAGTGACAGAATTTTGAATTCTTACTATATTGCATTGCTTTTCTTTATCGCTCTGTTTTTTTTAATTAAATTGCTTTCAATGTATCACGAGTTATTTAAAGGGAAATTCATCAAAGAAGTATCTGTAAATGAAGAAATAGAATATCAATGTAAGTGTCATGGATTTTTTTTCTTATTATTTGTTAAGAAGAGAAAAAAATGTCATACATGTTTCTTTCACAAAAAATGTATGCAAAACATAATAAGAAAATTAAAACGAAGTAGTTTTGGAAATCAAGATATAATTATTTGAAAATTGTTCGAAAAGTCCTTAATCAAAGACCGATAAAAAATAAAAACAATTTTACTAATATTTGTTATGAAAATTATTATACAGCATAAATTTTTGAGCTCAAATACAGATTTACTTCAAAAAACGGGATCTACTTCACAGTTTTTAAGTTTCTATGAATCGTTAAATTGAAACAATGAATTAATAAGAAGAAATACCCAGGAAAATAAAATAGACTGGTAGATCATAAGAGAAATAACAGAAAATTCGAAGCATATACGAAATAAGATGAGGATCTCATAGTATAATTTATATTCTTACATATGCACAATTAACTATTTCTTCTCATAGAAAAGAAATGTGCAAAATATGTGTCATTTTGTGACGACTCTCTTTCATCCTTGGAGACCCCAAAATGTATTTCTACTTCCAATAACATAATTTTCGAGATCTAAAAACACTTCAAAATCTTAAAAGATAAAAACAACTCGGTTTTTTTTTCATTTGTTCGTAGACTCACAAGTAGTTTTGGAAATGAACAGGCCAATTTTCTTGCAAATACTACAACCCAGAGCGAAATTAGTATCACAGTTTATATAACTAAATCTTTTTATAAGAAGTTTATGAGAGAAAGTATGATGGAATCGGGGAACCAAGAATACATCAGTTCAAATTAAAGGAGCTTAACCAAGAGATTTCCCTCTTCCTTTAAAATGAGATAGTCATGCTATCATTTTTACCAATTACAGAATTACCCATTTTCTTACTGGTCTTGGAAACTTCTAAAGTTATCTAAACAGATTTAATTTGAATCCAGAAACTTCCTGTGATTGTAGCGTTGGTGGCGAGGAAAATCCTGATCATGTGCTTCTGCTATGTTCTAAATTTGTCAACGAAAGAAAGGCCCTAAAATTGGCACCTAAAGACAGCAATATTAATTAGCCTCCAGTTAAATGTCCTTGAATATTTTTGTAAATCCATTGTAAATAATTGCAATCCTTCACCACTCTTACCCCCCCCCCCCCCCCCCGCCCCCCCATATTGGTGTTTTCAATAAAAAAAACTATGAGTCATTTTGAACTAATAAAGTACTCCTCCCGTCTAATTATAATTTGATAAATTTACTTCTTTCCTCAAATAAAAACAAGAATAGTTTAGTCATTTCAGAAATTTCATATTATCTGGCATTAATACTATTAATGTACATGCAAATCGTGGATAGACATTTAGTATTTCCTCCCTAATAAAAAATGCATATCGATATAAATATATTAGATTGAGTTCTGTAGAATTTACATTCTCAATTTTCTGTTTGATGAGGGCAATTTAATGTATTATTTGCATTATTTACCTTGTTAATTCTTAGCTAATTAAAACTTTAATATATTTATTTAAATTCTGCTGTCTCGTAGTTTCCCCATTAAATCTTTGCATTTTAAAAATTCTACTACTAATAAAGAGAACGTTTCTCTCACGCTTTACGGGAATACGGTATTAAAACGAAAAGCAAACTTCAATCGCGTAAACGCGTTATTATTCTCCATTTCCTCCATTTCGTTTGCCCTTGCATGTCCACTAGAAAACCCATTACAATTCTCAAAGAAATAGCCATTAGCACATGGCAGTTTCTCTGTCTACTCTAGAATAAAGGTTTAATGCAATGTCTGAGTTGGAAAATAGGAATCTTTGCATTACAAGTTTAACAATTTCTATTGCTTGGGTATGGAAAAAAATTTCATGAATCAAAAAAAGAAACTTTTTAAATAAAAAAAAAATTTCTATGTTACAAAGAACAGATTTTGCCATCAAAGATGCTAACTTGTTTTAATGCAATTATTTAAGTACTTGATTAAATATTAGAATTATAGCACACAATGAAATATTGAAGTGGACATATTTCTTTTCAGATATTAAAATTAAAGCGAACGATTATTTATTCGATTTAATATATTTTCAGCTAAATGTAATTATTACAGCAATAAAATGAATTTATTCTTAGTTACGTTTTGTTTCAATTCAATGAAAAAAATTAGGATAAGTTTGCTATGATGTATTTTTGAAAATTAAGTTCAATTCTGGTGGAAGTAAACATCAAACATGTACACTAAAACTTTTATGATAAATTTTTGAATAGTGTTCTGGTAACCATTTTGTAGTTGACTTAAACGATAGCTCCTTTGGTGGCTAATAACCATAAATACTATTAAATAATATCACATCGTTCTGTTTCCAAATGGTTTTAAAATATTTATTTCTATATTTTATGACATGTAAAAAGGTAATCATGTTTTATTCGGAGTAGATGCAATAAATATGGTTTTGAAAGATAATTATAATATAATATATTATACATAATTATACTTGCTTTTAAAATTATTAGGGTCGTTTAAATGTATATTAAAAGCAATAATAATACCAGTTTTTACAAATTTTAATCAATATGTTTATGAATGAAATCTTTAACAATGTACTCACAAAAATTATTAATCATTACTATTCTGTATGTAGCAGGGAATTGCATGTATTTATGAAGTCCTATATTTAACATGTATTTTTATAAATATATGTTAAATATAGTTTTAAAAATGCATGTTTACTTTTACAATACTATTATTATATATTGTGTGAGATGTCCACATTATAATCAAGCATCATCTTATTTCTTTGACTAAAATATGTTTTATAAACTTCACTTAGCATATTCTTTTCATAGCTTTACGTTTCAGATGGAGAGTCATGATACAAAATGCTCTAAAATCTCTGATTTGTGTACAATCATTGCGAAGTTTGGTACAGTTATTACTTTCTACGTGTGCATATCATATACAAAACACTTTAGAAAGTGTTCATAAATTTTGAGTTATTACATTTTTTCGCCTTTTTTCTCACGTATTACGTGAATCGGAAAAACCTGTTCGTTTGTTAAGAGAAAGAAAATAATAAATTTTTTATACATTTAATAATTGTTGTACAATATAATTTCTGTCATTTCATAAGAACTCTTGGTATTTGAATGGTATTTACAGAGTGCTATTAAGCGATGGCAGTTTGTAAATACTATTTTTGTAAAATACACGCAAAAAAAATTAGAATGTGAAAACCGAATAAAAACAAACGAATAATTGAGAACAGTACTGAATAACTTAACACGGGAAAATATGAATATTAAACTGGATGTTAAAGATTTTCCAGTTTGAAAAACATTTGCCAATAAGGGTTGATAATAGCTTAAAAAGGAGGGAGGGGATATAAATGATACTTCATTTGTGTCTTTGAGGTGCCGCAAAAGCGGAGTGGTCATGTTCGCTATCTCATTGCCGGTGTTGTTTCAGCCAAGTCGTGAGTTAAGAGTCATGAAGCCATTAAAGACCTATCGTGTAGTGGCATTGATGTACGTTGGGATGGTGTGGAAGTTTGGGAAGTGGTACCAACTGAGGCGTCATCTTCTTCATTTGGTTGCTGTTCAAAATTACGAGGTATTTCGTTAAGAGCCTTCGTATTTCTTTTAAGTGCAACAATAATAAACAATCAATCAGCTTGTGTATCCTTAAGATGCATCTTACTAATTTTTCTTTATCATGCCGATACTGATCTAATTAAATACTTCGTTTACAAAGCAGATATAATTAACTGATTATCAGCTTTCATGCAAGATATTCTCTTCAATTGTAGAAATAATCTTTTCAGTTTGCTCATTTTATCTTTTCATGTATCCGCCTACCTTCAAAGAGGATTTTCTTAAATAATTGAAAAAAATAACTTTTTATATGCATTATACTATAGTATACGGTTAAACACTTAAAATAAATTGTAAAATTGTTATAAATTTAAATTTTTTTAAAAAAAGGTACATAGGATTTGTGTCTCTCTCACAATTATAAGCCCGATATAATTAAATATTTATAGAAAGTCGTACTTTAACATACAACAAAACCGTAAGAATTTGTGATAATGTAATGATTTTTATCATCAATAAAATGTAAAATAATTTAGTTACAATAATAGGAGAGGTTCAAATCCTTAATTCACCTTCATTGCGCATTCCATGAAAGTTTCATAACATTATATGCATAACTGTTTTCAATATGATATTTTGTGCTGAAGCAAAATATGAATATCTTGATTTTGAGAAAAAGCTAAAAATACATTTAAACCCAGAAACTTACCTAATTAATTAAAAAATTATCATCAAAAGGTCCCTGATTTGTAAACTTCATTATACATATTTCTTAAATAAGTAATATTTTTCTTCCTGATGGTCTTTAAGACTTTCCTACTTTTACATACAATAGGTGTTGTATGGGTTTTCGAATCTCTGATTCGATTGTTATCCAACTTTTCGTATCCCTTTACAATGAAGTAGCCCCAAATTTTATTGTTCAGCTTATTTAAAACTTTTAAGCAGCCTTGATATCTTTCGTTAAATTATATAATTGCATCATATGCACCAGTTTCACAGTTTTCAAACAGACAAAAACTTTTTTTGGTACTCTTTGTCATATTACACCATTAAAAGATTCATTGGTATTTTGGTTCTTGGGAAATTCATCTTTCATGTTGGAAGATATTTTGATGGCGATATTACGTAAAATATCAACATAACCAAACATTAAAGTTTCATTTCCGGTAGCAGAATGTTACTTCCATTTCTAAAAAATTGACACAGATTATTATAAAAATGCTCATAATTCAAGTTCTAGATAAGATAGAAACAAAAAATTGAAACTACTCTAGAAAGTAAGAAATCAGGCCTTAATAATAGACTGTAAATAAAAAATCAACTTTTTGATCGAAAATCGCGTTTTATAGGTAGGCGGATACCTTAAATTTCCTTTGATCTCTCATTTTATTTTTCTTTAACTTTCTATAGATTTTGCTATGAGAAATTCCTGTCTTTTTCATGCTTCATTTTTAGTAATTTTCATTTCGTTTATTGATGACAGAATTCAGGAAATATAATTTAATAAATTTACCTTGTCTTGTATTTCATAGTCCATAGAACAGTATTGAAACTTAAAATATCCATTTTCATTTCGAAACTCTATGAATAGTTTTATATTTAAAAAAAAATACAATGATAGAAAATAGTAAGCTTAAAAAGTTTTTTCCCTTCAGCTGCTTCACGAGTATTTTACTTTTCTTCAACGATGTGAGAATGCTCTAACATTGTAACCTAACCAAACTAGTAAATCTATTACTGTAAACTGATTAAAGGCTTGCTTTTTTTAGTTTTAAAAAAATCTGAATTATTTTATAAAGCCGCAAACTGTAGTCGGCTCTAACTTAAGTACAGATTAATTAAGTACAGTACAGATAAGTAACTTAGGTGAAATGTTCTAATTGAAATCATAATTATTTCGCATGAGAACTAATTGTAAAACAATGTATTACAATTGCCAATAATCAATATTGTAATCATTTTCTTGTAAAAGGAAAGCTCAATATTTTGTTTCTTAGGAATTTTCTGGAAATCATTTTGTTAATTTAAAAAAATAAAACAAGAATTAGTTGTTATTTTTAAAAATTTAAAAATAGAATTAGATGTGCTTCATTTCCTTACGAAAGCATATTATATAGTTCAAAGATGCAAAATACATTTTAATATCCCCGAAAAAAATTTCTTCTTTAGAAAAACTCTTTTTCGAAAGATGTTTTAAAGAAATATCTGTAATAGAAGCTCGGAAAGAAATTTTTCAAACATTTTTAATGTTTTCTTCTTCTGCAGAGCTTGTAACTTTAATTTTTATTTAATACCTTATTTTCTAACATTTGTCAAACAGATTTCCTACTTTTATAAACAAGAGCCGAAACTAAAGAACACAATTTTATTGTTTACTTCTGAAACAAAATAACAAGAGAAAGCTGTTTTTTCTGTTTATTTCTTCCATGATAAATTGTGATCTAATAATAAACTGAACATCAGCAGCATTATTTCTTGATTGTCTACTTAAAAGAAATATAGTTTCGAGAGTAATTTGTAAAAAGTCAAAGCAGAATTTTACATGGAAGTAAGTGAAACTCATTATTGTGTGAAGAATGAAAATATTAAAATTGATATTTTTGGGGGAAAGTTAAATGAAACTAAAAGAACACAAATAGTGAAGCTTAGAATTTCCGAAGAGCTTTATTCTGATGAGAAAATTAATCGTATTTGGATCAATAAATCATTCAGTGTATATACAAGTTCATTAAATAATTTGTAGTCAAATAGTTATGATTAAGTATTGCTTATAGTGATAAACTAACAAAATAATTTGTTTACAGTAATCAAGAGTAATTTTAAAAAAAATTAGTTTGATGATAAATAAATTTCATTCATCGTCATCATTAATGTATGCTTCACGTCTTATTCAAAGTGAAATTAAAACTTGTTTCCTGACAACACATATGAAAAAATAGTTGCTTTTGATAAAAAGAATACAGATTTTCTTTAAAATAGTCAAAATATTATTTCCTTTTACATAATGTAATGATATTATTATTATTACATAATGTAATTATTATTACATAATGTAATTATTATTACATAAATTATTACATAAATTAATATTACATAAATTATTACATAAATTAATGTAGTCAAAATATTATTTCCTTTTACATAACGTAGTGATATTATTATTATTACATAATGTAATTATTATTACATAAATTAATTATATTATTACATAATGTAATGATTATGTTATGATATAGGAATGATTAAGAAAGTTATGAGGTCCTTTTTGGCATGCAAAATTTTTCTACAGAAAAATTAGATAAGTACTGTGACAAAAAAAAAAGAAGAAACATCAATCTTATTTTTCCCGGAATGTTTATCTTATATTTCTTCATATAGATAAGAGTTCCCGTAAATGCATGTATTGTTTTAAATATTTGAATGATTTCTGTCTTAAAGTTATATTTTTTTGCTTAAAAATGAAACAGATCTTCTGATTACTAGTTTGCCATATTTTTCTTTCAATAACTCCAATTCTTAAAAAATATATATTTGTATCTTTTTCCATGATCTGTAGATATACTCAAGATGAGCTCGCTTTTACAGAAGCAATTCCAAATGCATAACAGTATGAAATCTTTGAAAAATTGAAGGATTTGTTTTCTATTTCGCGATAATACTCTTTTCCGCAGTTTTTGGTTTGTTCTGGAGAGAACAGATCTACGAGAAAGGCTCAAAAAATAACAGTGATAGAAATAGGAAAGGGGGTGATGAAAGAAATGGAGGATAAGAATGGGGTAACTCACTGTAGTATGGCCTAGTAGTTGTTTTTCCGTTTTCTAAAAGATACTTGAGTATGACGGCCGTCAATCCCAAAAATTCGTCGCCAAAACTTTTCCAACCAGAGAGACTGCCTGAGATTACTTTGGGTTCGATAACCTGAAGCAGCATATTTTTTTCTTTTAGCCTCGTTTCCAGTGTATAATGATATATTCTGGTCTCATCGACTGTGACAATTAGATGTAAAATGACGGCGACAACTCTACGCTTTTGCTATCAAATGTTGAGCTGGCAGTAAAGAACGGCCGAATCAAAACTAACATATGCATCAGTGTCACATTTGTATTGACACTATTTAACAGATGGCGGCCCATAATGATAGCACTACTTGCTTTAGCAACGTCATTGTCGTCTCATAACAGGCACTTTTTTAGTATACAAAGTTTCGCCTTAGTTTTGATTCTGATCAATAGTATAACGTCTACATACAGAAATACCTATCCGAAAGCTTAAGTGTATTAGAATGTATTCAATATTAATGAGTGAAAATATGCCAAATACTTCCAATGTTCTGAAAATTCCATTAATTTATTAATTTATCCAGATAATACCACTATTCTAATATAATATATGATTAAATATATCAAAACAGTAAATAAAAGATTATTTTAAGACCATGTTTTTCGTATCAAAAGTAACTTTAAGCAGTTTACCACTGATATATATTGACAGCTAAAAGAGAAAATCATATCTTGAAATATACATTTTCAATTTAGCGTAACGATTTTAATAATAAAAAAAAATTCTGACTTGTAAATTTAAATAAAAACATTACCTACATTTCAATATTATTAACAACAGACGAAAACATAAGCAAAAAATAAAATAAAAAATCTATTCTGAGAACCAAGAAAATTTTTAAAACGGAATTTAGATATCTGATCAAACTTTTAATTTATTTCTATGCTGATTCAATAACCGTATAAAATGATAAAAAAATACTAAGAGGAACGTTACAAGGCAGCTCGTAGGGAATCAGATAGCTACATGCTAATATTTATTTCTGAACACAAAATACATATATTACTTCATAAAGAAAATAATATAATAATTGAGGGAAATAAAAATTCAGATTCATTGAGGAAGTAAAGTACTCATCAGCTTTTTTATAACTTTATGCTCGTATAAATATTTTATAAAAACTGTACAAGTAAAACTCTTTTTAACGAAATGAATATTTCTTTAATTTAGAGCAAATATGCTCTAAATTAAAGGAAATTTAGAACTTAAGTATAGAAGAATTTTTAAAATCAGTAAGGTTTTATAAGTTTTCCTATACTGTTCACAATTCAAAATGCTAATAAAAGCTGACTAACACATAATTATTTTCGTTTCATTCATTTGTAAGCTTCAACAGATTAATGCTTCTCTAAAGAAAAAAAAATGTATAAGCATATGCCTAGTTCTGTTAAAGTATTTAAGTTATTATAAATTTAGTGAATAAGCTTTTTTATCTACTTAGTTATTTCTTTTCGGCGTTAGGGTCACTTTTTTTTGCAATGATTTGAATACTGTCTATACAAGGGGGTATTGTAAAGTTTTAATTATTACTAAGAAATAACCGATGTATTTGAATAAAATTTACTCTGCTTATTAATTTATATTTATGTGCATATTGTTGTAAATTACAGTTATTAATGCTGATCAGTATGGTTTCAGAGGGCCATAGGTTGAAATGTAGCACGCAGTATTATAAGTTTTAATTATTATTGTAGAGTTTAATAAAATTACGTTATTACTAAAATTAATCGAGATAGTCATTTAATTTTTATTCCTTATTTTTAAGACCTCACTACATAGTTACCATCTAGAGTTAAACTTGACTTTTCAGTAGAATTATAGAACTCAGCATATTGAATTCAATCTTGTCCATACTGCGGATTACTTCAATGTACGACTTCCTGAATACAAGCGAATTAATATTAACAGCTGTAATTTGCCTTTTTATGTACATAAAGAAATTAATTTGCAGAATAAATTTTACTTTGCTATCTAGATTATTTCTTAGTAATAATTAAAAACTTTCGATTACTCCAATATATATAGGTATTTCAAACATAAAAATACAACTTTAAAGCTTTGTAAAAATACTTTAATAAAATGTAATTATATGATGTAATTTAGTATATTCTTGCAATAATATCTGTAATCATATTTTCCTACAAGATAATAAATTTAGATATATTTTTTAATGGAGGTGATATTTAATACCTGAAAATATTTGACCCACCAGGCAGTGTTTAAGTATTTTCAATATACGAGGGGTGTTCCGAAAGTAATGTTCGTCATCTTTTTCACAAGGAAACTTTATCGCCAAATAAAAAAAGCCATGTCATCAAAAACTATACACTTTTCACTGTTTTTCAACATTGCCACAATTGACATTGGGACAATTGTTGTAGCTTGCAATCAGTTTGAAGAAACCTCTCAGGTAAAACTCTTACGATGCAAGGAATTGTCGCACAGCTTGCTCCACCTCAGCATTGTATTGGATGAACTCGAGCACGACTAATACGCAATATGGGTGCCACATCTGACAACGCTTATCCGCTAACACCATGCCCTCTCCTCTAGTGGTGTTGTTTTCATTCGTGGATGTGGAGGGACGCCCACTTCGGTCTTCATCCATCACACTCTGTTTTCTTTCATTGAACATGCAACACCAGCGTCCAACCATTTGACGACACATGACATTGTCCATCATACATGGTCTGTAGGCGTACATTGATGTCTAGTCCTACGTACCCATTCATACTGGAAAGCAGCAAGCACTTCCATTGCCGATCACGTTGTCAGCCACCTCCCAGGCACGCTGGTGTGCTGCTACACACTTTTCTTCATTGCTCTACGCATGCGTTATTCCTCTTCCACTGACACTTCGTCGTTGAAACAGCATTGGATGTGGATTCTTATGGTGGTTGTTAGTTTCATTCGGTGTACCATATGCTCTTTCAAAAAAAATGACGAAAGTTACTTTCAGAAAATCTCTCGTATTTCAAGCATTATATTTTATAACAAATATTTCTTTTTAAAAATTTAACTTTCACTGTGACACAAATTCTGAATGTTTTATCGAAATATTTCAATAAATATTTACTTCTATCTGAATGTTATATTAATGTTTATACATAATTTATTTTCTACAGTTACCAAATTTACAATTAAGCTACATTTGTCAGAAAAATAAAATAAATAATACATTTATATATATATATATAACGGAAACTTAGTGGAGTTAAAGTTTTAGGTTTTTTTTTTTTTTTTTTTTATTAGATATATTTATTACCGGGGAGTGGTTTTCACTTATTTCAAAGAAGGCCGAGGATTTTAAGTTGGATTCACGCTTCGGTTAAAAAAGGGGATTTTCCTTTTCTTAAGTATGCCAAGTTTTAATTACGTGTCACCAAAAGTTAGTCTGTCTGGCTTTTGCAGTACAAAATTTAGCACTGTATTCTAGCGCGCCACCGCGCTTCATCTATGTAGATGTGTCAGAAAAGAGAGGGCGAGGTAGAGGCGAGGCTTTATCAAATACGTGTTGATCCCGACAGCCTGTAGCTCGATGTCTCTCCCTCCCTGTGATACATCGCATTGTCAGTATGGGATAAGTTTGTGTGTTTATTGTCCTCTATCTCTGCCATGTCCGAAAACATGACTTAATCACATTTGTATGTATCTCAGAAAACAAGTTACACACACGTGCACACACACACGCACACACACACATATATATATATATATATATATATATATATATATAAGAAAACATCTTCATTGTTATATTAACCGAAGTTACAGGATAATATTATCTAATACAAATAATTCAAAAGATAGATACATGATACCAAGATACGAATAATTTATCTCAAAATTCAAAAAATTGTACACAAGTTTATCGATAGAAAGAAAAGTCGATATGTTTACTGATAACTCACTTATCCATATATGAAAAGAATGTACTGGGAAATACCTATCTTTAACTATGTAATTGGCATACTTAGCTTTGAGTAGTTATACGTAAATAAAATAATTAATTTCCGCAGAGAAAATATCCAGACTCAGTCTTCATAGGACAAAAAGTTTTAAATCCAAGATCTTTTCAAACATTCTTATGGAGAGTTATGTCAACAATCTTCATCAATTACATTTATCAAGAAACAATTTTTAATTAAAGGAAATAAAATTTGCTTTTGATCTATGGTTTTCTATTTTTATTAGGATAAAATCCCTCATGATACATTTCTGTTTAAGCACCTCTAACAAGCTTCTATTAAACACTTCGAGCTGAAAGCTATTGGCAAACGGTTATTAAGGTAGTTTATTTTCGTTCAGAGGTATTTGAATGGAGAAAATTTGGGTATTTTAATGGTCCTAACGCCATCTAATCAAGACGAATTAAATTGTGTGCCAATAAATATAGCATTCAGTTGCTAGATTAGATTAAGCAAAAAATTATTAGCATATATTTGTTAGTTCTCGCAAGAAAAACAGTCTTCTTTATATAATTTTATTTAACTTCCTTATGTTTTATGTATGTATAAGAATTTTTCTTGGATAAGCATCGTTATTCCCACGCAACTCAAAATGGAGGAATATTATAACATGTAGAAAAGGAAGTATGGGAAATAACGTAATAGTGTATTATTAAATTCTTCTTTCTTGATTTTCCTAAATGTAATTTAAAAATTATATTTACTATAAAAATTAGAAAGTTTTTAATCAATAAACTTAAAATAATTTTGAAAAAATGAAAGAGGAATAAAAGGAAAGTCAATGAAATCTTAGTCCCTGAAAGACATCGATTCTATCCAATATATAATTCATGCATTATTAGTAAATAAAATTGTGAGTTCCTCTAAATGTTCAAAACTACTTAAGATTTAAGTTACAAAATATCCTTTTCAGTAATAATAAAATTAGAAAATTTAATTGAATGGAATAATATTTTTATTGGAAAACAAAATACAAAGTATGCTTCTTTATAACCCAATTCAATATAACGCATCTAACTTCTCATTTAAACATACAACATAATTTAATATTTTTAAATTTTTTATTTAATTTAAAAGTCTAAGAAACTAAAATATTTTAATATGAATTTTTGAACTATATAATTATCTTATTTATTAACATAGAGTCTTTTATTATTCGTATTTATTTTGAAGACAACATCGTGATAATATGATTATTACAGTGGTTATGATTCCTATGTAAAAGTAAAGGAATCATATTGTATTTTTATCTTTATAGATGTCAACAAAGCTCAAGACAAAATAAATCGTGTTACACTCAAAAATTAATAAAAGTATTAAAATAGAGTGATGCGTACGTGTTTTGTAAGCTCTTGCATGTCTAAAAGTTTTTCACGAACTGGTTTAAATGGTAGTATGTAGGTCATTTGAAAGAATGGATATTTAGAAAAAATTATATCAGAGCTTCACATTCGTATTATGATTTCCCATGTACTGATTTGTTCTTTATAAAATAAACGTAAAATATAAAGCTCAAATTTTAAGCAACGCGGGCAAATTACGTTTCTGATATGTTATTCACTTTAAATTGGTTAATTATCTTGCTTATAATACGGGTGATGGTAATTGTTCCAAGTAGATAAAGATGTTACGGTAATTTCGCTATTATGCAATTTTCAAATTTTTTTTCTTCTCCCATTAGCATACTAGATCTCGTTTTAATTCTCATGCCTGTTCTTCATATTTCATAATTAGATAATTATTAGAAATGCAGGAAATTCAAAACTTTCCTGAGTTTTCTTCACGTATAACTAATAATTATAATATGCGAACAGTCAGCTCTGCAACATTTTCTAGTCATATCACAGATAAAAGTTATATCTATTAAAAATGTTAAAAATGAATGAAATGTTTGCTTTTGAAAATGCTTTAATTTGCTTAATTAATACACTTAATGGGAGTAAAATATCTATATGTATAATGTATTATAATAATAAAAATATTAAAATAAGTAGTTGTAATGAAACTTACTAACTAGTTTTTCAGTAAAAATGATATTGAAGAAATATCAATGTAAAACTACGTAAATATACATACGAAAAGCTTTATCATCTTTATTTAGAAAGACCACGAATAGTTAATTTCGAAATATTTGAGTACACATTTAATCTTTAACTTTTTTTTACACTGAAGCTGAGACAAGAAAATGGTTGTCTTGGGAAAAAGGTTTTCACGTAATATTTATAAATTTGAGAGTTTGAAGCAAAATTGGAATATTGTTTGAAGATAAATTAGAATACTCAAAATTTGTCGGTTTGTGGACTGATAAACAGATAAAGAAGTGTGTGTGTGTGTGTGTGTGTGTGTGTGTATGGGACACAGAGGGAGAGGGAGAGGGAGAGAGAGGGAGTGTGTGTGTGGAGGGGGGGGAGAGAG
>BMAW01010472.1:82874-116058 GCA_019974015.1 Nephila pilipes
AAGGTAAAGGATTTATAGTTGATTTATTAATATAAGTAACAACACAGAAAGTAAATAAATTTACAGATATTCCTATATATTAGTTAGAAAGAATTTTTGATATATATATCACTATATATATATCAAAACTAATTCTAAATTTATATATAGGAATTTCTGTTATTTTTTTTACTTTCTGTGTTGTTACTCTAATTATTAATTCAACTATAAATCCTTTACCTTTACATATTTTTAGGCCTGACATATCCTCCACTCTGTATTGATGATCTATTTTTATTGTTTTGTAGTGCTTTTCATCATTACTTTTGTCCTTTTTATTAAGCTGTTCAAATCACATTATGTTCTTACAACTGAAATTTTGCAAATATGTGTGTATGAGTTTGTGTTTTAGTGTGTTTGTGTGTGCGTGTGAGTATGTTTGTGTTTTTGCGTGTGGGTAGGTACCATTCCATGTGCTATCTCCAACAAATGCTCTTAAAGCGAATTATAATAGCATATTTAATATATTTAAGGCAATTCGCAGGCTTGACTTCATTCTTTTAATTTCCTTAAAAATCAAAACTATTTATTCTGATTCTGAATAAGATCTGTAATATTAAAAAATTCTATAATTCTGAAAATTTTGCTTGAAATATCTTAGTGTGTAAGCAGGATTTAGGGAAATTTCATTGAATTTTCTAAAACAAAAAAAAAAAGAAGAAGAAGAAGAAGAAGAAAGAAAAAGAAGAAGAAAAAAGAAAAATGAGCGAATTAACTCTTATTTCAAAATCAAACGATTCAAGCTTACTATTTACACTGATTATAGCTAGAATTTCAAAATATTTAGAAAAATGATTTGAAACACGAAAAATGAAGAACATTAACTATGTTTTCTTTGTCAAATCTCAAGCTGATAATATATCATCCATTACACAGTGTAACTAATTATCCTCATTGTGAGTAAGAAACATAGTTATCCAGTATTATTCATCCAAAATGTTCACCAGTTTATTCAATCTTTGAATAATTGTATCAAAATAAATTGAATGCATGCATAGTGATTAATTTAACTTTTCTCAAGTAAAAATATTACACTAAGGTATCTACCTATCTTGAGAACGCTAAACAATAAATTTCTAATAAGGGGATCTGATTCAAGCAGACTTTTGCCCACTGGATCTCAATCAAATATACACGCTTTGTTTGTCTTCTTGTGGTTCTCTAACTTCTATAGTATTCCCATGACTTGTTCGTTTATATTCTAAGACTGATTTACAAATATTATGGTGCTTTCTCAAGCTGAGGTTCGTATATCAAAATCTTAGTAAAAACAGCCTCAGAAGTTTTTTAACCTCTTAAACGTCAAATCTCTCATTTTGGGAACCTTTGATTAAGATTTTTTTTCTTTACAAATGATTCAAATACATATATTTCTTATTTGTTTCATTGAATGCTAAAGTGCATTGCTTCATTAGTAATTTTTTTAAAACGTTTGTAATGTATATTCTATTTTTTTTTAAATTTTTAAATTTCAGGAAAATTTCCCTTTTTCCCTTCATTGGGAAAAAAATCAAAAATAATTAAATCGAGTACTGGAGTTAAGAAACACTGAATACAGAAAAAAATAGTTCTTTTTTAAAGTCATAACAAACAGGGGTCGATAACATTAATTTAAATGCGTTTTACAGCTATTTGCTCAGAAAGGTCCCAAAATGGGAGACTTGACGTGTTCTGACTAACAGAATAGAGTCCTCAACTCATTTGCCTGAATAAGCCTGTTATGTCTGTTTTTCTCCCTTTGTTGTTCAAAGACAGATGTTTTTGTCGTTTTTATCATGGACAGGTGTTTTTATCAAATCAGGTGATATATTCCACTATGTTCTGAAGAATATTCTCGATAAATGTGCGAGATAAATTCTTGGTCAGCATTCTATGCTAAGTTTTCAATAAGCAAGGTTCATTTTCGAGAAATTTCTTTACTTTTATTTTAAAGTAAAAATGCCGCTTAAGTTTTTAACTGTGCAACAAGCTTTAGACTATATGGAAGCCTTAAAATCAGGAGAATTCTCAACAGATGAGTGCAATATCATTTGTTTGCTACCAGATTCTGGTCAGATAACTGATGAACAAAGTTGAAATGAAAATTATTTAGATGAAGTAGAGCCAGTTAATGTAAGTGGAGAAGTTTAACTTAATTTCAAACGGCGTGAAACACTACAGAAGAAAATTATATCGAAAAAGAGGAAGAGGTGTCTAAGAGATAATTATTTTTCAAGTGATGAAGATGACTTAAATAAAAGTCAAACGCACCAAACAGAGCATAAGAAGTCGACAAAATAAAGTGGTCCAACTAAATGATGCTATTAAGACGAACACCCAAAAAGAGCCAAAAAAGAAATCTTATGATTGAAAAAAAGGCAATAAATTAACTGCTATTCATTCTGAAAAAAAAACGCCAAATTTAGAAGAGATCTGCCTTGAATTAGCATCTAAAACTCCTTACGAACAATTCAAAATGTATTTTCAGTCTGATATCATAAATCTTATCTTCAATGCCTCGACTTGGACCACACACACAGTGAACTCTAACATAATCTTTGATGGTGTGAATCACTTTCTCACACAAGCTGGCAAGCAATCAAAATGTAAAATGTGTAAAAAGAATACTCGTCAATGGTGCGAGAAATGTAATGTAATGCTGCACAAAAATTGCTTACTTCAGTTTCATACAAAAATATAAATGAAAAAAGAACATTAAACAGGTAAGAAAATTTACGAGTTTTTTGTTTTATCGCTTCAACATATGTAACATGCATTTATAAGAGATACATAATTAACTTTATTATACATTTAAAATTATTTTAGGAATTTCTAATTTGATTTAGCACAGTATTAAGATTAAACATTCAATTCTCAACATTGTGGCGGATGTATCTCTGTTATTCCCATTAGGCGCCAAGTCTCCCATTTCGGGACCATATCATATATTTTAACCATATAAAGATTTTTTAAAACGCAAACTAAATATGATTAGAGACGTATTTTGAACTTCAAAACATGCAAAAAGTTAAATGTTTCCAGCGTAGTTCATATAGCAACGCTTAATGCGTTAAAGGAAAATGTGTGTGTGTTTCAAAAATACATCTATTTTTGACAAAATAATAACATCTTAGAGAAAAGTGTATTAATAACATTATCTAAGATCATTAATTTACGATATATATAGTTATTAAAACCTAAGAATTATCAAATTTGTTCATTGGTTCACTATCATTCATATGAATTTGAATTATTTCTACTTAGGAGATTTAAATCATTTTCTTTGTGTTTAAGTCGTCATATACCATTTTTGTGCGTTTCACTAATGAACAGATATAATAAATAAATATTATAAAATAATTAGTACATTCACAAATTACGGCTTTTAGTACATTAGTTGTAAACAAACTGAAGGTGATATAATTTTCCTTTAGAACATATTGTTATATACATCATTGAGATGTAACAAATTTAAGAAATTCAGCGAATTTGATTGAAGCCTCAAGTTATAATATTTGATATGTACACATTATTCCATTTCTATAGCAAAAATGTCAATTTTTTTTTTTTTTTTTTTCAAATTTTAATTTTAACTATTTTGTAAAATACGAATAAAAGTTCTGCATAATGTGTCAAGTACTCTACAATTAATTAAAAAAATGTATTGATTGTAATAAATAAAATTTAGTCAATCAATTTTATAAGCTTATTTAACTCCAAGATTGTGGTCGTGTAAATTCCGAAGTTTTTCATCTTTTTCCTTTCTAGAATCGAATCATTGTATTTCGTCTCATATTAAATCAATACTGACTTTCTAATTAAATAAAATTAATAATTATTTTGAACTATTTAAGTTAATCTGAAGGTAATAAGTTTATCGTTGATGAATCAAACTTTCGCAGATGAAAAATGCTCATATGTCTTACTTTTACAGCAAAAATTATATTGAATGTACTTGATGATATTTTGTCTGATTTTTTTTTTTTTTTTTTTTTTTTTTTTTTTGGGGAAGAAGGGGCAGGAAAATTATCATCTGTGTTATGTGATTCAGTAACTAAGTAAATAAAAATCAGTGGGATTTAGAAGCAACTCGTGGGTAAGTATTTATACTTACTTTTATGAAGAAAATAAGTGTAATAAGAGTATCTAATAGATAATAACACTATATAAGAGACGCAATATTTTCAAACATAAATTCTATAGTATGTATTTGAGAACATTTTATGTTTTATGTTTTTAAGAACTCAAGCAAAAGCTTTAATTTAATTTTCGATATCAGCGTTTCAAATGTTCTTAATTTTATATATATATATATACAGGGTGGTCATTAAAAAAACTTTGCCAACATCTGCACTTCTAGAGTCCGTTCCGTTTAACCGACCGAGATGAGATTTCAGATGTAGTTATTTGGTGGTAAGCGCTCGAGATTCTGCGAAGGGCAACTCAGTGGCACTTACGGTTACAGTTATAATAACAGAAACTCGAAGTTTTCGAATGTCAATGCCTACTTTTTCGAGTCTCAAACTGTTCAGCGTATGTGAAAACCTCAAACAGCATTGAAATGGAATTTTGTATTTCAAAAACGGACGTGTTATGCACACACACAAAACAGTCCTGAAAAATTACCAACAAAACACTGGCAGTGGTATCTCAGTCGGCAGAACATTGGATTCAATACCGGAAGGGTCGCGTTCCAAGCTCTCTCGTCAAAGAAAGTGCTATAGGTGCCTGATATATGTAAAATCCCTCATGGGTGCAATGTTCTTCAAGTTCCCGTGCAAATTACACCTCTGGGGGTACCAAAGCAGGGGAGCCATCACACCATTCGAGGACCAAACCTGTGATGGTATGTGTCCGGACCACCTTAAGGGTGAATCCCAGACCTTAGGCAACAGCACACTGCGTAGCTCTAATTCGACTCTAAACCAACCTGCCAACCAGCATGCAAAACACGATCTGTGCACATACAGAAAATTTGTATATGACAGAGGCAAGATACCAATCACAGAACGCCATTCATCAGGCTGCATCTGTAATAAACCACGATCCGGACGGCAAACTGTTTCTGAGGACGTTGTTACGAAAGTGCATCACACAGTGACTTCAGGACACATACAAAACGCAAGAGGCACAGCTCGGGTGTAGGATATACCGAAAGCATTAGTCCTAAAGCTACTGCGTTCTGTACTTCGCATGTTTCCATACAGGTACCAGCGTGTCCAGGTATTGAAGCCGGAGGACCAACAACTTCGTAACGCCTTTGCAAATGAATTTCTAATAAGGTATAATGTTGATAACGAGATTGTTCACTTCACATACTATGAAAGGAAGAAGCGCTTTTCAACTTAATTGACACCAATCAACATGAACACCAAAAATTGTGTGCTCTGGGAAGACACGAATCCTCACTGTGTGGCATCAGTGTCTTATATGATGCCTAAGTTACTGTGTGGTGCGACATTACAGGTACAGTTGTTCTCGGCCCTTACTTCTTTGAGGAAGCGACACCAACGGGCTTTGTAACATGCTCTGTAACAGCCGCTCACTGTACAGTCATGCTGAAAATTTGTGTAATACCAGAATTGCTTCAGCGGAATGCACTAAATAATATAGTTTGGATGCAAGATGATGCACTTCCACATGCAACGAAGTCTGTTCGCAGAATCCTAAAACAGAATTTTGGTGATTGCAAATCTCAAGCCATTTTCCTTTCCCCTTGGCCTTCGCGATCCACCGATCTGACTCCTATGGATATATCAAATCCCCCCAGAGTTTACAAGTGCAATCCTCATACCTTGTCTGATTTAAAAGATTTTATAAGGCGTGAGATTGCAAATATCTCTCAAACCATGTTGTGTTCAACTTTATTGTCCACCATCTCCCGCATACAATGCGAATTGCCTGTGATGGCACTCATGTGGACAATATTTGATCTAAATAAATGTATTCTTTGTTCGATATGAGTTGTCCGAAATGAAATGTATTCTTTTGTCCAATATGATTGGTGTCTTGTCTCTGTTATATGCAGTATTCCTCTATTCTTTCTGAAAAATTGTTTTTTGTATGTGCGTCACAAGTCCGTTTTTGGGAATATAAATTCCGCTTCAACGCAATTTAAGGTTTTCGCATACACTAAACATTTTGCGACGGCAAAAAGTTGGCATCGCCATTCGAAAATTTCGAGTTTCTATTACTATAACCGTAACCGCCATAGAGTTACCATTCATTGAATCTCGAGCGCATATCTCCAAACAACTATATTTGAAATTTCATCTTGATCGGTTTAAAGGAAAGGACGCTAGAAGTGTAGATGTTGGCAAATTTTTTTAGACCATCCTTTATATATATGATAAATGAGTGGAAATGATATTTTTATTTTGTTCAAGAATACAGTTTTTATTATAAATATATCCTATTAGAGTAATATGAGTATAAATTGTTAAGTTATGATTATAAAAGGATTCCATAAATATACTGAGGATTAGTTTAGTTTTTATTAACGTCGCACTAGAAGCAACACGAGGGCTATTGGAGACGGACCTCGTAATTTTGAACCATGGTCAAGTGACGAGGACGACACCTGAGCTGGCACCCCCTCTCCTAACATCCACACCACGTCAACGGGAGGACTTTGGGCCCCGAACAGATTTAACGTGCATCAGCCCTGGCTACACGGCGGGTGTGAAGCGGCCAAGGATAGAAACCGCGACTGAACGAAAACCGCCGGCTGCGAGTCCACGACCTTGACCACTAGGCTACCGAGGCCCCAAAATATACTGAGGAATAAAGAAGATATTCAAAGAAGTTTTCAAAAAAATTTTCTTTTAGATACGATTTTAGTGCTGTTATTTTCTACATTAGAATAATAGAGTTAAAAATTCATTAGTACAACAGACCATAACTCTTGAATCAAATAATGAAACCAGTTAGATATCATTGAAGTAAAAAATATTCCTTTAGAGCACATTTTCCAGAATCACATCCCTCTTAGAGTATGCAACCTATTTGAGTGCCTTCTTTCTAGAATTCATCTTATTAAAAGACGGATTTATTGCATTTAGTTAAAAAAAAAAAAAAAAAACGGCTGCCCAAAGCATTACGTGAAAAGGAATTTAAAATAAAGATTTATTAAATTCATTTTATGCCTTTAAATGTCAACGTACCACTATACCTGTATAACTTTAGGTCTTTTTAGCATTTTTTTTCCTTCGTTAAATCCTACGTATTCGGTGGAGCAAAATAAGAGTTGCGATTTTAATAAATTTAATAAAAAATGTATGCTTAGAGGTCTCAACAGAGTTCAGAGTTTAAAAATAGCTCTGCTTTCTATCCTCCTTATTTGACTATTCTAATGCATTTTTAAGATTTTATTATAAAGCAACAAATTGCGTTTATTTTAATTTTTTTTAAAAGAAGTATAATTAAATTATCTTGTTCTTTGAGATAAAATATGTAAGTAGTAATGAAAACTAAATCAATTATTCAAAATTAGATGAAACGTTGAGGATGTATTATTACTGTTAAAATAAAATAATGTATTATATGTTGCTTTTTTGAGTTTTTAAGGATCCATAGTTCATTTAAGCAAAAATTAATTTCTCTCTTCCAACTGCCTCCAGCATTTACAATTCTACATCATAAATGAATCTGAACTCTATTTTTTCACTGTATGTTTTGAATTTCTTAAAATTAATTTACGAAAGAAAAGCTATAATATTTAATTTCTAAAGATTTCTGACTGAAACTATTGAATGCTTATTCATCACCAGACAATAAACTGATACAGGTTTTAAGAGGGAAACTTTTAATTTATTGACCTTTAATAATTTTTAAAAATAAAACAAATCCATTTGATGACTGGGTATTTGACTCTTTAAAGCTTGATGTTATTAATATTGAACTAAACTAATGTCAACGAGTCACGCAATTTTGAACCATAGTAAAATGTACATCATCAAATGGAACTTCTTTCCACTAATTTCCATTTTAAGTGAAGACTATAATGCTAGTTCAATTTAATATCCAACAGTTCTTATTATTCTGTACGATATAATTTTTTGTAGAATCTGGAATCCATCCCACTACTCGATTTGAACATCGTTGACAGATATTTTGAATCAAAATTATTTATCTATCTTGGTTTCTATGTCAATTTGGGAAGTTAACTTTAACATGTAAAATAATATTGAACACTTCATGCAATTTAAGTTATTGTATAAATAAGAAAATGTTCTTTGAAATCTCAACTAAGCTGTAGTAGATAGAACATAAAACGATTTACACTAGGCCTAAAACAAACAGAAGTAAATGAAGAGAATTGTTCTACTAAACTTATGTGATTATATGCGGAACTTATTTTGATACATATGGTGAATTGAACAACTTTCAGTCATGTTATTTTAAAAACTATAAACACCAAACTAAGAATTTTAATTTAACTGAACTTAATTTAAAAGTAACGCATCAAAGTTAATTACTATTAAGAAAAAAGATTTTTTAATATTATAAGATTATAAGATTTTTTACTAATTAACTCAGTAATCCTGAAATGAAAATTATTAACTGCATCACTTGATTAAGGCGTTTAATTATTTTTTAAAATGGTCTCAATATATACCAAGTCATTCCATTTGTTTATTGTGTGCTTCGTTTTCATTATTTATGTGTAATATTCAGATGAATATAATCTAGTTTTATTTTAAAAATTCTATAGTGTTATATACTTAGAGTAAAAATACTCCTACTTATACTCCAATATATATATTTTTCTTTAGATTTTGCTCTTAATTTACTAAAAATTTCCCTTGAATATTGCTCTGGATTACGTATTTTTAATAATATACACTCATGTCCATAAATTAAGGTTAACCTATAATTACACAGAAATCGAATTCTAAAGTAAAACTTTCACCTGTAGAATTATCGCACACATCTTCAAGAATAATATGCAGATTATAGAAAGCCATCAGATGACGCCGATAGTACGTCACAATGACGAGAGTGTAAAAGAGGTTATATAAGGAATGATAGCAGAAAAGTTAAATTATTCTCAAGCGTTCTGTAAGTCGCTCAGTGCCACAGCCGAATAGTTATGACACAGAGGACACATCGGGATGATTTTTTACGTGGTAGAATTATCGGCCGCATGGAATGAGGGCGCACTCAAATGGAAGTATCCGAGGAACTTTCAGTCTCCCAAAGTGTCATCTCTAGGCTTTAAGTAACGATTCCAAAATGATGAAAATATCAGTAGACGTTACAGTTCTAATCGCCCCCGAGTTACAACGACAAATAACGGCCGGTATTTGGCAGTAACTGCAAAAAGAAGCAGGTGGGGAGCAGCATCAGGCCTTTCCCGTCAGTTATCTTCAGCCACGGGTACGACAGTTTCAAGGCAAACCGTGTAGAGACGTTTAGGACATGTTGGTCTATATGCTCGTAAGCTTGTCAGATGTGTTTCGCTCACGGTAACTCATAGTCGCTATTACATAATAAGCCCTATATTTTAAGTGTAATACATTTCACTCATATTCAATGTTGACATCGAGAGAACATGTAATGTGGACATCGTCACAGTGAGCTTGTGTGATGTATTCCGGCTAATCCAGGATTAACTTGCAGTCTAATTCACGTCTGACTTTCCTACGGAGAACACCAGGTACTTGCTACCACCAAGACAACATCATTGAACGAGACAGTTACGGTGGTGCTGGAACAGATCTGGGTTCTAGAACAGATCTACGTGTTCAAATCGGAACCATGATAGACCATATTTATCGGAACATCATTCTAAAACAACATGTACATTTGTTTATGTGTGTCATGGGTGCATAATTTGTGTTTATGGATGACAACACACATCCTCACCATGCAAATATTGTAAACGAATGCCTTCAATCTGAGGATATCACCTGTATGGAATGGCCAGCATTCTCTCATAACTTGAATCCCATAGTGCATGTGTGGGACATACTTGGCTGACGAGTTGCAGCCCGTTAACCACCTTGCACGTGTGTACAGGAACTTCGGAGAGCATTGCTTATTGAGGGGAGTAATCTTCCCCAAGATCAGCACGATAATTTGATACTCAGCTTATCTAGGCATTATAGGACTGTCTTCCATCGTTTGGGAGAGTTACAAGGTATTAACTATTATACCAACCATGTAACGGTAAGTTTTTATAAGGGAGATATTTTTGTAATTGATCCAGAGAGCAAAAATCATAATTTTTATGAATGGTATCATACATACGCCATCTTTTTCGTTCTTTGTCTTCTGTTTAATAAATAGGCTTCAAGAATAGGTCATGTTAATTTTGTTTCTGGGCCTTTATTTGCTGGAGCTAGCATTATCCTTAATTTATGGACAGGGGTGTATTTTAAGAATTCAATAAATCTTGCCCAAAAACAAAAAAAATTACCTTCAAGATTTTATTTAATATTGTTCTATAAGAATACGATTATAAAGTATTGTAAGTGGAACGAATTTTCCGTATTTTATGTCCTTCGAAGACTAAATCCATCGTTTTAATTGTGAAAGAGCTTCATAATTAGTTACAATCTCTCATCGTTATTTGCCTAAAGAAGCAATAAATATGCATTCTTGATCATAAGAAAACCATTGTATTATTTATGATCAGAAATTCATCCAATATTTAATTTTTCAGTCTATCCTCATTAAGTAAGTTTGCGTGATAATTCTTAGAAAGATCATCTAGAAGATTGATTATATTCACGCACGGTATAAGAATGTAATTCGAAGGCGTCGAAATGTAAGTTAAAATTAGCATGAAGTTATTTTACCAACACCGAGCAAGATTTTTATCACCATCATTTGAAAATAGAGATGACATACATTAAAAAATACATAGTTAATATTGCTATGCATATATTTTACTACATATCTATTATGAAATAACTAACGTGAATTGTTAAGCAAATTAAGGGTACAAGAATATAACAGTTTCCTATTAATTACATTTTTTCGTGTTCAATGAATAAAACTATAGCTTTATATATGGATATATATGATTAAGAAATAAACTTCTTCGATTTCAAATTTTTAGCATTTCTTTTCGGATGTTATTTGAAACAGAATAATTTGAGCCTGAATATATCTTTCTTCATAATCATCGAGTTGACTAAATATTTCTATAAAACTCTTCCCGTTTCTCACAATTGTGAGCAATATTTCCTTGAAATATATTCCCTTTTTACTATTGTGGCTCTAGACCATCGCCAATAACCCATACTACCTTTCTAAAAGATATAAAGTGAAAAAATAAGCATTTTTATAAACATTTATAATAAAACAGATCTTTGGAAAATGTATCTTGCTTCTTAAGAAAAAAAAATACATCTCATAGTGAGTTTGGTTTGTAAATAAAATTTATAATCCATTTCTAATTATCGTTTACATTTAAATAAAAATGAACCGAACAATAAAAATTTCAGTGTGGTAATACCAAGAGAATATTATTCTTTCAATTCATGTATTTGATCTTTCGTAAACTGACACAAATATTAATTGATAACGAAATAAATATTAATTAAGAAACCTTAAGCAAATATATTAATTATTATTGCATACAAATATTAGTTAAGAAAGCATTCTATCTCTTAAGGTACAGAAGCTGTTAATTTATAAATGTTATCAGTTGGTAGACTTTAATGAGTTGAAGATTTTACGCATAATATCAACCGTTAAGGTAATCGATCTATTTTACAGAGATGACAAATATTTTTCTTGTAGTGGAACCTTTAAATATCTCCTTCGTTCGTGTGTAACCCCTCTACATAAAATGAAAAAGGTCCCTCTAATTTTTAAAAACACTTTCACGAAGATGCGTTAAAACGGAATAAGGGAAACACAAAAATCGTTATCCAACATTTGAAGCTTCTCGACTTAATGAGGCAAAAAGACGCAGTCACTCACTTGCCCACAAGCAATCCCCAAATCTATCAACTTAGATATTTTAAAAAGATGTTGACTAGAAAAGACTCCTTTGGGGCTCCGTTGATGAAGACTCTTTTAAAATCCTGCTTGTTATCAATATCGAACCGATAAAGACTGTAAAATAATCAGCTGACGTTGTTAAAACTTTTCTTTGATTCACTAATTTTTTTATTTAATGGCATTGAGTTACCAACCTATAATGGGGTAACTTAAAAATAGTTTGGATAAACATTTCATAAGTATAAATATGCGTAAACTTGTTAATATTTTATGTACGAGTTATCCGTACAGACTCTAGAATAGCGTTTCATTGTGAATGCAAAATATTGGATTTTGAAACAGAATGATTGTGTTGCTATATCTAGAGGTAAATTATCTAATAATTGACAACAAAAACAGCATATTCAGTTGCAAAATGAAGTAATAGTATTCCTAAGAATTAATACAAAACTATATTTTCTCAATCAAAATTCTAACAGAAGAAATAAAATAATAGACATGAAATGTATAGAATATTTAACATGAAATTTTAATGTTAAATAAAGTTTTGTATTTTTTAAAATACCTTCAGAGAACTTGTGTGTATAGTTAAAATAAAACCAATTTTTCTAACTTTCCATTTAAAGCGTTCTATATCGTATTTATAGTTTTTTTTTGTTTATACTAATACTCTTTTGCTGCTGAGTTCCTGTAGTTCAAAGATGTCTGCTCTGATAAACATTTCGTATGCTTTTATCTATTTCTTTTTATAACATTTGCTATTGAAATTATCCCTTCCTACTATTTAAATGTAACTTTTACCGTACATCTAGATCGCTGAGCTTTCAATAAAACTATTTTTATCCCTTGTGCACTTTTACTTAGAGTATTATAAAGTGTTCATCTTATGATATATATATATATATATATATATATATATATATATATATATATATATATTCCTTTTTAAGCTATTAAACAATATAAAAACTCATATGGAAATATTTCCAGACTACATATATTTTTTTTTCTTTAGAATTAACAAGAAGATATAAACATTAAATGAAAGATTATTTTAATACTTGTCAAATTTTGGTCTAATATTTGTAAGTTTCAGAGTCTACAATATTTTGTTTAAATTAAGAGTTTTCATATAGTTGTAATTTAATTCCTCCCCTAAACTAAACTGTTTCGTATGATACTATTTTCTTTACTCACGAAAAGACTTTCTAGCTGAATTGTATACGGATTTGCCAAAGGAACACTAAAATGTTATTTTGTATTTACTATATATACATACTTGAATCATGATTTTTTCCAAGTATTTTAACGAGGTTTGTCTGTTTTCAATTTTAAAGTACATAATTTATTCAGAAAATTAATTTAATAGCTTTTGTCTATTTAAAATTGTTTGGATTTAATTTTTAAATCTCTTAGCGAACTAAATAGGGTGAATTTAGAAGCTTCAATATTTGAATTTGTGATTTTTAATTACACTGAAAATAATTACTTAGCTTTGTTATTTAAAAAATGGCTATTTTTTTACTTTAATTTGAGTTTCATTCCTTTAATGATAAACTTCTTTCTGATTTCTCTACCATATTTTCATTTTTAACACTTGAAAATTCTACTTTTCAATAGGAATTAAATAGTAAACAAAAACTTAGGTAATTTTATATTTACGAAACTGAAAATTAGAATTCCATTTGGCTATTTCAGACAAAAATGTCTTGAAAATGCGAGATGTTGTCAGACTTAAGTGACGAACATCATTTCTTTATTTAGTTTTAAAATGTATATCGATATTACTAACGAGAGAATTGTAGCTAATATATGCTTTTCTTCGTATTTAGTTTTCTTGAGAATAAATTTTCCCTTTCAAGAATCAAAATATATCATAACAATAAAAATGCTTTACGTGCTCAATTCAACCCACTCAGATCACAACCTTCATTTGATTTTTAATTGTTTATCGAAAGTTATCACGTATTAAAGATTTATTACAAATTCAGATTTAAATATATTACTAAAAATTTGATTTTCGCTTCTTTTCCTTATATTGTTTTTTTTTATCTCTATAAAACTAAAATTCATTTTTTTTTAGATTTAAATCCGAAATAAAGAGTGATAAAATAATAATTATTCGGTTTTATACAATTTTCAGTCCTTTTTCACTAGGCATAAATATATCTGCATTTTCTTAATGATATTGAAATATTTTTTTTTAAATTACAATGTGATTCAGATTTTTAATTTTTTTAGTATCTTTACTCCTTTTACAAGTACCCAGAAATAAATATATTGAAGAAAATTTAATTAGCGTCTTAAAACTATGTAAAAACATTGTGATAATAATGTGAGAAATTTTAAATTTTTACTTATAGTTTGCGTTTTGTCACATAAAGTAATCATAGCTTGAATTTTGCGAAAAGGAGTAATCAGAAATTGGTATTTAGAGTGGAGTGAGAATTCAGAAGACATGCTTTAGCAATCAGAACTTCATATTTACAAAGTCCATTGTTAAAATTCTACTACGCATTTACAGAGCAGAGCTTCTTTATAAAATTTAAGAGCAAATTCTTCCGCTTGCAGAGAAATGTTAAATAAATAAACATAACTTTATCTAATAAGAGTTATAGCGGAAAACTACATTCATTAATAAACAAAGTTTTATATTTGCAAAGAGCATTAATCAAATCCTATTAAGCTCTTAATAAAGAAAAACTTTATAAAACTTAAGCGCAAATTCATCAGCTTACCGAAGAATGCGTCATTATCTTATCTTGAAACTAATCGAATAAAATTCGGCAGAAAATTATAAAAGTCAGAAAAATCTCTTAGGTCACTCAATAATGCATAATGATTTCTTAAGTTTTATACGATTATTGTTTATGCGTATTTTCATCAGTGCTTAGATTCCACGTGCATCTAATATTGCTACAATTATATTATTAGATTAGTAGAAAAAAATCATTTACATTACTTTGAAATACTTGATTCTGAAATACTTATTTCTAATGCTAATTTACTCATTTCAACTACAAGAAAATTTGCTGTAAGTAATTGATTATGTAATGTGATATGAAAATAACTCTTTTCTTTATAATAATTTGCTGCCTTCTCATTTAAACGCTCTACAGAATTACGGAAATATGTCATATAATAATCATATCTAGCTATAATCTTAAGCACTACTAGGATCTTAAGGAAGAGTAAAAAGAAATAATAACTATAACTAGTTGACAACATTTATTACGGTAACAATCTATAATATGATTTTCAAATGGTTATAGCTTTGAATTTGACATTTTCGTCTATTTACTTTAAGGCTTATTTTTATTTATACTTGCGGTGCCTTTTTTGTAGATTCACTATAAAACGCAAAATCAAACGTATCTAAAGTAATTAGAGAAATAATGTAATACTTATAATTTTAAAGATGTTTTAGCTATACAAGAATATATATATATATATATTCTTGTATAGCCAAATATATATATATATATATATATATATATATAGAATATATATATATATATATATTCTTGTATAGCCAAATATATAATATATATATATTGTGTGTGTAAGTGTGTGTAAACAAGGTGATATGAAGTACATATTATAAGCACAAAACTTTTTAAAATGATTTAAAAAATACAACTAAGAGGGAAACGATATATTGTTAAAGAAATAACTACAAAAATCAAATGAAAAATTCTTTTGAAAATGAGCCAAAAATTTACTTACATAGTCAAGTAGTCTAACTTATGAAATCCCAAAAATCTAAATAATCATTACTTGCTATTTAAGAATCAAACCAATTTAAAACAAAGCAAAGTAAGAGAAAAGCAAATAAGTAGAAAAATAGAGATAATGTAATTCGTAATGTTTCTTACTTTGGAACGGAATAATGTGTGTTTATACCGTTAATTTAGATCTAAAGTCCATACTTCAGTGAATTATGTTATAATAAGATAGAAAAAACCGAAAACTAAGAAATTCAACAGCAGGAAAAAAAGAAAGAAGGAAGGTAAACATAGGAAATATTTTCAGTTAGACTCAAAAATACAAAAGTACACTTAAATAATCATCTGAAATAGTTTTGAAACCAATAGTAATTTTATATAAAAAGATTTACAATAATTTAATAATAATTATAACACTCTGCTAAGGAAACTCAAACAAATAACTCACCATATATATATATATATATATGCGCGCGTGTGTAACTATAATGAATTTTGATTATTTTGTTTATTTTTAACGGATTTTCTTTAACTCACATTGTAACTTCGTCTGGTTCAAAACTTAAAAAGCTTTTTTCTGACATTTTAAAAAGCTCAACTGAGCTGAAATTTTTTATACAAAAGTGTTTTAGATGACAATATGATAATTTAATTATAATTAATAAAATTAATTGATTAAAGCTAACTATTTAAAGAATTAAATTTTATGCCAAGTCGCCAAATCCATCGCTTAATAATTTATCGTTTGCTTTAATTTTAATTACATTTAGCAGAAATACATTCAATTTAATAACATAGTTTATAGTTTGCTGTAATTTTAATTACATGTAGCTTAATTGATTAACATAATGCTTGGATGTGCTAAAAAAATTTACGAGTATTTATTTTAGGTGATTAATTTAATAAACGTCAAATAAAAAATGAACTATTAAAACTAATTATTTAATGAATTCAATTTGATTGAACATTTCCTTTAGCTCTTAAAATGTAAGGTGTAAAAAATTATGCAACGCAATGTGTGAAGTTTGAAAGAAAACCCATGTTCAAAAAACTCGTCTTTTAGCGGTGTTATTATATCTTTATTGGTTTATTTATATTTTGGTTGGGAATTTATGCTTATATTTGGTTTTTTTACTATTTTGTTATAAAGTAATTATGCTGAGTGTGAAGGGTTTGTTCCATAATTCTAGTATAAACAATCTTTCTCAGTCACACCTCTTAGGTGGTATTTCAAATTCCTGAACTCTATTTTTGACTTAAGTATATTACATTTCTTTCTTCTAATTTTTGCTTAGTAATTTTAGGTGATTTTTTTTGCCTACTGAGACCATTGTGATAATTTAATATATCTGAATTACTAGTTTTATTATAAAACTTTAAGAATAGTCAAATTTTATTTTGCTATAGCTGGATAATCTATTATTGGATTATACAAACATTTATTATATAGATTTGCATATTTTTCTTTAATATTCTCTATTTACAACAATTTAAAAACATTTCCCTTTAAGACTGCTTTTGTCCTTTAATTCAAAATTTCATCACTTTATTCATAATTTATTATCTTGCTTTTATTAAATTATGACATGTAATTACAAAAAGCGCTATTTTTATTAATTTGATAATAATAGCCTTTTTTTTATTTCATTTTTACTACAGTTTTTATGCATGTTTGTTCTATGATTCTAATGAACATTATATATATATATATGCATATATATATATATGAGGAGTGGATGTTAAATAACGAAACTGACGCTGCTACAGAAGAAATATGCATGCGAAGCCTTCTCTTTCGAATGCAGTGCCTCTCGCTTCTGTAAACAAGTCCGTATAGCCGTAGCCTTCGTTCGCGTTTAAGTTTTTTTTTTTTTTTTGTTTTTTTTTTGTTTCGCCGGAATAATGACAAGTGTAACAATAAAGCAATGAAGTGTTGTGAAATGTTACATAAAATATAAATAAACCGCTACTGAAACGTATAATTTATTGAAAGACGTATATCGAAATGAATGCATTTCGCGTGCTCGTGTTTTTGAGTGGTTTAAGCGTTTTCAGGATTTTCGAGACGTTGAAGGTGATTCACACCCGAGTCTCCCTTCCTCGTCAAAAACGAATGACAATATCGAAAAATCAATAATGTGTTTCGATCTGATTCGAATAAGTATTCATATGATTGCTGAGACTGTAGGAACTGGCAAAGAATCCGTATGGCAAATTTTACATAACAATTTTAACATGCAAAAATTGTGTGCTGAAATGGTACCTAAAATTATCACGTTAGGTTAACAAGCAGCTCGCAAAAATGCTTGTACTGACACTTTGAATGCCACTGAAAATTACTCAAATTTATTGGGAAGGATAATAACATGTGGCGAATCTTGGTTTCTTAATCATGATCCTAATACGATGCGCCAATTCATGTACTAGAAGAGCTTGAATGAGCAAATCAAAATTCAAATAAGGATGATGGGGGTGATACTCCTTTTACACCTGAGGATTGTGTTCCTTCTCTGGGTTCCTGAGGGTCAAACTATTAATAAACATTACTACTTTCACGTTCTTGCTCAACTTTGTGAAAAAATAAGGGGGAAAATTACCCAAATTGTGGGAGGACAAGTAATTATGCACTGTCTGTCAAGAGGTTTGTAAGCCTTGTCTGAGTGTTAGACCATCCATTTTATTCTCCGGATCCTGCGTCATATGACTTCTAATTGTTTCCTAAGGTGAAATATGTATTAATAGGAACAAGATTTGAGTCAATTGAAGCTGTGAAAGAAAATCGGCACACGTCCTGATGCAGCTGACAGAAGAAGACTTCTAGAATTGTTTCGAACAATGGAACATTCGCATGGAGAGTTGTAAGGATAGAAGAGAGGTGTATATTGAAGGTGATAATAAGTAAATATGTGTGACATCAAAATAAAACGTTTTACAGAATCAGTCTCTTTATTTAACAGACACACCTGGGATGCATTCATATATATATATATATATAGGAATTTTCAGCTCATAATGGAGAATTCTGAGACCTAGCTAGATAGAACCCAAAGAGCAACGCAGTCTCTAAATGTTCGTTTTTATTCCTTCGTATACGATTTCGCCTTGGCTCAAACATTTGCTTAATTTGATCTTTATTTTTAATAATCGTGAACAATGTCGATTAAACAATGCCAAGCTCTTAGAAAATATTCGTTTCAGATCTCCATTTCTTAAGAACTCTATTCATGAAGTTCAAATGAAGAAGCCCCATTTTGATTTTAAACTAAATAGCGCTTGGTTTTCTTTTCCGATTTCTCTGTCATTGTACGTATACAAAATAAATTTATTTAAATAATGAAAAATGCGAAAATCACCTTTTTTGACACACAATTCACCGATTTCAACACACGCATCATCAAGTTTGATAACTAATTTATCTTTAGATTGAAATCTTTTGACAATGGTAATGCCTCTACGAATCTAAAAACAAGAAGTAACTTAGAGACAGTGGTAACCACTGTCTCTAAGTTACTTCTTCCTTTTTTTCTATTTTGAGGGAAAAATAAGCCAAAAGATTTGAGACAGAAATTTTTTTTCCTGTGATAAGTCATTTTTGTTTCTTGTAAAATGCAAAAAGAGAAAAAAAAACATGAAATTACATACTATTTTAGTGGAATAGAAGTAATATCTTGTGTTAACCAATTTTTCAAGTAAAGTGTTTCCGTGTTAAAAGTTTTTCATTGTGTCTACTGGTGGTTCTACTTGTTGTACAGAGTTTGCATGTACAGGCCGCTGAACATAGCGCCCTCTAATCAAAACGCAAGCTTGGTCTAGACTTGTCTTTTCCGAAATAATTGCTTAAAAGAAGAAGGGGCACATCATAACATGTGAATTTTAATATTTTAATCAGGTAATACACAAATGCAAAAGTTTTTGTACTGTTCACGGAGCTTGCTTCTACAATCTGTGTTCTGTTAAAATCAGTTGTGACTAAACAATTATGTAATATAAGCTCGTAAGTAGGGTATCGAAGGAAATAGGGCACTACAGAAATTGTACATGTGGCTGAATTTACCATTGTCCATATGGTGCAATAATTTAAAGAGTCGTATTTATTGGGATAAATGTGGAGCTGGACATCACTCCTTTAATCAATCATAAGAAATACATTTAAGCAAATACCCAAATGAAATTGCAATAAAAGTGATAAAAAAACGCATTCGTGAATGATATGCTTAATGAAGAATGAGAAGGAAAGATAGAATGAAGCTGAGGTATTGTGATTGTATATTAAAGTCGAACTGAGAAGCAACACGAGGGCTATTAGCGACAAACGGCATAATTCTGAACCTCGATCGAGTGACGTGGACGAAACCTTAATTGGCAACTTCCTGTCCAAACTTCTACGCCACACCAACAGAAGGACTTAGATCCTTTACCAGATTTAACGTGCATCATCCTCGCTACACGGCGAATCTTTCGTGGCATCAGGACTCGAACCAATGATTCGACAAAAACAATGCCAGCCCCGATCCCGACAACTAAGCTATGGTGGCTACGAAACTACCCTGAAGAAATTACCCTTTCTTGAAGAAAGATGGTAGTTAACTTATTGCAATTTTACATTGGTGTTATTCATTTAGCTTCGTGTATCTATACAAAAATACAAAACAGAATAAATATTCCATTCCGTTTAAACAGCTCTATATATGCATAATATATACATACATACATAACGAAATTATTCTTATTACAATTGCTAGTCTGAATTAAAATAAAACGTTGCTATTTTTAATATGATTATTTGACTTTGTAACTAATAATGAATGTACAACTCTATATATGTCAAATACATTTTTATATTGCTTCTAACTGTTCAATACATTTCAAGCATTTTGCTAAGTTTTAAAAAACTCTGATATAAATACTTCTCCCGCTTATTATGCTAACATAATTAAAGTGAAACAACACAAATACATATTTTTCTATTATATTCAAAAACTTCTAGGAGTGTTTTCATAATATATATAGATTAAACTTAGAAAAAATCGTGAAAATTTCTGTTATTACATTCTATTTACGTTAAGATGATTTATAATACCATCTTAATTATGAGCTTTCACTGTGTTAGAATAAAAGGATATATAAAGAAATTAAGTCATTAATTATATTTAAGCTAAGACTTGAAAAATTTCCTTCACAGATATGCATGCAGCTTTGAATTCTATTGTAAAAAGGTTTATCTACTTAAACAAATGTAACGTATTACTTGAATTTGTAATTTAATTCCGAAATATGTTCGATGATGTTTTTAAAAGAACATTGTGCAAATTTTAATATTTCCTTTCAAGTCTCTATTTCCAACTGTGTTAATTATATACAAAATCATTCATGATGATATTATTCAACCTTTACAAAATTTGAAACTTACTGAAGAAAAGAAATTAATTTAATTTTTTAACTTTCCTGAAGCTTTAAGAATATTTATAACCCTTCCAATCATAATTACAAAAGGTAAAATTAAATATAACTATATCATATTTAACATAATCTGTGTGCCAAAGTTATTAAGTAATTTAGGTTTTTAGGTTTAATAGCAAAAGAGAAAGATTTGTGGGGAGAAATTAACTTAGATTGCATTATTGACGAACTTGAAAGTAAGAAAGCACGGAAAGTGATATTTCATTTAGTTCAATATTTTTAACACATGTAAAAGGCAAATTCTTAGCAATTAGGAACTAAAATGGGATACTGATATTTTTTGCATCGCCCCACCCGGAAAAAAGACAAGACAAACAATAAAGTAAATAAGAGAGAATAAGTTGAATCCGCTATGCTTCCCTAATTTTCAGCAATAATGTTAGTATGAGTTCCATCAACAGGAATTTCAAAACTTTTAGAATGATTAACACTGTAAAGATTGTCAAAATATTCGCTTAACTCATTATAAACTCTCCAGCAAACAGAACAAATGAACATACTTCTTTAACAGCTCTCATGTCTACTTATTTCTTAACTGAAACCAAGCATATCCTCTTAGAGAAAGTTTTCTCTTCAAGACCAAAACCCGAGAAACTATTTACTTTATAGCTTCTAAAATAGTATTTTCTGAGCCCAAATTTTGACTCGTTAATCTCAACTTTACTGCCTTCATCTCCAATTTTATACAGGTTATTCTATGAGTTATTCAAAATCTTTAATTTCAATCTACGTTTTACACTTAAACAGTACTCATATTTATTTCAATAAATTTTGGTTGAATTAGATTAATTTCAATAAACTTGGCTTTGTTCACGCTCGAACATTTTCAAAACATATTTTTTTGCATTATTTTATCTTAAATATTGATTAAAAAGGGGCATTCCGACAACATCTAAAAAATAATTTTTAAAAATACTTTGACGAAACTTACAATGCTTTTAGTTGATCGATGTTCAGTGTTTCATCATCATCGTTCAACTGTTTTAATTCAGCTGTTTTAAATTTATATGACTTGGGGGAGACCCACATCTCAAATAGTTTGTGTTTTGCTTTTTTTTTTATAAAATTATGTTTTAACTCTATATTTAAAATTTTAGCCCTATAGTTTTAAATTTGTTTTCTTTTGTTGTTGTGCACTGTGTTTTTTGTGCAAAAAAATGTTGGGTGCACTTAGCTATATTTTGGCTTGTGTGTGTGTGTGTATGTGTGCGTGCGTGCGCGGGCGCAATATAAACCCACTATCACTCACTCACGTATATTTGATCGAGTGTTTCAGTAAATATCTCATTTCAAGTATTTCCTCCCCGAAATTCATCTTCGAGGAATTTTTGCAAAAATTTTCAGCATCCTTATTTCAATACTAAATAGCAAATATTACTCCGACGTAATTTAATAATTTATGAGATTAAAAGGTGACGCTTTTTTTTTCCAAGAAAATTAAATCTGCAATCAGCATTCGGTTTATATTGATAATTTGCTGATAAATTAAGCTTGATATAAATTTTTTAAATGTATATGTAAGTTCTCTACTTTAAAAGAAAATTTCTTTGATCTTTTTTCTCATCAAGGAAGCTTAGAAATATTGAATTTTAATTACTTTGGCTGAATAACGAGGGAAAATATTAGAATGAAGGATCAACTGATATTAAACCGGCTTTGTCAATATATATATATATATATATATATATATATATATATATATATATTCACATCTTTAAAAGTGAGAATTTCTTTTGGAGACTTTTAGATTTGTGATATTTTGGTAATTTATTTCTTAAACATAAGACTTATATGGAATTTTAAAAATCTTTTGTTAAAAAACAAGTTTAGTTTAGTTTTTTATTAACGTCACACTAGAAGCAACACGAGGGCTATTGGCGACGGACCTCGTAATTTTGAACCACGGTCAAGTGACGAGATAACCTGATTCACCTGAACTGGCACCCCCCTCACCTAACATTCACACCAACGGGAGGACTTTGGACTCCGAACAGATTTAACGTGCATCAGCCGCAGCTACACTGCGGTTCTTTGGCGGCCAAGGATCGAACCCGCGACTGAACGAAAACCGCCGGCCGCTAGTCCACGACTTTGACCACTAGCCTACCGCGGCCCCTGTTAAAAAACAAATCCATCACACACAACATAAGGGTTACAAAGACAACTAGATAGTGATCTAGCTGTGAACAATTCCTGAATTTTTACATGGCTTACATTTACAGACACATATTTTTTCTACAGTATTCAAGACATTTTTGACAACTAAAACATAGTTTTCGTGTTCATTTAGGGCATTTTCTGGATTTTACTTCTGATTAGTGTTTTAATGTAGAGATGTTTATTAAATATTCTCAAATTTGAAACTTTTTCTTATGCTAACTAATTAATATAATTATTGATAGTCACTTCACACTTAGCAACAACACCAATTTCAGAAATCCTTATATAAAAGGTTTCTTTACTTTTTTCACTGTATATCTTAATCACTTACATACATATGTCATAGGAATTAAAGAATTGGGATTTTACATTTATTTTAAAAGGATTTCATTATTTTCACAATTTTAGGTGTAAATAGGTTTTCGGATTAAATCTTTATCTAAAATCTTTAATTGAAAAATATTGGTTTTAAATTTTTGTTATTGGGGTATCTTGATTTTCTTATCTTGTTCCTTTTGCTTAATCTACTACAATTTACATTTTGGAGTGATCCAGTTTTTGCCCAGTAAGAGGCCCTGGGGGATACCAGAGAACATGTTTACCTCCCCCCCCCAATTCAGTCCCCAGTCTGAATGTTTTGTTTTGTTTTGTTTAGATTTTTGTGTTCAATTTGTTTTAATTTTTATTCAATTATTTATTCATTTTCCTGTAAGTGTTATTTTTTCTAATCTTGTTTAGATTTTTGTATTTTATTTGTTATCTTATTTATTATGTTGTTCTTAACTACAATTTTAATGATATATATATATATATATATATTATTTCTCGATCCCATTTTTTTTAATCTTTAAATTTATACAATCAAGGGTTTTCCAAAAATGCTAGAATCAGCATTTCCAACACTGTGAACTACTAGGGATATTCCCTTATCGAAAATTAGACTCCATGTTAAGTATATAAAGCTCCCTACATCTGTTACCATGCCATCTTTGTCATTTCATTTAACTTCCCTGGAGAAACAAACAAGAAAAACTCTCAGCTACATTTTTACCAAATTACCAGAGTGATTGGACGTGTATCATTCGTCGCATCTTTCGATGTATCTGCCTCTCTCTCGAGTGAAAATAAAAAAAAACTCGTAATTCATCGATTAAAAGTTTCCTTTTTGATCCATAACTGGCACGACATAAGTACAAAATGTTTTCAATACGATATTTCCAAAATACTGAAGTATTATTATCATATTTCATTATTACCACAGTCAAGGAAAATTCCATTATTTCCGATACTCTAATCCTCTATGACTATCAGAGAAAGAAACATGTAATTCGTTAACTCCTATCATCCTGCTAAATATCAAGATGTTTTTAGTAAAATAGAATATGCAGAAAAAGTCAAATAATAGTATCTGGTTAATTGGATTTTTATGAAGAATGTGTGCAATGCCACCATTTGTAATATGTATTCAGAGTTATCGCCATCCCCATCCAGCCATTCACTTTAACGAATAATTGAACTCCTGTGAATTTGATTTTTAAAACCAAATTTGAACTTAACAGGTCAATTGAAAAGTCCCCGGCCTAACACACATAGATGACGCTACTAGAATTAAATCTATAGATTTTTAGTTAGCCCTAACCCTTAAAAGATGCGTGTATAAATTTGACGGCTGTCGGATCATTAGTTTGTGAATTATAGCATTTTGAGTGAAGCAACTTTTGTTATTGTGAAAAAAATGGATAAAAAGGAATTTCGCGTGTTGATAAAATATTGCTTTTTGAAGGGAAAAAATACAGTTGAGGCAAAAACTTGGCTTCATGCCGTGTTTCCGGACACTGCCCCAGGAAAATCAACCATCAAGGATTGGTATGCTAAGTTTAGACGTGGTGAAATGAGCACCGAAGACGGTGAACGCAGTGAACGCCCAAAAGAGGTTGTTAACAACGAAAATATTAAAAAAAATCCACAAAATGATTTTGAATGACCGTAAATTGAAATTGAATGAAATAGCAGACACTCTAAAGATATCAACTGAACGTGTACATCATATCATTCATGAATATTTGGGTATGAGAAAGCTCTGTGCAAAGTGGGTGCCGCGCGAGCTCACTTTTGACCAAAAACAACGACGAGTTGATGATTCGGAGCAGTGTTTGAAGATGATCAAGCGTAATAAACCCCAGTTTTTGCGTCGATATGTGGCAATGGATGAAACATGGCTCCATCATTTCACTCCGAAGTTCAATCGACAGTCATCCGAGTGGACTGCACACGATGAACCCGCTCCAAAGCGGGGGAAAACGCAACAGTTGGATGGCAAGGTTATGGCGTCTGTATTTTGGGATGCGCATGGAATAATTTTCATTGACTACCTTGAAAAAGGAAGGACCATCAACAGCGATTATTACATAGCGTTATTGGTCCGTTTGAAGGACGAAATCGCCGAAAAACGGACGCATTTGAAGAAAAAGAAAGTGCTGCTTCACCAAGACAGTGCACCGTGTCACAAGTCAGTGAAAACGATGGCAAAAATCCATGAATTGGGCTTCGAACTCCTCATTCACCGTTTCTCAAGGTCTGGCCCCATTCTTCTCAGATCTCAAAGATGCTCGCTGGGAAGAGTGCCTCGTCAGATAGAGGTGATCATGAGAACTGAGACCAGAAACAAGGATCTGATCATGCTACAAAATGGTATGGCAAGTTGGTCATATAATCAATTATCACCCCATGAAGAGATTATATTTATTGAATAAAAACTAATTTTACTTAAAAATGTGTTTTACTATTATAGACCAAGTTTCAATTGACCTGTGCATGGATTCCAAGATCGTGAATCTTCCTTCAGAGCAGCTTGCAACCTAGTAAATTATATATATATACTTCATATATATACTCTCTCTATATATATGTAATAGTAATAATAATTGTGTGTGTGTGTGTGTGTGTAGTAGCTTGTATTGTGTGTTTGTGTGTGCATATATGTGTGTGTGTGTGTATGTGTGTGTGTGTGTGTGTGTGTGTGCATATATATATATATATATTGAGATAAACTAGAAATATTATATTGTGTACTATTCAAAACTTTGAATTAATCCTGATCTAATATTAAAAAAAAAATTTGAAACAAATATTTCTGAGTATCTTGATTGGTCTATGATGTGTATTTCAAATTTTAATTATTTTTATTTTGTGAAGTGTTTTTCTTTGACTAGGTTTAAAACGAAATTAATTTTACAATGATATTGATTTAAATTTTGTTTTTTCTCTTTTTATTTGTTTTAATTATTACTTCTCTTTTTCTCCTTTTTGAATATTTTTAATGTCTTTGTCTTTAAAGACGTTTAGTATTAGTCCTCTTTCCCTCTGACAGAAGACATTGCTACATGTCTTGTATTAAGAAGGTAAAATATTGGTATGTAACAGTTAACTGTGCAGATTGTTGTTGCAAGTTGTTTGTTTTGTATAAGGTTTTTAATCTTTTTTAATCTGATTCTAATACTTTGGATTGCTCTTTCTCTGTTTTCTTACGATTAATATTAAGGTATTTCTATTTATCTCTATATATATTCATTCAGTTTCTTATGTTGCAATGAGGACTTTTAGCACTTGTTATTTTTATACTTTTATTATTTTCATATTTTTTATAACATTTTGTTATAGAAAAAATGTCGAACCTGTAAAACAAGTTAAAGCAATTAATATGTCATGTGCCAGATTTTCAAAATTTATAAATGTTATATTTTATTTTTTATTAAAAGTTATTTCGTTCATTTGCTTTCATTGTTTTTCATGCCTCTGTTTGAGCTTTTTCATATTTTGAAGTTTATTTTCAGGATATTTTTGTCATGCATTATTTCATGTATTTGTTTACTTTCTTAATTGCTTCATGGGGTAATTTTGTTTTTCTAGATATTGCAATTAAGTAATAAATAAATGTTCATTTCCCTTTTCTAATATATATATATCTCTCATAATATGTATATTATTTTAGTTATTATAACTTATAATAATGGAATAGTAGACACAATTTCTATATTTTAATAATTATTTCTTAGATTGGTTAGTTAGTCTTTCTAAAAAAAATTTTTACTAGGATTTTTATTTTCACATGGTGGTTTATATTTAGATATCTAATTTTTAAATATTTATTACCTTCAAGAATTTTATTTATTACTGTAAAAATAATTAAAAACTAATAATTAAAAATATTTTATAATTTTTCCCCTTAGTATAAGGGTTTTTAAAAATAATTTTTAAATTTGGTTGGTCAATTAAATTTAAGTAAAAAAAATGTTCGTTAAATCATTCAAAAATCAAGTTGTTTGTAAATAAAAGCTTTCCTGGTAGTAAGTATATTGCAACGTTTTGTAAGAATGACTTAAATACATACTTTATACTTGCTTTTTTATAGTAAAAATGTTTTTTTTCTCCTATAGTTAAAATTATGTAATAATGTGTGTAAAATTGTACAGTTTATTTTTAAAGGATACGTTAATTACTTAGGTTTAAATGAATTTGCTTGCTTTACTTTACTTTCATTTTTCTTTGCGGGAACTTTTGCTTCAGGATTTCTGCTTATTTTAGTCCAATACTGTTTTGTGATATTATAATTCTCTAAAGTTTAATGGGGGAAATCAGTAATACTAGCATAAAAAAAAAATTCTCATTCCCAAGTCTGATACAGCTTAGAATTCTTTATCTGCATTTTGGATTTAATTCTTTTAATTCTTTTCTCTTGAGATATCTATTTTTAGACTTGGTTCTCTTGGTCTGATCTTTTATGCTTTGTTGTAACTTTTTTTTACTACTGGTTTTTGCTTTTTAATTCATAGTAATCTACATGTTTAATAAACATTCTTGACTATTATGAACTAATGCACTTTCTTCAGTTTAATAACATTTTTTATGTTATGACTTTTTATTTTTCGAATTATAAGTAATTACAGATAATTTAAAATTATTATGTCTAATTAGCATTAATAGTAATATAATTACTTATATACATATGCATACATGCATATATATATATATATATATATATATATATATATATATATATAGCAACTTGCTCAATAAAATTAATATCCATATATTGGCCACTACGTAAAAAAGATAAAGCATATTTAATTCAAGATTTTCCATTTTACAATTTTTTTTTAATTGTGTGTTTTAATCAATTCGTTAACTAGATGCATTTATTCCGTATAAAACATCTGGTAGTTTAGAGCTTCTATTACCAGTATTACCTTATTATTAACGATGTAAAATAATTTCTTATAAGAATTAGATTGAATATTTTTTTGAGTAGTTGACTCTCAAAACTTGACTTGAAAAATCAGTATCGTTTTATTCATTACGCTGAATAACCTAAAGTTCCTTTTTGTGTTACTTGAATTTGCTTTATTGTATTACCATAAATATGTTGTATATAAATAAGATTTCTTACCGATATATAATATATTGTCAAGAAAAATATTAATTATATTTATTTTACTATATATTCTAAGAAAATAACTATATATTAATATCAATATAATAACAATATTAATTTTATTCATATCAATGCAATGAAAAAATTTATATGTATGTTAAGCAGTGCAATGTCTTATTTAAGCAGATTTTTTTTTGTTTTAAAATAGAAATGCCGATTATTCTTTTCTTATATAAATTCCTGTGGTCTCTTATTTTTATTTATCTATGTTATTATAGATAATTTTCTAATTTTCTTTAAAAAATTGCTCTTTCTTTCAGTATAATAGTATAATTAAGCAACTCGACACAGGAAGAGATAGAATGATAGAGTTTACTTCTTTATATTACACATAATTATATATTAATATCAATATAATAATAATATTAACCCGAATGTTATTTCTTTATTAAGCAAATAGAGCATCTATGAACTTAAAAAAGAAATTGTAGGGAAAACATCTTCGAATCTCCTCTAATTCTACTTTATTATTATTTCATTAATTCTCCACATTTTTTAGGAATTTCAAAATTGTTTTGTTTATTTTAGTCAAACTTTTTTTGTAGATTAGATCTTTATCTAAATGTAGACTACATTTAATCATTTGAAATTTTGCTTTTCACTTCTATAATAATAAATAATTTTATTTTATACGATCAAAAGTTCTAACAATATTCAAATCATCATGATATATACCACTAAATTTCATCCAATAGATAGTATTATGTAATATGATTGGACTAAAAACTGAATCAGATATTCATAATCAAAAGAAATGTGTTTTTGATTAAAATTGATTTTAAGACTTCTCTATCATGCGTAATTATATGATATGTTTAAATTCAAGCTGAAAAGTACTCACAGTTAAACTATTTTATTTGAATAATCATCCTATTCTTGGATTAATTGAAATTCTCTAATAGTCTCTTTAACTATCATAATTTTATGAGTTTTAAACAAAATAATAAATTAAATAAAGGATTAGCTAGACTTTAATTTTAAGACTTATTGAAAAGGTGTAATTATATTTTCTTAAAGATGTTCAACATTTAGTTTTGTTAAAAAGCTTGATGTCTTAATAATTCATGAATTTGCGCAACTCTTATTTCTTTTGAATTTCTGACAGTTTTTAACGGATTTTGTAATTAACGTTATATTCTGTAATTTTCTAAGTGTTTGCTTGTAATTATGTCTCTTTTAATTTCGTTTACACTTGTACCTTTAAATGTATTATTCGGTTTTTCTTAATCTCAAATAATACCAATACACTTTCCTTTCTAGTAATTTTTTGAAATTTATAAATAATGTATTAATTGTGTCTTAATTGAATTCTTAATAGTTTCATAATCTGAAAAAATATTAAAGGTCATAAGCGAGAACTAAAATTCTAGTTTGTGATCGTTGTACTTGAAAATATTTTATGAATTTCGAATACTCTTTACCGAGTGACGAGGTATATATGTAAGATATGAATTATAAAATTACAATTTGAAATACATTAAGAATTTCACCCAAAACTTCAGATTTTTACATCACAATTTAGTACTATTTGAAGAAAATTGGAAAATCAAGTGTGCTGGGAACATTTTGCCTATTCTTGAATCAGTGATTTTGAATACGTTTGTTAGATATGAAGTGGATATGTATACACACTTGATTTGTTTTTTCAGAAGATGATTTTATTTAACTAAGAAATCATATAAATACTTTAAAGTATATGGAAATTTTTAGTTCCTTCATTTATTTCACTGTAGATTGTTTATTATTATTCCGCATCCAAATACTTTTAAAAAATTACAGGATATTTATTATTTTATATCCCCTCTACTAATACATAAATATGTATTATCTGAGAAACACGTTTTAAAAATGGATTTGAAATGAGCGATATATTTTTATACAGTACATCTTTGTGTAAAAATTGCTTCATTTATTGAAAAAATTAATAAGTCTTTGCAAACTTTGTGCAAAATATCTGTTTTGTTTTACATAAAAACAGTTCAAGTGGTTTTAATTTAAATTCTTAGTTAATTATACTTTATTCATCCACTAATATTTTCGATATAAGTTTAATTGTGATGATAATAATTCTTAATCACTTTTTGATTACTAATCATAACTTGCTTTTCTCCCAAGCAATGTCTGGAAATGTTTTCAATTGTTCACTTTAATAGAAATGCAATAATATTCTACCTCATTTATTATTGAAATAGCTGGAAAAAGAAAATAACAAACATAGCAAATCTTTTAATCGAATTTAATCATCAGAAGCGGTAAGCAATTAACATTGACATAAAAATCATACTTTCGAAAAGAATAAATCCAGGTCTCTTATAATCGAGTTTCATTTTCTGTCATTAAATATTAAGTAGAATCCGTTGTAAATGAGAATGAAGTAAATAAAGTCTTATGGTATATATCGTCATTTTATTCTTTACGCATAAAGTTCAGGCTTTTGAGATGCATCAAATAACAAGAATTCTCTGCTTACAACTTCAAAAAATTGTTTATTTAAAATATGTTATAAAACAATTCCAAATAAATGAAATTTCTTCAAGAAACAATAAAGTTTAGGAGATTTGATTGCATTGTGGTTTTAAAATTAATATGTTATACGCTACTGTGAAGCTTAGGAATATATCAAATAGATAACTTTATTACATGAATGTCAATCTAACAATGAATGCTTAAGGTACAGAATCATCAAGATCGTACAATTGTATCCTTTTTGAAAATTCGTTTGTTCTTTCTTCACAACATTAAAGCAAAAACAATTTTCCCTTGAGCTTGACAGTTTTAAGTTACCATCGTTTACTAATTACGATAGAATTTAAATTGTTTATTGCCCAAGTCAACTCATAAATACACATTCCCTTCCCTTTCAATGATGCAATTGAATCATTGAGTATTCTACAATCTGCGTACAATTCTCTCAAATCAAGTGACAAGGCTTAATAGTGCACTGATACGACGAGTAATCTCACCCTCTTTTGTGAATGCTTTCTCATTAAATTCAAATATTTACTTCACAGTATCTATCTAAATTTCTCTAATGATTCTAGACAGCTTGCAGTCAGTTGGACATTTACCTGTACATTCCTCCATCAACATGAGGCTAACTAAATTTAACATGGAAATTCCAGTAGGTGTTTGTGGATAGTTTAACTAATATTCTTGACACTTACGATTTAGTTTATATAAACATGTTTAGTTATTGCCTTTTTACTTGACAGAAATGTTGTACAATTTTTCATGAAAAGATAATCGTCTTTTTTTCATTCAAATGCGTTTCGAAGTTATTCATAGAATATGAGCTTATGCGATTTGAATATTGGATATATATATATATATATATATGTATGTATAGCAAAAACAATTAAACTATATTAGAATTTTTATAAAACAACATAATGAATAAGAAAACAACTAAAATGCAAAAATTAAACAAGGGAAGACATTTATGTAATGAGTAAAATAGTTGAATAAAAATTGAATACATTGTATACCTACAAAACAAAACATACACATTTTCAGACTGGGGACTAAACTGTAGGGTTAAACATGTTCTAACATATGGTACCAACCCTACCCCAGTACATCTTTCTGGGAAAACATTGAATCACTCCAAAATGCAAATTGTAGTTAATTAAGCAAAAGAAACAAGAAGAGAAGATGAAAGATACTCAAGTACAAAAATTTAAAGCCAAAACTTTTCAATTAAAATTTTTTATAACACATCGATCAATAACTCCCGAGACTAACCCAGAGATGGCGCTCGTAGTAAACCAGTAACCAGGTCTTTCTAGAGTACTAACCTTTGCTTGAAACGTGTCAAAATTTTAAGTCGATCGGACCAGAAACAGCTGAGTTATCGAGGTTGGAGTAAAGTCGTTTTGTAGTTTGTTTAAAAAATGGAAAAAACCGAGTTTCGTGTTCTGATAAAACATTGTTTTTTAATGGGTAAAAACACCGTGCAAGCGAAACAATGGATTGAAAAATGTTACCCGGACTCTTGTCCATCAAAAGCAACGATTTGTCGGTGGTTTGCCGAGTTTAAACGTGGTCGTACCGACACAAATGACGCGGAACGCTCGGGTAGACCTGTGGAAGCCGTTACACCGGAAAATGTGAGTGAAGTGACAAAAATTATAATGAAAGATCGTAAAGTGAAGCTCCGTGAGATTGCTGAGATGACACAGATATCATATGGAAGTGTATTTACTGAAAAAGGTTTTTTCCAAGTGGGTGCCGCGATTGCTTTCGATGGAACAAAAACAGCAACGAGTCGATGATTCAGAAAGCTGTTTATCGCTATTTACTCGCAACAAAAAAGATTTCTTGCGTCGTTACGTGACCATGGACGAAACATGGATACATCACTACACTCCAGAGTCGA
>BMAW01010472.1:116083-128361 GCA_019974015.1 Nephila pilipes
TCCAAATTTTTTTTTTTTTTTTTTTTTTTTCCCTCTAAAAATTTTTTTCCTTTTTTTTTTTTTTCGCAAAATCTTTTTGTTGCGAGTAAATAGTGATAAACACTTTCTGAATCATCGACTCGTTGCTGTTTTGTTCCATCGAAGCAACGGCACACACTTGGAAAAACCAATTTTAATTTCAAAACTTTTCCAGTCTGATCGACTTAAAATTTTGACACGTTTCAAGCAAAGGTTAGTACTAGAAAGACCTGGTTACTGGTTTACTACGAGCGCCATCTCTGGGTTAGTCTGGGAGTTGTTGATGTGTTATAAAAATTTTAATTGAAAGTTTTGGACTTTAGAATTTTGTACTTGATATCTTCATTTCTCTTCTTGTTTCTTGTTTAATTAACTACAATTTGCATTTTGAGTGATTCAATGTTTTCCCAGAAAGATGTTCTGGGGTAGGTGGTTATGTTTCATATGTTAGAACATGTTTAACCCTACAGTTTTCCCCAGTCTAGAAATGTGTATGTCTTTGTTTTGTAGTGTATACAATGTATTCAATTTTTATTCAACTATTTTACTATTACATAAATGTTCTTCCTTACTTTTAATTTTGTTTTTAGAGGTGTTTTTTTATTCATTATGTTGTTTTTAAAAAATTTAATATAGTTTAATTGTTTTTCTATACATACAATATATATATATATATATATCCAATTCAACATCTACTCATATTCTCATGAATAACTTCTTGAAACGCATTTGAATTTTAGAAAAAAGACGATTATCTTTCATGACAAACATTTACAGACTGGCCAGTAAAAAGGCAATAACTAAACACATGTTTATATAAACATAAATCAGTAAGGCAAGCAATATTAGTTAAACTATCCTACAAACACCACTGGAATTTCCATGTTAAATTTAGTTAGCCTCATTGATGGAGGAATGTACAGGTAAATGTCCAACTGACTCTACTGTCTAGAATCATTGAGAAATTTAGATAGATACTGTGAGAAGTAAATATTTTGAATTGTTAATGAGAAAGCATTCAAAAAGAGGTGAGATTATCGTCGTATGCGTCACTCAGTTACTTGTCACTTGATTTGAGAGAATGGTGTACGGCAGATTGTAGAATAATTAATGATTCAATTGCATCATTGAAAGGAAGGTATTTATGAGTTGACTGGGCAATAAACAATTTAAATTTAATGTAATTTTAGTAAACGATGGTAACTTTAAACTGTCAAGCTCAAGGGAAAATTGTTTTACTTTTACTGTTGTATGAAAGAACAATTCTTTCAAAAGGATGCATAAATTGTACGACTGATGATCCTGTACCTAAGTTAATTCATTGTTAATTGACATTCAAGTGTAATAAAAGCATCTATTTGATATATTTAAGCTTCACAGGCAAGCAAGACACTTAAAACCACAATGCAATCAAATCCTCCTAAACTTATTGTTTCGAAGAAATTTAATTATTTGGAAATTGGTTTTATAACATATTTGGGACTTTTTTTTGAAGCAGTTATGAGAATTCTTATATTTAGATGCATCCTAAAGTTCGGAACTTATATGTAAAGAATAAAACGAATGATATATACTATAAGACTTTCATTTACTCATTACAATTTGATTCTACTTAATATTTAGTCGACAGAAAATGAAACCCGATTATAAGAGACCTGGATTTATTTTTCGAAAGTATTGATTTTATGTCAATGTTAATTTACTTATTATTAAATTGACAAGATTTTACAGGCTTGTTTATTTTCTTTTTCCAATATTTCAATAATAAATGAGGTGTAGTCATTAGCTGCATTTCTATTAAAGAACAACTGGAAAGTACTTTGCATACTGCTGGAGAAGCGTTATGATTAGTAAATCGCAAGTGATTAAGAATTATTATCACCACAATTAAACTTATATATCGAAAATTATTGTGGATGAATAGCAATTTAATCCAACAAATTAAAACCACTTGAAACCGTTTTTATGTAAAACAAACAGATATTTCTACCAAAGTTTGCAAAGACTTATTAATTTTTCATAAATGAAGAATTTTACACAAAGATGTACTGTATAAAAAATATATCGCTCATTCTCAAATCCATTTCAAACGTGTTTCTCAGATAATGCACATTGTATAAAAAATAGTAGATATAAACAATAACATCCTGCACTTTTTTTAAGTGATTTGGATGGTTAATAATAAACAATCTATATGAAATAAAATTAGCTGAACCAAAAATTTCCATACTTTAAAAGTATAAGATTTCAGTTAAATAAAAAATTCATCTCTTGAAAAAAAACAAACCGTGTATACATATCCACTTATATTCAACAACGTATTCAAAATCAATAGATTCAAGAATAGGCAAATACACACCCTTGATTTTCCAATTTTCTTCAAATAGTACTAAATTGTGATGTAAAACGGAAGTTTTGGGTGAAATTAATGGAGTTTTAAATTGTAATTTTAACTATATCTTATATAGTTCTCAATACCCAGTAAAGAGACTGAAATCCAAATATTTTCAAGCACAATGACTACAAACTAGAATTTTAGTTCTCGCTTTATAGACCTTAATATTTTTTCTGATTATGAAACCATTAAATCTTAAATTAAGACACAATACATTGTTATTATTTATAATTTCAGTAAAAAATTACTGAAAGGAAAAGGTATTGGGTATTATTTTGAGATTAAGAAAAACCCCATCATTTATGATTAAAGGTACAAGTGTAAACAGAAATTAAAAGAGACATAATATAAGCAAACACTTAGAAAACAGAATATATAACGTTAATTTATGCAAAACTGGGTTAAAACTGTCAGAAATCAAAGAAAATATTGGTGCAAATTCATGAAATTATTACATATCAAGCTTTTTAAACAACCAATACGAATGATTCTTAAGGAAATATAATTACACCTTTTCAATAAGTCTTAAAATTAAAAGAACTTTATTTAATTTATTATTTTGTTTAAACCTGGCAAAATTATGATAGTTAAAAGAGAATTATTAGAGAATTTCCAATTAATCCAAGAAATAGGAGATTATTCAAAATAAAATAGTTTAACTACCAGCTTGAATTTAAATATATCATAATTACGCAAGGATAGAGTAGTCTAAAATCAATTTAATCAAAACACATTTTCTTTTGATTAAGGAATATCTGATTCAGTTTTAGTCCAACTATAACATTATCTATTGGATGAAATTTATGGTACATATCACAGATGATTTGAATATTGTTAGAACTCCTTTGATCTATAAAATAAAAATTATTTATTATTATGCAGAAGGAAAAAGTAAAATTTCAAATGATTAAATGTAGTCTACATTTAGATAAAAGATTCAATCACAAAAAAGTCTATCTAAAATAAAACAAAATACCTGGAAATTCTAAAAAATGTGGGAGAATTAATGAAGCCAGAATTTAGAGAGATCTCGAAGATGTTTTTCTCTATGGCCCTTTTTGTTCCATTAGTGATGCCTCTATTTTGCTTAATGTTGAAATAACATTCTAAGCACATTATATTGATAATAATATATACGTAGTAATACAAAGAAGTAAACTCCATCATCTCCATCTCTTCCTGTGTCTATTGCTGAATCTTTATACTTTATTATACTGAGAAAGAGTAAATCTTTTAAAGAAATAGAAAATTATAATAACATTGATAAACAAAAATAGTGAGGACCTGTGGAATCATATAAGAAAAGAATAATCTGCATTTCTATTTTAAAACAAAAAAAAATCTGTTTAAATACATTATTTGCACTGTTTAACACAATATATAAATCTTTTTCAATAAATTGATATGAATAAAATTATTGTGCTATTATATTTGATATTAATAGATAGTTATTTTCTTTCTTTAGAATATATAGTAAAATAAATATAATTAATATTTCTTCCTTTGACAATATATTTACCTGGTAAGAACTTTATTTATATACATTTGCTATAATAATAACAGCCAAATCTACAACACAAAAAGAACTCTTTAGGTTATTCAATGCAATGCAATAAAACGATACTGATTTTTCAAGTCAGTTTTGAGATCACAGCACATGTAACTGAACCTCAGTACAACAGGGAAAAGCGTTGGAACGATTGTATCACCCTAAAAGGTGATTAACAAAAGGTGTTATGTTGATGAATAAAAAAAAAATTTGCAAAAAAAATGTTGTTTTCAATGTTAGACTCGGGAGTTATTGATCGATGTGTTATAAATATTTAAGAACTTAAAACAAAAACAAACCTAAATCCAAACTTGAAAGAAGAATGAAATTCATTCAAAACAGATGTAAAAGCCAAACTATAATATCTTATGACATATGTATATGATTGAGATTTTCAGTGCAAAAGGTTTAAAGAAACTTTTAAACTAAGATCTCCAAAATTTTTGCACTGCTGACAAATGTGACGAAAATATCAATAATTAATAAGTAAGGTAAGGAGAAGATTCAAAATTCAAAATATTTAATAAACATCTCAAAATCAAAATAATCAAATAGGAGAAAATCCCGAAGAACACAGAACTGAATTTTAGTTGCTAATTTGTTTTGAATACTGGGAATAAAGTATGTGTCTGTAAGTGTAAGCAATATAAAAATTCAGGAAATCTTCACAGCTAGACCACTAACTAGCTGTCTTTGTAATCCTAATGTTATGTGGTGGATTTTTTTTTATTAAATGGTCTTTAAAATTCCACGAAAGCTCTGAAGGTTAATAGCCCTTATTTTTAAAGCTTCAATTTCCAAAATGTCACAAATCTAAAAAACTATATATGAGACTCTCACTTTTCAAGATGTGAATAATAAGAATTCTTTTAAATCAATTTATAAAATGAAGATCTTAGTAAGGAAATTGCCCAATATAAAAAAAAATTTATGTCAAATTCAAATTCCAGAAATCAATTTTCAATACCCTCCAGAGTCTCCCTAAGGACTCCTCAAGAGAAATATTTAATGCACATTAATATGGACCATCATACAAATATCTAGGAATATAATTTTTCAAGAAATCTAATGGATAATCCCACTCTGTAGAATTGTCCAACAAATTGCTTATTATTTTTGAATCTATCGTAAGTGATTTATTACGATGCAAAAAGTTTAATTTAATGTTCCTGTACATGGATATGTGAATCCTGCTACTCCACAGTAAGTCATTTCAATTACTTTAAATTTAAATGCATCTGTTTTATCATATAAATTAATATGATTTGTGTAATATATTATCTGTAATTCCGTACCTAGATATCTAGCCTTACATGTATCTGAATTTGTCTGCAATAAAACCAAATAGTTTGGGTAAAAATCAATGATCGGCTTTTAATCTCTACATTTACTAAAAATTATTAGGTCATCTATTTATCAATACAATATAATATATATACATATATATATATATATATATATATATATATATATATATATAGAGAGAGAGAGAGAGAGAGAGAGAGCGTGTGTGTTACACGTAATACCTTAATTTTTAAGCTGATGTTACGTATATAAGTTTATATCATAAATTTTACGTCTCACTCTCTCTCATTAAAATCCATGCCTTAAATTTCAAATTAAGTAATGCTATTTTTAGGATTTTATGTTTAATGTTTTTATTGTTAGTTATATGTATTTATATATATTTTAAATAATCATTTAATGTTGGTAAAGAAAAAGAAATTTCTATTTGATAATGAATGTCTTAAATTTGATAAAGAATAAAACTAAAAGAACAAATCAGCAACAATATATATATGTGTGTGTGTGTGTGTGTGTGTGTGTGTGTGTGTGTGTGTGTGTGTGTGTGTGTGTGTGTGTGTGTGTGTGTGTGTGTGTGTGTTGCTCGGATTGACAGAGTTGTGATTTTGCTGTTTAATGGGCCATTTTTATTAGTTTTATTACTTATTATTCAAAAACATTATTCAGTTGATGGGGTTATAGGTAATGGATGTCGTGCTTATAGATTTCCACCGAAAAATCGTATTTTTAGTATGTTGTTATAAAAAGATATCTTAAGATTTGAAAAGTTTCTTAGAATAAAATAATTATTTAGTTAAGTAGTAGAGTAATACAAGCGTAACTGAATTTCTTAAATTAATCATTTTTATCATGGAACCACTTTAAAGGAAGTTTTTGTGTGAATTCAAAAATACCTTGAAACATCTGTTCTATTTATTCAGAGTCTTTTGTTCAACTAAGCCTCAATATTTTATCCGTATATAGTGAATATATAAACGCTTAATTCTTTTTTCCTTAATTGATCATCAAATGTATGTCAAGTACAAAATGATCTCCTTTCACATTCTATGTACTAAAATTGTCTATAATTGGGCTATTTAAAGGAAGCTGTAACTGTATTTTAGGAGTAGTATATACATATTCCTCTGCACAGATGGTAGACAAAATAACAGAAACGCATTTGGAATCTGTATTATTATTTGTATGAATGGGATGCTTTGGTGCCCCTACAACGTTATTGACAACATGAATTCGATGTGGAATAGGTGTATGTACACTGATTTCATAAATTCATGAAAAGCCTACAAAATTGTTTTTTTGAATTTCCATTCATCCAAATTTCGCTTAATTGAAAGAAAACGTTAAATAAATAATGCTTCATAAATTAAACAAAAAAAAAGAACAGACTTTTTCTCTGTCTCGAAAATACTCAAAATGAAAACATACTAAAAAGCAAAGTGTCATAGTATCTGAGTTCAATGTTTGATAACTTTCAATATGGAATGTGATCAACACTAACAGCTATACGGTAGCAACAGCAATGTTACATGCTCAAAATGATAGTATTTATTAGCTGTGATGGCAACAAAACCCATTGTTTTATGTAGGAATTTCGAAGGCCTTGAAGTATTACAAACAATAGGTTAAGTACAGTAATGTATTTCCTTATATCTTTCTAAACATGATCAATAAGACTCAAGTTTTGATAATAACGTGATCAGACATACATACAATAGCCGTTTTTCGAAATTAATGCTCCACCAACTGAACTATGAGTCGTCTAACACTGTTGTCTAGAAGGAGAAGAAGTCACTCCAACTGCATCTGCAATAGGACGAAGATTTTGATCAAGAATGTTGTTTCTGATACTCTATTAACTTGGAATGATATACAAGGTATTGTGGCCATTAAGAGACATACCTACCCCACACGAATACACCGGATCTACTAAATATGCCTGAAGTAAATGTTTAGAATAATAGAGAGCTCTCTTCAGACCTAAAATCATCTTGAGTCTCTTAACAAACAAAATCTGAACTCATCTGCAAATAATGCAGATCTCTATTGTCTTGCACTCCGATCAGCATGCATGCGTGCTCAATTAAACCTTTCAATTCTATGGCATAGAGAAAGAGGTGCTCACAATGAAGGATGTCTTGAATACAACCCTCCTCCGTGATGCCTTCTGCTTCCAGTTAATCTGGCATATTGGCAATCTATGGGCCCAATGGTTAGTTACCATAATTCCCCCACAAATGATATCGCGCATCATGCTAAGAATTGACTATCTCTAAATTTCAATTCCCAGTTTCCTACTTGCAGAAACTACATATACTTTTAATGCCTGTTTATCGCCACAAATCCAATGACGTTAAGCAATAGCAGATCCACTAATTCGCATATTATATACTGATCCAGCATTAATTTTACTTATACTGCGTGTTTTGTATGAAACCTTACTTATTTATTTACATTCTTCAGAAACAATAGTAATTATGAAGAACCAGGCAACAGCCCAAGCTTATTTGAATATACTCAAGGATCACGTTCATTTAATGGTGCAGACTATCTTCCTTGATTTCTGTATCTCGTTACAGGTAGATAAAGCTCTCGATCATGTAGAAAAAAGCATCAAAAGTTGGCTTAACGAACATGAGGATGAAGTGAAAGAGTTGCCTTGGAACCTTCAGTCTCCAGACCGTAACCTTAGTGTGTATGTATGATTCTATGAAAGCTGGATTGATCTTTTTTTATTCATTTGTCTCACTGTAAGAGTTCAGAAATAAATTTAAAAAAAGTAAAGCTAGATGTATCCAGTTCAGTATTTAATAAATTTGCATTATATCTGGAATGGTAATGCTTTTTAAAATCACCCCCCTTCCAAATGAAACATCTTTCTTGAAAAGATGTTTGTTCCTTCATAACTCAGTACATTTGGGATTTACAACTATATAACATTAAATAAGATTGAAAGAATTAAATGAAATATTTATAAAATTAAGTCTAATATTTCATAAGAAAACTATGAGACAACATAAATTCTAAAAATAGTTGTCTTTTTGTACATAAATGTTGCTTCAAAATCAGGATTTGAAGCTGAAAATTCAAAAATTCTCAGTAATGAATTTATAAACTGAAAATGTATAAATTCTGATAAACATATTCAAATAACAGATTCAGATTAGTTGAAACGTTAGAAATATGGATTTTTAGAAACATCAAACATTTGTAATACGTTATTTTTAAGATTCTTTTTACATAATTGTTATTTAAAATGTTAATGTTCCTATTTTTGAGATGAAAGAATTTTCTTTCTTTACAAACTTTTTATGTGAGAATTGTAATCAATTATATATTTTTTTAATTTTATGTTTTAATTATGACTAATAAATCAGACTAATAATCAATATGATGTTTGAAAAATCTCTAATCAACAAAATTTAACTAAATTTAGTTTGAGCATTTGAAGAATCACCACTTTTAATAAGAAGTCTAGACCCATGGGTGTTGTTCTTACTTTTCTAAAACGTGTTTTCATAAGCAATTTTTCTTACACCAAGCAATTTGTTCAACATATTTGCAAACTGCTTTAGTTTTTTTTTAATGATCGCATTTTCATAAAAGAAACTATTGACTTATGGTATGGAATCTTTATTTCTCACGAATACGTTACATCAATACAAATATTTTCTCACATAGATAACAGTCAATCAATACTTGATGAGAAATTTTACGTTACTAATTTCAAAAGCTTGAAATTAGGTAGTGAACAACACAAAACAACACTAAGACTACGATACACTAACAACATACATTTTAACTACGGTTTTGCAATTTTTGACATATACTTAATTCATGAACAAAACACTTATAATACACTTCAGTTTGGTAACATCTCAAAAGGTTCAGAAGGAAGAAGGAATTTTTGTTTACTACACCAGATTATACGTGCATAATCAGCTTGTGAAAATCACTTTTTATAAAATTATATAAAAGCAATAAATATATATATATAGGATTGATTTAAGAAAAATATTTTCAGCAGTTAAAGAAAATCTACCTCCACATTTCAAAATAGAATTTAGGAATTAAGCATGTTAATACATAAATAAGTTAGTGAACAAGATGAGCAAAATGTGCTCATGTCTTTTATCAGTTCTCCACGACAATACAACTATACAAGACAAAATATACAAAATATTTAGAGATCATGCTACTGGTTTACATACATGAGGATTTAGTAAAAGCAATGACACAATTCTATCCTCGTCTTTTAACATTTAAGTAGGTGCACGATTAAAATATCACATTGAGTAGGCACACTTACCCACAAACACATAGACATTTTCCGATAATCTTCATCCAGTTCAAATTTTCTAATTATATACATAAAAGAAATGTTTCATTCACACTAGTGCTTTTGGTGTTAATAGTTACCATCTAGATCAAATATACACAAACAGAGCATGCAAAATGTGATATAGAATCAACTGAAATTTGTAATCAACATCTGTCAGCTTTGACATTTGAAGAGCATGCAAATATGATATAAAATTAATTCAAACATGTAATCAACACCTGTTTGCCTTGACAGCTTAGAAGCATGAAAATGTGATATAAAATCAACTGAAATGTGCAATCAATACCTATTTGCTTTGACAGCTGAAGAGCATGCAAATATGATGTAAAATCAACTGAAATATGTAAACAACATCCATTTGCTTTGACAGCTGAGGTTTTACTCATGACAAGGTGGATAACGAAGTGTAATATATTCAGACAAGCAGATGCTACCAATAAAGTTTACAAACACCGATGTTATTTACACAATAATTATCCATTACCAAATAAACAATCAAATTCTGCATTGACTGAAGTGCCATATTTTTCTTCAAATCTGCTGTAAAAGATGTTCCTGCAAAAAAAAAAAAGAGCTGATTTAGAATTAAAGTACATAAATAATTATTTCTAGCTCAAAAGACACAAAAATAAATAATATCTAAAATATAAATTAAATTTAAAATAGTATCAGAAAATCTCTTTAGTGGATGTGTTAAGTCTTGCTCAAAACTTTCACTGAAATAAAGTAGCACAAAACATTGGTATATGTTTAAAAAAAAATTTCACTTCTTGTTACTTAACTTTTATTACCATGTAAAACAAGTAAAAGGTATTTTAGATTCAATGAGACGAACACAGGAAACAAACAATCGATGAATATAAGATTGTCATCAAACTTTTTTTGTTACATATCATCCTTAAGTTGATCAAATAGAGAAAACTAAATACCTTAAATTTATTAACTGAACATGTGTGTATATATTATTTTAGGCTGTATATAAAAACTTTTTTCGACCAAAAATTAGATCCCAAAGGTAGAGTATATTAGATAAAAGACGAAAAAGTTAATGGTTTCCATGATGAATAAAAATATTTTTAATATATAGCTTAAAATAAATATAATATATTTGACGAAAGCCTTTTCCAAGCCCATAAAATCAGTGACTTATTTATATATGATAAAATACAGTATTTTAATATCTTATTAAGTGTTTTCGAATAAAAACTTTTTTTTTTGTTTTGATATTCTGCTCTATATTTTTTTCATTTCATAACTTTTTATATAAAAAATAAGATACTCCCAAAAAGTTTCCCAGAAGTTTAAAAAAAAAAAATTCATTTCTATTCATATCAAAATGTAGTGAAAAAATATTACATGGCAAAACTCTACTCGTTTCGATATCATTTTAAAGACTCAAAACTTGTTAAATAGCGCATTATATGCATATGCGGCCGGTATACTCTAGGCAATTATAGCAGATATATTTCCTAGAAAACATTTATTAGCTTAGAATTTAAATAATCATGGTGTAATATTATCTCTTGGGAAAAAATTCATCAGTTAAATTTTGCTTATTATTTTAAAGCTGTATAAAATCAGATATTATTAATCACAAAATGCATCACAAATTACACCATTGTAAATTAAAAGCTTTTTTTTAAAATCAGAAATTTCATTGTATATATCTAAGAAATCTTCTCAAAGCCATTGCCTTTTTATTTTCTTATAATATTATCAATCAAGCTCGAAGAAATGAGATATAAAGGTTACATAGAAATCTCAAAAACTTCATACCGAAGGAATGTTTGAGTATTATTTCGATAAATTTGAAATATTTATGAAATTATAAGACTACGGCTATATAATAAATCTGTTGTAATGAAAACACAATTAACATTAAAACCAAAGTTAACAGCGAGACATTGCTTACTAGATTATAAAAGCAATTTTCTTAAAATTTAAGAAGATTATTCTTTTCTGAATTCTCATCAAAGAAAGGAATGTGATTTCATTTAAATATTGAGTTAATTAAAAATATCAAGACTTAAATTCGAACAACTTTTATTTATGATCAGTGTAAATTGAGTTAATGAAAATATTTTAAGTGAGTTAAAATATTCTCGAATTATTCTGACAACTCTAAATCATATTTTAATACAAATTGTTCGAATTCTTCAAGTTGCATCTTAATATAATACTCCAAACTCTAGCACAGAGTGAAAACGTCATTTATTTCTCGTCGATATTGGTTCATTACGAATAATTCCTAGAACTCAAGGCTTGATTTATAATAGATATTTTCTGGTCGATAGTTTTCAGTTTAAAGCTGAAATTATGTGCTTATGCGTGTAATTTAATCTACGTATAATAAATACAGTGCACTTCAGGTTACCAATTTTCTAATAACTTTTCGAGTTCTTGAATATCCCATAATAAGCTTAAATTTGTAATGTGTCTAACTACAGCGCTTTTAATTGAATTAAAGATTTTATCCTATTATAATGGATTATTTCCATGGAAACTTTAAATCGGGAAATATCGTGGCAGATTTTCTTGTGGTAAGCATTATTCATTTTCCCAGAAAGTTTATTATTCAAATATATATCTATGTGTGTGTGTGTGTGTGTGTGTGTAATAGACGTTTAGAGATTCATAGCTTAGAGTAGGGTAAGAGTGTAGGTGTGGGTGGG
>BMAW01010476.1:0-11441 GCA_019974015.1 Nephila pilipes
ATATATATATATATATATATATATATATATATATATATATTTGAAATAATATCAGTTTGTCAATATATCTAAAAATCATGATCCAATTATTTCCTAAAAAAATTACATTCATATAAAAGTAAATAATTATTAGTTTGGCTATTCATTTTACTAGAAGGACTGCCTTCAGGTACACCTTTAATTTGTTCGTAATTATTATCATTATATCAAATATAAATTTCTCTTAAGACTAGATTGATAAGAAATTAAAAATTTTTTTTATATAAAATAGAACAATTGAGTTTTAATTCTTTAAAGTTATCTAATATTACTTTATTTACATCATTATTTTCTGTAGAATTACACAAATATTCAAAGTCATAGCTATACATTTTGTATATATTTTTTATCTTTTTCATAATTAATAATTTCATAACCAATTTTCATAATAGCTGTTGTATCCAAACTATCAACAGAATTCTTAAATTCTTGAATTAAATTTTACCTGCTTAAGTTATGCAAGTATTGAAACCATTAGTTAAAGTTCTAAATTTAATAGGTATTCAATTTAATAAGTACAAATGTCGTTAAAAATATTTAGAAAAGTACAATATATATTAATAACTTTAAAAACACAATGGTAAAAATATAATTTTTCTATTCGTTAGATACAATAGAATTTATTTAATACTTTAAATATTAAAATCATTATAAAATTTATTAATTAAATATTTTTTTCTTCAGTATTCACCATATTCATATAATTCCTCTTTCCATTTCAACCTCCATGTTTCTTTTATCATCAATATTATTTGAAACATTAAGCAAATTGAAACTACAATTCCCATAAAAATATTCTTTGTTGTTATCCTATTTTAGAATATGAATTATATTTTTATTAATAGTCATAGCACTTGAGAAACGGATGGTCATAATTTATTATAGGCTTTAATAAAATAATTTTCAAACCATTGCCTTCTTTTATAATTTGCATATATCTATATATATGCGTGTATGTGTGTTTTTAAACAGCTTTCTATATATAGTACAATTTAGAAATACAAAACACGATTGAAAATTTTTAAGAATAAAAACAACTAACAAAAAAATATACAGCAAAAAAACCACAAATTAATTTTCAAATATTATCAAACTGAATGTTTTATAAAAATAAAAATTTATTTAAATACTTCAAAAAGTATATTCATTAAATGCACTAAGATTCCATAAATTATCTTTGCACGTTAATTAAGAATCAAATCATTTTAAATCAAAGCAAACTAAAAGAAATTCAATAATTTAGAAAAATTGGTATAATGTAGCTCTATACTTTCAAATGGAATAATATGTGATATACCGGTGTTACAGATCTAACCATCACACTTCAGTAAATTGCATTTTAGAAAGATGGCTTAGGATCAAAAATTTAAAAATGGAGAAAAAGAAATAAATTAAACAAATGAGTCACATTAATTTAGTTTTCAACATACAAAAGTATTCATAAGAAATCATTTAAAACAATTGATACCTATTAATAAATATAACTTTAAAAGAGCTACAATAGTTATGTACTACAAATGGGCAGGCTATCAAAATTCCATTTTAAAATGAAATTAGTTTGTTACAAAATTACTAATTTGAAAAAAATTAAATAAGCTTCAGAACTAGAATTTTTGGGCCTTCCTTTCTAATATCATCTACACCTTTCCTTTATCTGTATCATAGATATTGTCACTAACACAATTTCCAGGAAAATTTACTTTTCAGTATGTCATTTTGTTCTGTTCAAATAGTTGACAAAGAATTTTCATTATCAAAAGAGTTTTGACTCCTTAAATACCCTACAATAAGCAAAAAAATTTAATACCTAAAATGCCAATGAAATAGACTACCAATATACATGCCTTGTGTTTATTGAAATGGAAATCTGAACACTTCTAGGAATATCTGAGTGCAAAAAAATTAATTTATTGAAGAAATTATATAGTATACTTTACCAAAGAAAAACTTTTAAGAATACATTTCTTAAAAATTAAGTAAAAGAAGAACACGTAATTATATATTAATCATTGTTCCTTTTCTTTAACATAATTGAGCTGACATTTTTAAACCTTTGATGAAATTTAGAATTTAATTCGAAAATTCAATTAATAATATATTCAATGTAATAAGGTAAAATAAAAAAAAGTGATTTCTTATAAATATCTCAGGAATACTCTTATTCATTCGGGATCAATTTTAAGATTAATCATCGAGCAAAGTCTTTCATATAATTTAAAATAATGGATTGAAACTCATGAATACCTTAGCATGTACGTATACACACAATTATATATAAATGCATTCCCCCCCATATATATATATATATATATATATATATATATATATATATATATATCTTCGTATTATTTGAATATCGTTTGCTTTTTTGTTGAGGATGATATTGAGTCTATATGTGTTCCCGTTAACGTGTCACTCAAATCTATATTTTAAAATAATGGATATCACCCCATGTTAAAAAGGAATTAGGTCTCATACCACTTGAATGCGGTGTGGATGTAAGGAGAGTGCAACAGTAGAACAATTGGTGACCTCATCATTTTAAAAAAACATTTAATTTAAAGAGGCCACTCATATTCCAGATTATCATTCACTAAAACTAAATTAACTTTTATTTAGTTATAATTTCATTCGAAAAACGAGTTTCTTGAATAAAATCTGTAATTTATTGTGCAATAGAAGGAATTTATTTACATTTAGTTCTATCTATACAGTTATATTGCTCCAGTTTGATACTTATTGCATAAAATTTAAATTACGGTAAGCTTTATCTTATAAGCATTTCTTATTAAATTAGATATTTCTAGGAAAATGTTTATATTAAATATATTCGGACTCTCATAAAATATGTATTTCTGAAAAATATTCATTTTTCAAACGAATAATTATTTAAAAATTTAATTGTTTATAATTATTTCAATGTTTCCAAATTCCTATCATTTCTATAAATTTTAGTATTCTTAAACAATCCTTTTTCTTAATTTTTCAAAAGGAGTTTAAAGAATTTGCAAATTCGTGAATTTAAAATGAAACTAATTATCCCCAACTCCTTTTTTAGCCACATAATTATGAAATAACTTATACAAAGTAAACAGAAAGTATTTTTAAAATGTATATTGATTAGAAAAATACCTTGACATTTTAATAATTTGACTTTTATGAAAAATGAAAATCCAACGAGGAGCATTTTATTATTTTTAAGTTTAATAAAAGGATTTGGCACACATTTGAAATTCTTAAATAATGTACCTGGAACCATGAAGTTAGGATATTTGCTTAAGATATTCTTACTATTAAAATAAATTATTTTCGTTATTTTGATCATTTAGGATACTACGCCGCAATAAAACAAAAAATATATATAATTATTCAGGTATCTGACATCTCTTCTTGTGAATTTTTCTGTTTATTTTAATGAGCGGTGGATACACTTCCACTAAAAGTTTTAATAACTTATAAAGTGAAAAAAGTGATATTCGAGAGAAAAGGCAAAACACTTACCTTAAAACTTCCGTTTAATACTTGTAGCGTCCGTCCTGTCTCAATTCTTATGGCGAAATAAATCACCGAGCATGGAAAAGTTAAAAATCATCTGGTCGTTGCCATGGTTACATGACAGCACTGGTCGGGAGGATTCCCACTTCTTTACAGCGGAACAAAGAATGTACCTGGTACATTTCATTAGTTTCATGCATTTTATTTGAATATAATTATTGAGGTAATTAGATGCATATACGGTTTTCTTTTCTTAATGTTTTAAAACTGATAATTATACAGCAATTAAAACAAATAGGAATAACTAAACTCAAATGTGAATCGGATACACTATGCAAAAAGACACATACGCATCTCTTTTTACAGTTTCGCATCTCTTTTATTTTAAATCAGAACGCGACACTTTTTTGAGTAGTATTTAAAAAGAACTCTTGAGAATACGACATAATTAATTCGGTCTGACCAGTTTAATGATGATGTCGTTAATTCCCCGGTTTTTATTAGCAAGGTGTGTGAATACAGACCTAAGCCCCTAATGTGGTTTTAAAAGGTAATAAATATAAAGACATTTAAGTCTGAGAAATTTTCAACAGCATTATTAAAAGAAAAATAATTCAAAATTTTAAGCAAAGTTTGTTTCTTTCACCCATTCACAACATTTAAACTACAATAAAAGAATATAATTTGGAATTAAGGACACATTAATTTATTTGTTGTCTATTGGTTCAGACTTCCGAAACCGAATCTTATGAGAATCTTTCAACATTTCACTATATTAAAAAAAATCTTTACCCAATAATTCATTCTAGACGTTGAAATACTTTATGTATTCAATTAAAACAAATACGCTTACAATTATGTAATATTAGACATTTTTCTATGATCAAATCAACCTTATTTATCGTCCTCTATTCTGTATATATCCCGACATCGCTTTATACTCTACAATGAAAATATGTGATCAAGTGGAATAGGGTCTTTCTCTAACTAGATTTTTCTATAAGAGACAACTTTCCTTCTTAACCTCTGGCAATGGATAATTGTCTAACGAAGCAGATACTGAAAAATAAATATGAATGCCTTTAACTGCAGATCACTAAGGAAATGCTCGAAAATGTAAAGAATACTAAAAAAATAAAAGGAAAATTGCTAGGAAACGAAAAGGGAGTGTTTATAACATTTTAACTTTAATGATAATATTAATGGTACTGAATGATGAATAATACACCCAATAACAAAATAAAAACGACACACCAAGAAGGAGTTGCCCGATTGTAATGAAATTTCGTTTGCGAAGACATTCGGACGGAACATGGAAATGATTAAAATTTGGTGTCCAATGATTGAATAGCGGAGCTACAGAGCATCGGAACTGCGCATTCAGCAGGTGTATATAAGAAACGATTCTCAATCTGATGGTCAAACTTTCTGTCGCATTGCGATCTAGTAGGTAAGACGTGGAAAGGTATTCAACGACTGAAAAAATGCCTCTCCCCTAGACTCGAGCTCATTACGAGAACTGCCAGAGTTTGAAAGAGGTCGTATCATTGGATTGAAAGAGCGAGATTGGGCAAATCGGAGAATCTCTCGTTATATGGGTCGAATCAAGGCGGAGATTTGAAGAGGCTGGCAAGAATAGGTGGATAGTGGCAGATTTCAGCGTCATGATGGTAGCGGTCGACCTAGGGCCACAGCAGATCGGGAGGACAGAATGTCAGATGAGCTAACACAGCGCCTGATTCATATTAGTTATCAATCATCAGCCGTGCGAACCGCACACGAGTGTCCAACATCACCATTGATACACGGTTGATAGAGGGAAGTCTACGCTGGTACAGACCGCTACGCCACCTGCCAATCACGCCTGCATACTGTCGAGCCATATTACAGTGGTGCTTGGCTTGATCTGGTTGGAATGATGCTGACAAGGGACGTATAGTGTTTAGTGACGAGAAATTTATTTCTTTAAAAATATAATTCAATTTTAATTTTGACATTTTAGCTGTGTTGAGAGTACAGAAATTTAAGCCTATAAATTTTCTTCAAATTTTCAAATAATAAATGCAGTCAATTTTATGACAAGATGTACCTAAAGGTAAGCACATGATTTTGACGTTGAGCTATTCGAGAGTTTCTCTTCCTTAACCTTGACGACATTTTGGAAAATTGAGTTGCAACAAATTACACCTCCTCGGAAACATGAGTAGGTAAATTAGATGAAGGTACAAAGTGTAAAGAATTAAATTATTTATAATGATATACAAACTAAATAGGATGAAAAGGGGAAAGGAAGGAAACAGGTTTGATACCGAAATGGAGATAGATCATTGCAAATTCGATTGAAGTATTGTAATTATTTTTTGTAGCAAAATTGGTTTAGAAGTGACTTCTGGTTAGAGTAATATGATATCTCATTCGGTCTGAGGGAGTTGGTAAGCTACGACATCAGTGTTCAAATAAAAGCCATGATTAAACTCATTGAAAAAAAAAACTCGAAAGAGAGTAATCTTATGTATTCTGTGAGGGTAGTTAATAGTTTTTTTTTTGTTTGTTTGTTTTTGTTTTTATTTCCGACGTTTCATCAAGTGAATTTGAAATAATGAAGGGTGGTCTCTACAGTCTTATATATATTGGCCATTAATTTTTCATACACAATTACTGTTGCATGTAAATAAGATTTCCTACGCATAGAAGTATTAAAATATGATACATATTGCTTTTCATTTAAAAAAAATGGATTATGTTTAATCTTATCATAATATAAACTCATTTTTCTTTAACAAAGATTCCTGAATTGCCTCACATTATCTAGTAAATGCCATCGTTCCTTCTAGAACGGGGAGCCGCGGTAGCCTAGTGGTCAAGATAGTGGACTTCGGTTGTTTTCGTTCAGTCACGGGTTCGATCCTTGACCACCAAAGACCCACCGTGTAGCCGGGGCTGATGCACGTTAAATCTGTTCGGGGCCTAAAATCCTCCCGTTGGCGTGGTGTGGATGTTAGGAGAGGGGTGTGCCAGCTCAGGTTTCGTCCTCGTCACTTGACCGTGGTTCAAAATTACGAGGTCCGTCTCCAATAGCCCTCGTGTTGCTTCTAGTGCGACGTTAATAAAAACTAAACTAAACCTTCTAGAACGGTTAATTTTAAAGTAACAGAATAAAAACTGTGGAAACTTAACTCATTTGTAAAAATTGATTAAACAGAAATTCAACTTATTTGAGAAGGTTGAATGTAGAGGATATCAGTAAATCCAATTCTTTTCAAATATTTTGACGGGTGCTCAGAACTATAAAATAACCCAAAGCTTATGTCCAAACAGTAAAAATAATTTAAAAGTTAAAGCTAAATACCCGAGTTTCCTTTAAACATTGAATCAGCAAGTAAAGAAAGATGACCAATTTTCTTTCAACCTATAAGTCTCTAAGTGAAGAGGAGCAAAGTTTTTGGATATATTGAAATTTTTTTTAAAGACATTGTTAAGTGTGATATATTGTGTAGCCAGAGCTGATGCACGTTACACCTGGCGATGCTCAATGCCCCATCGTTGCCGTCGTGCGTAAGTTTGGAGAGGGAGATACCAGCTCAGATGTCATCCTTGTCCCTTGACAGAGGTTCAAAATTACCGATTCGTTGCCAATAGCCCTCGTGTTTTTCTTACTGTGACGTTAATAAACAATCACAATCCTACTGTGATATAGCGTTTAATAAACAGTTTATATATTTTCGATATAACAGTATGCAAATGGCTGTTTAGTATTTCAATAGCATATTTCTTGGAATTTCGTATTTGGCACATATCTTATTGATATCTTATTTGGCAATATCTTATGAATATAAAAAATAATAGAATAATCATCCTTTGTCCAAGTAATATAAAAAGTATCTAAATTAATTTGAAAAATTCAGATGTAAATTAACAAATTTTATATTTTAAGTAAATAGTTTCATTATGTATTTCTATATATTTTTAAGTTTAAATTATATATATATATATTGTCAAAGAACGAAATTTTATTAATAAGGAACGATAACTTACTCTCTTATCAGTTATATTATTAATAATCTTTTATTAACCATTTTTAATGAGTTTTCTTTTACTCACATTGTAACTTTGTCTGGTTCAAATCTTTAAAAGTTTTTCGCTCATATTTTAAAGCATTCAAACGAATAAAAATTTTCTAAACACGATTGTTTTGAATGGCAGTACGATAATTTAATAGTAATTAATAAATATCAATTGATTAAAACTAATTATTTAAAGAATTAAATTTTACACTAATTTCCTCGTCACATCACCAAATGGTCACCACATGCGTCATTTAATTTTTATCGTCATTTTATCGTTTACTTTAATTTTAATTACATGTAGTTTAATTGATTAACATAAATGCTTAATTGAGCGGAAAATGTTTTCATATATTTATTTTAGATGATAAGTTTAATAAAAATCAAATAATAAAAAAATTTATTAAAACTAATTATTGAATAAATTCAATTTGACTCAACGTTCCCTTTTGCTCTTAAAATTTAATGTATGAAAAATTATGTTACGCAAAGAGTGAAGTTCGAAAGAAAACTCATGTTCAAAAAACTGGTTTCTTACCGGTTTTATACAGTAATAAGCCAACTAAGGGTCTATTGTTTCATGTGGATCAATTTAGGCGTACCATATCATTTTTCAATTTTATATCGCTTGCTTCAATTTTAGTTGTATTTTGCTTAAATATATTCAATTTAATTATTTATAATTTGCTTCAATTTTCATTACATTTACGTGATATAATATTAAATTTAGTAATTAATAGTTTGCCTAAATTTTAATTAAGTTTATCTTAAATATATTCAATTTAATATTATTCAAATATTCTAATTAATCATATTCAAATTTTTAATTTCTCAACGAACGAATATAAAATTTTTATTACTTAAAGCTTCAATAAATTTTATTATTTGTCAAATCAGCTTTAGAAACATGAATATTCTATTAAATGTTTCGTTAAAATAATTATTGTTGCTAGAAATTATAAGACTGAAAAAACCTTTACTGTTATTCACAATCTCTGTATGAATTTTTCCCTAACAATAATTAAATAGCTCTAATTGCCCCCCGTGTTGGTATTCTTCATTGATATATTCTGTAGATCCTTACTATTTCTAACATTATTCCTCTCTAAATGTTTAAAATTATTTTAATTATGTATCAAACAACCCCTAATTTTAATAAATTCAAAAGCTTTTTAATATGGAAGGAATTAATGTTTCATTCTTATGAAGCATTGTGTAATAATTTATTTTATCTCACAATGTATTTATTCAGAAATATAATTCTACAGTGTTAAATTTTTCTTCATTACCCTTATTACAGTCACAAGTCTGATATTTACAAAATAATAATTTACATATATCTTTAATCATAAAAGCTATTTTATTGACATCAATAACAAAGTACATTAATATTCAGTCTCACATCTCTTCATACCAAAAAGTAAGTCCTCTTCAAATTTGCTATTTAAAATATAATTTTGTTCTTTAATAACATCCATGCCCATAATTTTTTTCTTATTAATTCTGGCCTTACTTTTTTTATTAATAACTTCATTGGAAACGTGGAATATAGTGTAACTATAAATCTTATAAAAATATTTTTGTTGCCCTTTTGCTTAAAATTTTGTATCAGATTTCTATTAAAAAGCAAGTAAATAAAGATTATATCAGTATAAAGTATTGTATAAATTCTCATATTATAGTTTTCAAACCTTAACCTGCTTTTACTGTTAGGCACAACCTTAATAATAGTTCACATTTTCAAATTTATGAGTATAAAAGCTCCAAATTTAAATTTTAACGAATTTTTAGGTACCTAAAGTTATTAGTATCATGCCTCTTTTGATTAATACGTATATAAATATTATGACAAATTTGACCAATATATTTATAATCACATATTTTACAAATAAGTAAATTCAATAGACACAATTAGAAGTTATACTGAAAGTAAATTTGAAATGAAAATTGAAATAGTTATTATTAATCCTTTTAGATGTTTTACACCTCCTATAATTATAATTATTGTAATGTAATTTATCAATTTTGATATTTTTTTCATAATATTCGAAACTTACAATAAAAGCTTTCAAGATAATTACATTACTATCAACATGGCTGCTGCTTTGACACAATGATCGCTCAATTGGTATGCTCATAGTTATCTTTCAGTTTGATTTGATTTTATTAATGTCGCATTAGAAGCAACACGAGGGCTATTTACGACGGACTTCGTAATTTTGAGCCTCGGTCAAATGAAGAAGTTATCTTTGAAAGTCATTATCATGGAAAGTTTTTATATTTCCCGAGAGAGAAATAACGATTTGTACGAATGAAAAATTTATTGTTGTAATGTAAATGCCTTGAATATTTTTATATGGTATTTTATAAGAGATTTACAATTATTTTCTTTAAATTCAATTGCATAAAATGTTTTCTTCGAATATTGTTTAGCATAAATAAATACCAAAAATATTTTCAAATAACACCGGTAAAAAACGAGTTTTTTGAACATGGGTTTCCTTACAACCTGCACATAATTCGTAACATGATTTTTATACCTTAAATTTTAGAACAAGAGGGAACGTGGGGTCAAATTGAAATTATTTAATAATTATTTTATTATTTGACATTTAATAAATTTATCATCTAAAACAAATACGTGTAAACATATTTAGCTCAATTAAGCTACGCGTAGTTAAAATTAAAGCAAACGCTAAATTATGATATTAAATTGAATATATTTAAGCTAAATATAATTAAATTAAAGCAAATGATTCATTATTAAATTGAATAATTTATCAGCTACATGTGATTAAAATTAAAGCAAACGATAAATTAGTAAACGACTGATTTGTCGACTTCGCGAGAAACAAAATATAAATCTTTAAATAATTAGTTTTAATCAATTAATTTTTTTTAAAATTTTTATTATATTATCGTATTGTCATTCAAAACAATAGTGTATAGAAAACTTGTTCTCAATTGAGCACTTTTAATTGTGAGAAAAAAAACCTTTTAAAGTTTTGATACTGACAAAGGTACAATTGACCCAGACAAACTACAATGTGTGTCAAAGAAAACCCATTAAAAATAAATTGTTTCCATTTTGAATGGAAATTTTCTTGCACTATAAATAAAATAAAACTTGCGCATTGATCATTTTTTTAAGATAAAGAATGTTTTGTCTTAAGTCATTTCTGTAATAACTGTAACATCGAAAGTGTGTAAATGTAAGAGAATGGTTTAAAAGATTAAGGATCCTCTGAAAATCTAATCAATTCGAAAAAGGAAGGAATTCAAGTGTGCATGGAATTTTTGTAATATAAATTTTATTAGGTGATCTTCTTAAACTCCTAGTCTTCAGCTTCTGGATCTCAGCCGGAGAATAAGGAGTTGTTCGGCCTACTTTAACAGTGAAGTCATCAGGGCCTGGTACTCTGAAATCGGTTGCGTTTACAAATTACATTAATAAACAGTATCTTTCATTAAATTTCACCTCATATCTATTAAATAATATATAAGCAACTAATAAGCGACGCGATCTTGTCAAGAGACAAAACAATACAAAATGCGAACTCAACGCAGCTCTAAGTGTTAATAGTAGTCGTGGTCCCTAACTACGAAGCGAGGTAACCAGACGCATAACGTTTAAGTACAACTATGAAATGACTATATACATAATTTATAAATATTAAACAACAACACTACTGCTTTTAAAAAAATAGTTAATGCGTAAACAATTTTCATTCTTTAACAAATGTTTAAATTTTAAAAGTTCCAATTTTTAAAACCAAAATTTCCTACTTTCCATCTAGAAATATCAACTTGGAGGTTTACAATTTTGGTAGTAAAAAATTAGTT
>BMAW01010496.1:0-14617 GCA_019974015.1 Nephila pilipes
ATAAAATATATGATTAAATATATATTTTAATTATAATTATTAAGGTATTAAGTTATTAAGGTACGTAAGTGTTATTAAGGTACGTAAGAAACATAAATGATCAACAGTTTGTACAAAAAAATTCCGCCACTCTTTCATAACCTACACTTGTTGATTTAATAATTATTAAAGAACCGTACATTATTTGAATGCCTTTCTTCTTATATTTTCTTGTGAAAATGCTCGAGTTGTTCCTTAACTATTTTATTAATAATTTTTAAAATATTTTTGTGCCAGGCTTAGATATTATCGTGTTGTACTTCTGTACTTGTTTTTATCAATAAGTTAAAATTCTTATTCATGGGTAACATATTTGCAGATGTCAAAGGAATTGTGTATTCTGAGTATTCGGAATCAGCAGCATTTATTACTTCCGTTTCAACTTCGTTTCAGTTCATCGTAGTGCACGCATCTTTTTTATTGCTAAGATTTATATGTTTAACGAATTACCCGATTTCTTGTTTTTATTCTTGTTTTACTTGTTTTAATTAAAATAACAGAACCATGGACCAGAGAATAAGTATATATACATATAAGTACAAGTGTATTATAATTATTTTCATAATTCAACAGACGGGTAAAAAAATGTAGAATTAGCGGTAATAAATTGATGTTCAAATTCATAATTTACCGGTATATAAACCAATGAAGCGGTTTTCCGGTATTTCAGTCCCTACTAGGGACAATTAAAAAATTCAAAGAAAAAAATTGCAAAAATATGTCGAATGGTTTGGTGAATTACATCTTCTAAAGAAAAAATATTTTGTTCTATTATGAAGATTTCTTCAAATTTTGGAACAATGTAATTATATTTACATTAGTACGTGAAACGTTTCATTTATTTTGAATAATGAAGCATTGCTTGCCTACTTTCTGTTTAAATATAAAATATTTCCTTCTTCTTATCTTTTTTTATATTTTCGTGTGTATTTTCAGAGAAAGTACTAAAATTTATTTTCTTTTGAACAACAATATAAAAATGATGTTTTCTTTTACAATTTTAAAATAGGTAACAGCCGAAATAGATGTACGATTAAATGATGATATCAAAATCCAAACCTAATTGCTGCTTAGATGTATCATATTAAATTAAAAGCTTACTCCATTTTTAAAAGGCTTATATAAATCATCATGGGGAATAGAACGTGGTCTGACTGAAAGAAGTAGATTCCATGAAGGAGAATAAAATAATATCGAAATTTACAGTTCTATTAGTATACATAATCATAAGACAATTAAATGAGAGAATGATAGTGCCAAGATAAGAGGTACTATTTCGTTAGAAATTGCCCAATTTTATCTCCAACAGTTATTAAACTGAAGTTGTATAACATCTCAAGCTTGTTTTTTATTGAGAATTTAGTTCAAGAAAAGATCCAATCTCTTAACAAAAGACAGAAATATTTCCATATATATCTATGTGCTTAACTTTCGTACCCAGAACGGTTCTAATCGACCAATTTCAATAATTTATTTTGTGTTAGCCCAAAGGGTTTTTTTTAATTAAGGCATCTTATATTTCATATATTCCTCAAATAGATTACTGCATTTATAACTTATTCAGTCTTCTAGAATTATTTTTTGAGTCTTAACAAATAAGATAATGGCGTTTTACTTTATCGTAGTATATATGATGTTTTTATTATAAGAATATAGGTTCATTCATTTCCACGATTTCATTTTTTCATTATAGTTTTATTTGATTTTTTAAAAATTTTTAAAAAAAAATCTTGCTCTTCCCACTTATTATCAGTATCGAAATAATATTTCAAAATATATGAAAAAACAGTTCCTTGTTCACACGGTTTCTATTCAGGATCGTATTATGATCTGTTAGCTGGCCCAGCGTGAATTTTAAATGTTACATCGCCAATATGTAAATTAATAATTTCTAAACATGTTTAAATCGCAGCTTTTTTTTTTTTTTTTTTTTGTTTTAATGCTAATTTTATATCAGACAACTGACGATTATAGTCATAAAAATTAATATCTAAATTCATTATATAAGATTTTTAACACAGTTTTGAATCTAAGAAAAAACATTCTAACATAGCAAATAAACTATTCCTTCGCAACTTACGGTCCAAAATTAACAAAAGTTCCAATTCAATTTCTTCTATTACATATTTTTGTATTACTTCACCATTGTTGGAGTCCTGCGAAATATTTTGACTACTTTTCGTATTTCGGTTAAGAGAGGAAACAAATCAGTACATAGCTAACCGAGTTATTTGTATAACATTGCAGAATTATCGGTAATAGTTTTTGAGGGACATTCCTAATTTACCGATATACTGGTTTATCATTATTTCAACCCTAATATGAGAACTACGTAAGAATCTGTTTATAGTACTTATTTTAGATATTTTCACTGCAGAACATAATTTGAGACTATAAATCTTTTAACTACTTTCGTCCCACTTGTATGGTTGTTATTGTTTAATAAATATCATTTTAAGAGTCCATGAACTTCCATATTAATATAGAAATTCATTAATTAATCTAATTTGACACAAACAATTTTAGAAAAAAATTTCTAGGTTATTATTTACATAGAGCAAGAAGCATAGTATTTTGTAAGAACCATTTAAAAATATATTCAACTTTAGAAATTATGAAAAAATTTTAAATGACGTTTAACATTCTACATTTGTATCTGAAAATATTTTATGAGTGTATTCTTAGCAATTTTAACGTGAAAAAGTATTCTGTTATATTGACATTTAGAGAAAAAACTTTGGAAAGTAATCACTAATCATATTTGTCTTTTACAATTTATCAGTAGACAAAGTTACCTAAGAATTCTACACTTATAATTTTCAACTTAAGAAGATGATGATAGAAAAATTAAATACTTTTCGTTTCTTATCATTGTGGGTTTTTTTTTCTTTAGGACATAGTTTAAATTGTCTTCTCAAACATAATAAGTCCCTTTTTTGCTTAAAATTACCTTATAGATTCAATTTAAAGACAAAAATAATCAAACAGACTCTTTAATTCAATACGCTTCACTAAAATAATTTTAAAAAAAACATTAACGAAGGTAATAAAAAAAATTATGTAACATATTAGGATTAAAATACTCAATATAGAGGCCTCAAAAGCAAGTTATATATTCATCTAGCTGTTTATGAATGTTTACGAGAAATGTCAAATAACTCTAATTAAAGTTTCGAATTTTCACAGAGAATAAAAAATAGGAAACTATATTTAATTTCCTCTTGGATTTTAGATTAAGTAACGCAATAAATATCATTAAATGCATGAAAAATGTTTCATTTCCTTTCACTTTACAAACGGATAGGATTTTCTGGTAAACTTAATACTAATCATTTTCAAGAGAAAAGACGGAAGAATAAAGATTTTTTCCCGATAAAGCATTCCTTTTTTTAAACTTTTATTATTGTATTATTATAAGTTTTCGAAATTCTAAAGACTTTTTTCTTAAACTGACTTTCTCTAAACGTTTTATTGAAGATGTAAATACAAGCATTGCATTTAAACATCATTGAGTGATGAAATACCAAATGGAATGAATATGATGAAACAAAAATTGTTATATATTTTTTCTTAAGCACTGATATTGATTTCCATTCAAACTTTATTGCATCTTTACCAAAAATACACGTATTCCTCATAACTAATGAGCTGTTGAGCTGTTAATATGACGAGAAAGCATGTGGAAAATATATGGGGAGTGTCGCACGATCAAGTTCAACAAAACAAAAATTTCTCGTAAGCATTATTGTTTCAAGAAAAACACTCATTAATATTTTCCTCAACACACCCAAACCAAAGAATTGACTGCGAAACATGCAGGAAAATGTTCAAAATCTAGTAAATTTCTCAGTAACATGAATACTTCCTGTGAGGCGAAAAAAAAAGTTCAGCAAAATTTTGTCTTGTGTAACATAGCTTTATGTCTTATCTTCCTTTCGTAATTTACATAAATATGTAATTATAGAATTAAATATTTCTATGTATACTGAAATATAGCACCAAATTTTCGATTTTTATTTCTTCGATTTCCAAGTGTGTTTTTAAATTGAGGAAGCCATCAGGTATGAAATCGTTTTAAACTATATATTTAATTTCCAATGCTTTCAGTTCCCAAACCCTCTTTGAGCAAATTAATAATTGTACTTTTTCATGAATAATAAGTTAATTGATTAAAATTGCCTTGAATAACCATTTTTAATCTGCTATATATTATTACAAAAATGTTGAATCAAATAATGACATATGTATTTTATTTTTGTTATATATGATATGTATAGTTTTTTTATTTTATTTACCTATCATTCATTAATAAAAGTTACTATTGTTTACTTTTAAAGTTAATCATATTTATTTTTGATTACTCTTTTTTTAAAATAACTATTCTGTTCAACCTCTAATGTACATGTTTAATGTATTTCTATGTTATGTAACACTTTTTATATGTGTCATTATTTCAAAATATTCCTATTTTGGAAAATATAAAAATTTATTTTGCCTGTAAAACTAGCGTAATTTGTAAAATATTTCGTACATGTATTTAATACTTTTTAAATGAAACTTTTATTTACAACTCATGTATTTCTTAACAAAAACGATTATTCACATAAAAGCGAAATACAAATGAAATTGAATATCACTATTTTCAATATAGCTATAATTCCGAAAAAATATTCCTATTTTTGATAGTATATAAATAAATCTATATTTTACCTGTAAAATACTGATATGTAAAATCGATACATTTAATACTTTCACATTGAACTTTTATTTAAAACATGTATTGTTTTAGCTAAAACTATTTACTTAAAGAATAATGATATTTGGGACTCAGTTTTGTTGCTATTCCACAAAAATATTTATATATAAAGAAGATATGCAATTATTTCTTTATTTTACTAGTCAAATATGGCTAATATTAAAACACATGCATTTAATATTTTTAAACGATATCTTTATTTACAATTTATATTATATTTTAAATAAGACCATTCACTTATATATTTAAAAGCTGATGATATTTAGGACTCAATATTGCTATTTTTGATGACTATGGAGCTTAATATTACTACCATCTTAAGTAGATCATATTAAAAATCCTGTATGTAATTAAAATTAGCCCTTTATTACAGAATACAAAAGTAAGTAAAACTCGTTTGTCCTGTTAAAGATATTTTGCATTAGAAACTTTTACTATTATCAAATGATTAGATGAAGAAAACCTTTTTCTCGAACTACAAAATATATTTTTGTATGTATTTATTACCAATTTATTACATGTTTAAAATGATCATTTTTAAAATTGTATCAGGGCTCGGAAAGCTGCATGTGTTTTTTCCATGAGAAATTAAATACTACTATGTCATTGACTGATCTCATGATATTATAATGATTCTTTAATTATTTTAGAATCATTCTTATGAAACCGCTTTATAAACTTAACTAGTTCGATATATTTACAAATTTTGAAGACTTCCTTTCGGGTAAAATTTATATATTTATACGCTTCTTTCCTCCGAGGTTTTTTAATTGAGATGTAAAATATTTTCAGGAGGAGTAAAACACATAATTAATTCATTCATTGTGGCTTTGTAAATAATGTTTGCTAAAATAGCTCAACAAGAATACGAAAGACCAATTTATATATATGTAGATGTTCTGAAAAATATTACCTTGTTATGATGACATTCATTCACTTCTGATGTGCGATATCAAATCAACTTGGCTTATTTACTGTTTTAACGATCTTTACTGTAATATTAAAAAACTTTTTACAACATAGCTTTGAGCACTAAGTTATTTTTTTATAATTCAAGTACTTCAAAACTTTTTAAAACATTGACACGTTTTGTGCTTTAAATGTACACATATAGGTCTCCTAAAAATGCTGTTACAATATCCTATTATTAAATGAGTCATTCTCATAATTACCGAACTTTTTTTCATTTTTAATCAATAGTTCGATTATTGACCCTTTATATATTAGGTCAAATAAAACGTTCTGTCCATTTGCGAAGTGAAAGAAAATAATACATATTTATTCGTTTAATAATATTTATTGTACATTATAATTGCTGACGTTTCTAAGATTGGCCTACGTGTATAAACATTCCAGATGGGTGCCTCGTGAATTAAGCGAGAAAATTTTGCTTAATCGAATCGTAATATGCACATCTCTGTTTGTGCGAACCGAAAACAGCCTCATTTTGTACCGGATAATAACTGGCGATGAAAAATTGATTATTTTCTAAATCACTGTAATGAAAAGAGCATACTAGTAGCATGGACTATGTGTTCCTTTTACCTCTTAATTGAGACTGAGCCTGAATAAAAGAACGCTGTGCATAAGGTGGGACATCCAAGAACCAATTCATTTCGAGCTTTTCAAAATCCAACAAAAACTCAATTCTCAGAGAGATCAGCCATATGGATGATTTAAACTAAGTACTGAAAGAAAGGAGGCCGGCGATGTTCAATATGAAGCGTATTATTATATTGCATCATGAGAATGCTAAGAAACTACATTCTGCTTTGGCGATTCGACAAAAAAAAAAATCCGAGCTAGTCTGGGAATTTGGTCGCAATCCGATTAACATCAGACACAGCACGCTGTATTAACTTGATTTATATTCCTGGAAACTTTTGAAGGAAAAAAATTCAAAACTGATATTCGTAGCACTACTTTGCCCCTAAGAGCAACATTTTTTCAAAAATGGTATTTTACAAAATATCTAGTTTTAAGAGGTGGAAATAATTTTAACTGGACAGAGAGGTATGAATACACATGTTAACATATATAGTGAGTCATACTTTTCACTGGCGTCTCCAACAAGTTTTTCAAAATTTTACTAAAATTTCATCTAATGTCGTTTACAGAACACAATTAATGTACGTTATTAATAAATAAAGTCTAGAAGGATGAGGCCGTTATATGCAATCGTTTGAACGATATATCTTGCACATCTTATAGAACAGTTCTTGGCACTTTATATATACAGTCTTTTGGTGTCAAGAATACAATCTTAAAGACTAATGGATCGATCATTTATGTAGTATGATTCTATAACCTCATGCATGAAAATCATTATCTCAGTAACAAAAATTTCTGCAAAATTCATTCAAATGCTGTCACTTAAAGAGTAAAATAAGTGTATTTAGTGGTTGAAAAAGTGACGTGGAGTTTTAATAATTTTTTTTTTAGAATAATCCTTACATAATATGTTTTGATCCACAAATACTCAGTTTACATTCCTTTTGAGTATTGAGTATATTGAAATAATATTTTTGTGTTTTATACATTTATGTTGAGATTTTTCATTTGAATGCTTTTCAGAAATTTTTTTATCAACCAGTGGGCACTATACATATATACTAATGTTTGTGTTGGAATCTGTGCAGGAGTTCATTTTCAATGGAGGTAAATGAATTTAGAATATTAAAAATTACTTAAATCAATACGCATTCCCCCCCCCTTTTGATATTTTTGGCTTAAATTTATATAGTTAACAATAAAATCTCTGATGCTCTCTTACTCTTAATAATAAAAATAATAATATTTTATCATTTTAATAATGGTTACAAAAATATTTTCACATTTCTTATAGATTATTTTAAAAAACACTTAATTAATTATTTATATCTTAGCTTCAATTAAGAATTTGTTTTCATTTTTTCTAGCTTTAGTTATCATCGGCAATTATTGTTTAAAAAATTTATTAATATGATTGTTAGATGTCTAAAAAATTATTTGATACTCGACATAAAAATTTAAAATTAAACTTTGATATTATTTTCAAAAGCAAAATAACTTCATGGCAGTTAATTCGCGTGATATTTTTTTTTGTGTTCATTAGAGTTATTTGAAGTCCATAAGTTCTCGAAATTTATTTTGTTATTTTTTATCTAGGATAAAGATTGATCAAGTTATTATTTATTAAGCTTCAATTCAATAGGTTTGGTAAAAGAGCAATAATAAACACAGTCGCAAATAGCAATGATGCACAAGCATTTATTTCTTGAAATATTATACACCCCTATAATGACTTTGATATCAACATTGACATTTCCATAAATATAAAAATTGAAAGTAAAGAAACCATGGAGGAAATCGATAGAAAAGAGAAGCAACATAAATGGGAATGCTAGTTTAATATCTCGTTATTTAATCAGGAAACTGATTTTTTTACGTTTATGTTGCACATTTATTATACATTGAATATTAATATCTTCAATAGAAAGAAAACAAACAAAAACAATATCATTGTAATTAAATTTGATTACACAGTCCTGAAAATTCTATAGTTAATAATAATTTTTTCGAACAAATCAACGAGCTAACCTAAAGAATTTTAAGAAATCGAATACTTTGACACAATGTGATAAGTTAGCATTGTATAATTTCAAAGCATGCAAATCTTTAATGAGGTAACATAATATGATTCATAGATATTTTTTAAAAACAGAAGTTAGTAAGAGATAAATTATATTTAAGTAAAGTTCTCTCTTTTTTTTTCTTTTTAATGGTATTAGTTTAAAGTTAATAACAATATTTCTTAAAATTCATTAAATTTTCCTTTACATTTCCCAAATAGGTTTTAGATTTATGTTATAAATATGTTTTGATATTAGATTAAGTTGAAATTCATAGGGGAGGTATTCAGTTGATATTAAAATTACGGCAACATCTGAATATTATTGATAAATCTAATAATATTATCACAAGCTTATAATTGATTAATGAATTCACAATAGTTTCGATTTTAGCAATGATTAAATCTGCTGTTGTGATAGATATAAAAAAAATTCATGGTTTTCACTCACCAGTATAAGAAAGTAAAGAAATACCATTAAATTAAAAATTATTTTTCATATTCAAAGGAACGTTCTTTTTGTTGGTGGTTAATTTCATAACTTATAAAAGCTTTATGTTCCTTACATTCAATATATAGTAAAAGAATTCACTGCTATGTATTGCAGAAAATTCAAACGTTTTCACACTAGAAAGAAAATGCAAATGCCTCATTATATTCGATTCTTTATATTTATTTACTCTTTAACCTCCTCCATGCTTGAACTAATTTATTTGTTTTCAGATTTTAAAAGCAAAATTTTGGTTAGATATAAATGTGTTCCAACTACAACTATCATCTTATATGTTCTCTTCTCAAAATTACTCGGACCTCACTTGATGAAAAATAAAAATCCTTTCCAGTTGAAAAGGTTGCTGGTTGTGTACAATTTTACAATGTCAGTATTAAGTGCATATTTAACATATCATGTAAGTACACAATTTACATACTCGTATTTGAATAAATATAATTTGAATGAATCGGTAATTATAATGGATACAAAATCAAATAATAAATTTTTTCACTAATTTCCTTACTCTTACAATTTAAAACATGATATAATTATGATAAAATGTTTAAAACCATTAAATGTGGCTGTAATTATTCTTTCTATCTTAAAGACAGTTGGTCTATAAAGTCTAATTACGGCATATAATATTGTTGCCAGGAGATTACATATTTTCTAAAATTTTCTCTCTTTTAAGACAATATCATTTTTCAACTTTATCACAGAATATTTTCTCCATTTCTCTTTAAGGATGGTAGCAACATTTTTTTGATATAGCTGGAATATACGCTGTTGCTCAAAATTAAGAGAATTTCCTCTTTTGGTTGTTTGCTTCCAAATGCAAACAACCAAATTAGATATTAATGAAAGACAACATAGGAATTAGGTATGTACATAGGTTTATATACTAAAAATCCCACAGAACAACTACAGTACACTTGCATAATCATATATATGGCTCATCAGCAAAAGAAAGTCTACCAAGGTGAATTCATACTAGAAATGAAAAAGTCTGTTAATCTTTTTCGCAGTCAGTCCCCCTTTCTAGCAGCGTTGTTTCTTATTCCTGGGTGGTTCTGGGAGGGGAAGATGAATTGTAGTTGCCCTTCCAAGAGCCCCCAAAAATGCTCTCAGTAGGATTAAGATTTGGAGTTGTAGCTGGATAATCCATCCATCTAATTAACCCAAGAGAACTGAATTCCTCCGTAGAGACTTAATATCTGATGGAACAAATGCTCCCTAAGCCGAAATGGGGGTTCCATACTGATCAACATTTATTTAATTATCAAGAAATTGCATTTTCATAATTAATTGGTAGTAAAACTTAAACAAAAGGTTGACAAAACTATTATATATAATATATATAATATTCTAAAAATTTATTAACTATAAAATTTCATAGAAATTCTATTAAATTTAAAACAGTAACCAATGGTTTAAATACATATACCATTGGTTACTAAATGTTGGTAAAAAAACTTATACAAAATATTATAGATAAGTTGGAGAGTATACCATTATTAAAAACAGTATTGATAAAGTCAATAATAAAGAGATTTATGGTATTTATATAGCTGTCATTTCGAAGATATTTTTTTAATTCTGTGTGTGTTATGATTAAAATTCTAAATGGGATTTATCAGAAATTTATTGCATGTGAAAAATTTAATTACTTGTTTAAATTTGTGTTAAAAGAAAGTTGCATAATTTTCAATAATAAAATATTTAAAAAAAAATATTAAAAGGATACCGTAAAGTTGTTTGGCTAATATTTACTTACATATTTATTATGATAATTTTATTGAGTATAATAGTTTTATGATGTTTAGATATACTGCTAATGTATATTATTTCAAAATAATAAAATTTAAGATGATAAATTTCATTTCATATTTTTAGCCATAATATTTAATTTTATTGTAAACTAATGCTAATGTAAATTAATCAGGATATTAAATATTTTAAAAAGAATATGATAAAAATTTGAGTAATGTATGATAAAAAAAAATGCCTTTTCTCCTTTGGATTTTATAAAATTCCCTTATTTCGGATTTCATTAAGTCAGAGTATTTTAAAAATACATTGTTTAACAAAGTATGGCGTAATAATAGACTTGAAGCTAAAACACAGTATATTTACATTAATTTGGATAAGTTTTTATTTGAAAGCAGAATTTCCTTTGAATTTTATTGAGAGTTATTTAAAATATAATAATTATAATATTTTATATTTCTTTTGGTTTGGTTAGGTTTTAAAATATTTTTAATTTTGTTTTGATATTATTGTTTTTAAACTTAGTTATTTTCTCTTTTTATATTCTGTTTTTAATTTTTCTTTTTAATTTTCTTTTTGCACATTTTGCTATTATTTTTTAAAGTCTATAATTCTTTTGCATTTTATAATTCTTTCCCGCGGATAGAGGACATTATTACATTTCCGGTCCTGACTAGGCTAAAAAGTCTTGGTATGTTAATGTTAAATTTGTACTTTGTTGTTGCAAGGCAATTGTTTAATTTCATATTTTTATTTTTTTAATCTGATTGATTAGCTTTTGGATTGTTCTTCCTTTGTTTTTATTGATTAATGCTTGATTATTTCCCTTCGTCCGTATGTTTTTACTTGGTTTTTTATATTGCAATTTAGTGTTTTCGCATTTTGTTTTTTGAATTTATGAAATTTCCATTTTCTTATAAGACATTTTTCTGCAAGAAATGTTATCCTGTAAAAAGTATTACACCTGTTAATCTGTAATAAGCCAGATTATATTACTATAACAATAAGCATTAGTTTTACCTTTCGTTTCAATTTCGTTCAGAGAAATTTGACTAAATATTCAAATTTTATTAATTTTAAACACTCGTGTATTACCAGTTTGAAATATGTAGCTGCTATTCAAGATATCTATTTGAGTTCCTAATTCTACAAAAATGCTAACAGATAATGTAATCATGAGAGTGATATATATTTAGTCATGTTTTAGCTCCGATAAAAAGGTATTTGTTCAGTACATCAGCAAAAGAAAAAAATTTATAATTCCTATAAGATACAGATTGATTTCTTACTGAATCCTTAATGATAAAATTTTGTTTTGGAGAATAAATTTAAACATGATTTCCCAATACACCAAATTCTTTTTTGCACGAACTTCCTTTACATGGTTTTGATTTAACAAGAATAAAAAAAATAATTTTTTGCACAACTAATTTTGGTTTAATACTATTGATCTAAATTCTAAAAAGAAATTTTTGCATTAATTTTATTTTTATAACTGTGGCATTGCAGATGCGGAATGGGAGAATTTCATAAGCTCAATATGGAATTTTGCATACTTCGTCTGCATTTTGAGTTTGGAGTTCAAAGCGAAAACACCTGCGACACTTGTTTTGATTTTTCTGAAACGTTTCACACATATCAAAACAAGTCTCCGGAAAACTATTCAAACAAATGGTTTCCTCTCAATATAAAGAACGACGAGAAGGAGCGAGCCAGTGATTCAATCTTTATTTTTTGTCTTATCTACGATTTTTTTTATGCAATGGGGTTTGTAACGAACATATTTATTAATGTTGAGTAAAGGTCAATAAATTATAAGTTATAAATTTAAAACCTTTGTTTTATTAATTATAACTGAAATATTTTACGGTAGCCCTTACATAATGTTACATAATTCGCCTATAACAAAAGCGAAAAGGAAAGCGATTTTTGTTGGTATTAAAATTTAAATTTTAGATCCCCTTACAACTGGACGGGTGCAACGTTGGAAGGAAAGCATTTTGGTCTATATGAAGCAACCGTAAGAACAATCAATAAAAATGAAGCTGCTTCCTGAAAGTCGTTGTGTTCGGCAACAACGTTAAGTGCTACACCATCCTCATGCAGATCATACTGAAGTGAAATGTTTGAATTCCTAACTGAAAAACTCGTGGTTCATTGTATTATTTTTGCTGATTTCTTAAGACTGGAACCAATCTTCTATTTTTCCATAGATGTAATATATTTTTATACGATTCCTTCGGAAACGTATATATCGTGTAAAAACAGAATTAAGTATATTTTCTTTTTAAAAAAAGATTTCAAATATTATTTAGCATCTTTAACGTAAAAGTTTAAATATAAATCTACAAATCTTTACCGAAGATGTTTAAGAATTGTACGCATACAAATAAGTGATACAGGAAACATCAATAATGTAAATTTATTTCCTCATATGCATAAGTTTTATTTTAACGAAGTAAGTGCATTGATCTCTATTGTCATGCACGGTTTCGATTAATTTCTATTTAATTAACAGATTTTCTATTTAATTAAAAGAAAATGAAGAACAACCACCTTTCATTTCTTAATCGAATTTAAATGTCATCACATGTCAAATCAAATCATATTATCTACATTGATAAATAATGAAATACACAACATTGCTTATGTCAACATTTTTAATGAAAGAAAGTTTATTATTGATCAACAAGCTTTAGATATTTCAATGATTTCATTCTTTCTCTGGTTTCTGCTTTATGATACATTGAAATTTATACATTTTACAAAGCCTTATTAAAATATATATGAGCAATTTTGCTACTCAATATTAAATAAAAACAAATTTTATTTTATTAAAGATATTTTTTTTGTTTGATTTATTTCCTTATTGACACAAATTGTCAAAATAAAAAAAACTCTTTATAAATGGACAATGAAAATAATGCAGAAAGAATTCCATTCAAACAAAGAGTCAGAAAAAAATTAAAAGCATCGGAGTTTGCATCATAATTATAATTCATGTGCAGAATTCTCTTATACAATATTCAAAATGAAATAAAATAATAATTAATAAAAGTCAAATGCTGTAACAAGTAAGTAAAATTAATGAGATATTTCTATAAAAAAAATTATATTCATCATAAATAACTGTCAAATAAGAAAGCTTTTTATATATTCATCTTTCTCATAAAACATGTTGCAATATTTCGCTAAAGCGTCCATGTATTATTCAAAATTAATAATTAAAAATAATATTTCACCTTACAAAATAGTTTTAAAATTGTTTCATTTCAAGCTAATGTTATATAATTATTTTTAATTTTTAATCTTTTTAGTTACTATAAATATTACCATTTTATTTTAATTTTTCGAACTAAACAATAAATATTCATGTTTAAATGCACACGGCCGTCATTATAAACTTTAAACATTCTGTTGTATATTAGCCAGTACATACCTTCTAAATTTAAAAAAAAATTAGACTTGCATTACTGAGCATATAAATTTATTTTATTTAAAAATTTATTCTATAAAATACGTTTTATTGATAGTAAAGCATTTAAATCTCGAAAAGTAAATGTATTTGAGAAATAAACGAATATATCTTGTTTATTCATGCTAACTCTGTAATACATAAAATATTTTGCTACCGAAATTTTGCATACGTTAATCTTCGTTGTACTATTACCATTTATAAAAATGCCGTAATAATTTTAAGAAATTTTACATCTGTAAAAGATAGTGGAGCATGCATACTTCTTATGCAGCAGCGTCAGTCTCATTATTTAATAGCCATACTTTGTATGTATTCTCTCTATTTTTACTACTAAATTTGTTGGGAAAATTTTTTAACGTGTATCAAATTTTGTAATAATACAAAAACACAACAATTTTTAATTACAAACAAAAACAACAAAAAATGAACCAATTTTTTCTTATTGAGACAACTGTTGTCTTTAGATAATTATTA
>BMAW01010498.1:0-21512 GCA_019974015.1 Nephila pilipes
ACCTTCGTAGACAACCTTCGTGTTGCATCTAATTGCGTCTTTAAAAAGCAATGAATTATCAACGTATAAATATATGACTTTAAAAAATTTGAAAAATAGAATTAATACAGATAGGAAAAAATGTTATTAAATTTATGTTACATTAATATTCATATTTTTTTTAATATAATTTTCCAATTTGTGAAAATATGCCTAATGAAATAAATAGTATTTTCCAAACACTGGTTCCTGGACGAACACTGGACACTGAAGTTTACTGCCTTTCACTGAAAAATAGGAAGTGTCGACATTTTTCTAAGTTAATTTAAATCTATTATTTATTTTACTCAAACTTAAATACGCAAAAAAGTGTATATATGAAAAGAGAAGTTATTAACCCTCTAAGCTTGCACGGGTTTCCCCGTCCTGTTCGAGATACTTCAAAAGCGTTTAAGCCGTGTTGTCCAATATGGCTGTGAACACACCGAAAGCGTTAAAAACAGGTTTTTTTTACTTTCACAGGATTATTTTAAGATCGTTTATGACATGTTTTGTTGAAATTCCTTTCCCCCTTTTAAGGGTTTAACATCTTGATAGATAATTGGAGAGGGTTGCGGTCACAAAATGGATGTTGACAGGAAATTTTATTCCTCATTCGGAACCTCGCTCTTGCCTTTGAGACATTCGTTCAAGTGAGGAAGGGAAAGATTTTCTTTAGTCCTCATCTACAAGTGTGTCTGTATGTCAGCTCGGTTTGAGATTTTATTGGGTTTGAAATAAATACATTCTTTATCCTGGATTTCGCAATAGAATCATTTTATTTAAATCAATCAAAAAGCCGATTTGAAATTTTATCACATAAATAAATTAGATCTTATTCACATTTTTTTTTAATTAATATTCATTTGAAGCTTTAACAAATTTCGGAGGTGAGGGAAACCTGCTATTTTATCTAGTTGAGCAAATTTATTTTTCTGTGTTTTCTTTCCTTGCTAAAAACTCACGTTTTTTTGCCTTGCATTAAAATTATCAGAAAAAATTAAATTTTTAATAAAATATCAATAAATCTCTAAGATATCGATAATTATATATCAATAAAATATCTATGTTTAAATTCAAAGAGAGACAAAATGTTTGAAAAGAATGAAAATATTTTTTTGTTTCATTCCTGTTACTCAAATGACTACTTTCAGTTTTTAAAATAAATATATTTCAGTATAAGGTGCCAAAAATAAATAAGAAACCAAAAAAAAAAAAAAAAAAAAGAAAGCGTCAAAATCAAAAACGCCTTAAGGTTTTCAATAATTTTAAGTAAATATTTTTTTAAGTTTCTGTATTACATTACTTGGGAAAAATTCTTATGCATGAGTAAAAAATAGACAACAAAAATCTAAATAAAATCTAACTTTTTAAATCTATTTCTTTTTTTCATAATTTCAAAGCTAGGTGTTTAGGGCAGCTTACATACGTTACCTAGTTTTGTAATGATAAGTTCCAAAATATATCCGAACTTTTTTTATTTAACTGAACTACTGTTTCCTTCAAGAGAAGATGAATGAGGTTTACCTCTCAAAGTGACATTTTTCAAACCTGATTTTTCGAATAATTAGTAATCAGAAGCATCTGCAAACATTTATATTTGTTTATATGCGTAAGTATCAACTGTACATTATACTTCTGATTATTAATTATTTTAATTATTATTATTAATTATTAGAGAACCTTATTTACCATAAATATTTACAATTATTGGAATATTCAAAATATTAAATTCAAATTTTAATATATTGTATCTCTAGCATATTTTCCTATATTTCTTAAGTTTTGTACATCTCGGTTGAAAACTACATATTATGAGCAAAATACGGTGAACAATTTGGTAAAAATAAAGTAAAAGTTTTACATTAAAGCAAACCTCAGATTCTAAAACTTCGGTATACAAAATTATAAGCTATAATAGTTTTTGAAATAGTTATTTTAAAATTCAGTTCGAAATTTGTTTCTTATATTATCCTTAATATTAAATAAAGTGTCAACATAATAAAGTAATAGTCTGATGCATTCGGAGATTATTAAAAATAGGTATAAATGACACTGTTTAAAATATTAAAAATTTTATAATTTTGAATTCAAACTTCCTTACAGAAGAGTAAAATGTTAACAGATTGGCGTAGAAGATATAAAACGTTCATCCAAAATAGATGTAAAATGCTGTGTGAAAAGCCATAAGTTTGAACAGAATACGGAATATTCTCCTAAAAGGGCAGAGTCGATCTAAGGCAGGGAGGAGTAAGACAAACGCTCAGGGCCCTGCAGTTTGGGGGACTAACACTCTTACAATTACAGTTTTCAGGAAAAATATAAAAGTTACAATTACAAAACTAAGACACATCATTTTCCTTACATTTGTAGCACTGTAATTTAGCACTACCTCCCATGTACTATTAAAAGGTAGCCAGATGGCGCCACATGTTCTTTTGGTTAGAAGCGTAAGCACAATGGAAGGAGAGAGACTTTTTAGCAGAACGATGGAGGGATGGAGTGAATTTGTTTTTTATATGTTTTGTATCCTGTCTTGTGTTGTGGAACGTGTCAAGTATTAAATCATATTTGTTCCTGAAATCATCCCGGCTGTTCATTATTTTGTCCTGAAATAATAACAACACTGGAGGGATATACATTTTAATAACAAAGGATTGACGAATTTTTACTAATTAACAATACCCAAGGTAACCAACCGTATTCCTTTAGGTAGTTTTGTATACCATTTTCAAAAACCGAACTCTTTTTAAAAACTGTACTACCAAAATATACCTTTGCATCCTTTTGTACATCTCCTAAAAATATATAAAAACTATAACGGTAATTTTATGTAAACTTTTTTAATTTTTTTTTTAATCCATTCCTTCTAATCGCAGTTTTGTTATTAAAAAAAAGATTGGACTCGTTTATTTAGTAGTAAATTGTATTAAATTCCAACCATTAGTTTTCTGTATTCCGAACAGGACAACATTATTTCGGAGATCCCTATTAAAGCAAACAAAAGTGATTTGGTATAATTTTAAGCTAAATTTTACAAGTTCAAGGGTTTACATTTTATTTTATTTTCCAGAGCATTATGGGTAATTCAAAGAGGAGTAAAAACGCTTCAGTGTGAATATTTAAGAATGAGTTTCCACTTATTAAGACAACAATTAAAAAGATATTTCTTTGGTTAAAAGTATAATTTTAATTAAATTTAAACATCCTTAAAAATGTTAATGCAAAAAACATTCGAAGAGAAACAAGGTTTGAATGCAAAAACTGCAATGTTGTTCTCTGTGCAGCACAGTGTTTCGAAAAATATGACACTGTGACAATTTTATAAGCGGTATGTGGACAGATGAATGTATATAAATATTTTTCTTTCTAAAATTAGTGGATTTAAAAAGTGTTAGAACTAATAAGTTTATCTTTTTGCCGCGTGTATCAGTAATATACTTTAGCTTAGTATATTTAGATAATTTTTTGACTTTGCTAAGGTAAGTGCCTACCCAAAAATCACCGTTTTCGTGAAATTTTTCAAAAGTTTCTTTATTACTTTCTTTAAAGTCTACATATTTACAATCTCAAAAATGGTTTCTAATTGCTTCTAAGGAAGTTAGTACACACATTTTTCTAAGCTCATAATTTTTTAAAGGAACATTAAAATCTTTATTTGCATATTCGGAAAAATTGCGATTTTATTTTTTTTTTATTACGAAAATCTCATTTCTTAAAAAGAATTCTATATATTAAAATGAAATTTTACCACAATGTTCAGTACGACTTTAGATATGTTGTGGATCTCAAACATAACTTTTAAGTATGTAACTATTTATTTTGGAGCTAATTTTTATTTAAAAAAATTATATATATATATATTCCTGCTTCACAACACAGTTATATGTATATCAAACATGTTGCTGAAACAAAAAGTGAAATATATTAATTAGAATTTGTTTTATGAATTTGAGCGTAAATGTCAAAACTTTTACTAAATTTTAAGCAATTGTGTACAAATTTGAAAAATACAAAAAACAGTTCTTTATAAACCATTTTTATATAGACCATTGTAAGTAAAAACATAAATCTTTAACAAAAATTTCTTTTTTTTAAGGAAAAAAGAGCTCTAAAAGTAAGTATTAATTTATCTTAAGACATTTTGCTTTGTTTAAGCATTTTATACAAAAGTTTAATGCTTTTTTTCTTATGCGTCTTTCATATTTTATCATTTGTAATTTATATTTTATCACTGTACATTCTTGTACATTTTATATATTTTATAGGGAAAAAGATATTTACATAATTAAATTTTGGTCTAGTAAAATCATACAGCGGTTTTTAGGTACAATTTGTAAAATAGACTGAGATTAGTAAAGGAATATGATTTTTAAATACTGTGAATATTTTGGACAACTATGTCACATATTTTAGTCCGTTTCGATTTGAGAAGCAAATCGTGAGGAATTTTGCGTTGAGGCTGATATTGAATATAAAAACTCCTCGGCTATTCAAAAGTGAGGTGGTTTACTTTGACACACACCTGTCACACTTTGAGCACACACCTGTCACACTTTGAGCACACACCTGTCACACTTAGAGCACACACAAATAGAGTGCAGTTTGAAATTATATGGTCTGCTTCAGTCATGTTATTTAAAATTGGAAAAATACTTTACACTTGGGAAAAAACATCTCCTTTTACATAGATCAAAATTTTCGCTCTTCACAACAAGGCATCATTTTTCTATAAAACTACTCAAAAAATTAAGTATGATAACATTTCAGCTGCAGTTTCTTATTACAATATAGAGCGAAAGTTTATGATTAATTCGTGCAAATAAAATTAAAGAATAAACTAACAATTTTGTAGAGTTATAATCCTGGAATTAAGGGTACCTTCTTAAGATTTAAAATTGTGCACAAAATTTGTTATGAATACATTAAAGAAATGTTTATCAACTTTACTGAACTAAAGTGTTTTGAGTGCAATGTTTTGAAAGACGAAATTGATAGGGTAAAAGTTTCTCTCGCAGTCGAATTTGTATAAACTGATATGAAACATGTATTTACTAATGACAATTTTCCTTTAAAAGATAAAGAAGAATATGCATTTAAAGTTTGAAACACTAAAGGAACAGAAAGAGGAAAATTTAAATAGGGATCGAAGATAGTTAGAAATTTTTTCATATTTTGTAGAATATATACTCATTAAAATTAAATATTATAGATTGAATGTGCACTATGTTGCCCTGGTACAAATGTAGATTTAGAGAAAGATATTTGCTTGGAGCAAGTTGTTCTGCAGTGAGTGTGTTATGGAAAAAGTTAGATTCTTGACAAAAAAATCGTTCTACGGAAAAGTATAATTTTTAGGATTAAAATTTATTTAAATTAAAAATATTAAAAAATCACAATTTTTTAGTTTAAATTGAAAATATAATTGAGTGAAGAAATCTCAGTTTTTATTTCACAAATTTAATCAGCCTGTATAATAACACGCCATTCGTATTCTTGTAAAAAAAAAATTGGATACTAGTCACAGGTCTTGGGTAAACGCTAAGCGTGACAATGACACTTGGGCGGCGCTGTTTCTGGAAAAAGACTGTATGAATCTAACCAAACTAGTATAGTACTAATCATTACTTTTTTTTTTCCAAACATGCAAACAAACTTATATTTTCTTGGTTTCGTATTCAATTATAAATATAGGGTGCATTTTCCTGTAATATTAAAATTTTAAAAAAGTGTTTTTAAAAATGACAGAAAAAAGTATTCTTCTGTACTTTGAAGTAAACAAATGTATTTCAACTTTTAACTCACCAATGTTTTTCTAGCTATATTTTTTATTCTTCATTTGTTGAAACACTTTTATTAAAACTCAATAAATCGGGTGTACATCTTCCAAGTTCTGATCTGAAGAATCTGAACCCCACTCCAATTTAACAGCCTGCTATACAAGATTCGCCCAAGGAAACGAAAAAGCTTTTTAAAGCATCCGGTCTGAGTAAAAAAAAAATGCCTAACCCAAGGGGTTGTTGTCGACAACCCGCATCTTAAATGAGGGAAGGAATAGGATCATCTAGCTTTTTCGAAGATTTTATGAATGGAAAGCGAAACCTCTTCGCTACCTTCAGCAGTGCTTAAGTAGGTCGCTTTAGGAAGAGCTTTACACAAAACAAGTTAAAATCTCGGAAGGTTAAACATACATTTTAATCCAAACTATTATTAGGAGAGGGTTTTCCAGCTCAGATGTCGGCTTCGTCTATTGATTGAATTTCAAAATTAGGAGATAGGTCGCCAATAGCAATCGTTTTGCTTCGAGTGCGATGTTAATAAAATTAACCAACCAAAGAAAATTATTAAATCTTTTTCTGGATCTCCATTCACTGATTCTTTGAATGAATCACATTGATGGGCTGTTACCATATTGGTAGGAGCCTGGCACTGCACGTGATAATTACGAGGGTGAAATGATTCCAAACTAACAAAGATACTTGTCATTTTTTCTTTAAATTTATTTTTATTTTTCTACATAATCTTCATGTAAGTATACGCCCTTCACCCAGCGAAACTCCCATCTCATTAACCAGTCCAAATAGCACTCAACGTTTTCTCTGCAGAATAGTTGCTTACGAAATAGATGGGCTCCACAATTGATGAAAATTTCTGTCCTCCGAGCGCATTTTTTAGATTGGGGGAAAAAAGATGTTTTGGGGGCCAGATCTGGTGAATAAGGAGGGTGGTCTATTAGCTCAAACCGTAATTAGTTGATCTTTGCAATGACAAATGCTGATGTGTGAGAAGGCGCATTGTCATAGTGAAACAGAACTTTCTGACATCTGCAAATGTGGCTTTTTATCCGATATTTCTGTCTTTAGTTTGTGATGCTTAGTATACTCATGTAATGTGTTTCCCTGTCTGAAGATAATCGATTAAGATAATTCCATGACTACCTCCAAAATAGTTGCCATCACATAGCCAGCCAATAAAACTGTTTTTGCTTTTTTTTTGGAGCCAATCCCCATTCGCAGTTCTTTGTTTTTAATCTAATTTTGTTACGGTCTCTGAATTGTTTATCCAAGTTTCCTAGGTAGTAACTGATTGTCACTTAAAGTCTGATTTATTGTGGCTAAACTGTACCAACAGAACATTGGAAGTGTCCATTCTAACACTTTTTAGTCTAACGGGAGCAAACGTGTCACTTTACGTGAAATGTCTCAATCTTGATTCAATATGTGACGAACATTTTGCTTGAACATAGCCTCATAGTCTTTGGTATCTCTATCTCTTTCATTCGATGGTCATAAGCCCAAATTGGTATGAGTCATGTTTTCCTCAATGGTTACAGTTTTTGATGTCTCGAGCTTTGAACATTTCTCAAGCTATTACGGCCACGCATAAATTCAGCTGCCCAAATTTCAAGTTTGTTGAATGTTAGTGCAGCTTCCCGTTCGCAACGTCCAATTCATATTTAATTTACGTCGGCATATTACCTTTCAAAAACATATATTTAATGACCGCTTAACACTCGATCTTTTCCATTTTTACAAAAGCATTCACATCGACTCGCTCAAAGAATCGTCAAACAAATGCCCGTCAAAATGGCTGAAATTTGGATGTACCTGTCAAACGTCATGCAATCACATTCCATAGTGTTTATTGATGAATGCTGCCATCTTCACGTTCAGGTCGTAAACCTTCCAAATAACCGTCGTATACCGAAATAGAAATGAAACCGCCAGTTCCGAACCATCCTAATCTCTTCGTTGAATACTACTTGAGCTATGCAAACGGCACAATGTAAGAAAATTTATTTTATCTCGCTCTCTTGTGTTATGAAAGTTCTGTTATAAGCCAATTTTTTGATGATAAAATTTGAAACTCATCGAAAAAACTGGCTGCTTCAGTTGGTCATGTATGAGAGAAAGATTTAGGAAAGTTTTATCTTTTTGACAAACATATTAACATCAATTAAAATATATAATATATTATTTGATAAATTAAAATTTAAGGGCTTATTTTGAAAATATTAATCGTTATTTCCCTAAAACTGAAAAATACCTCGAAAATAACTTCCGATGTTAATACTGTTTTTGTAAAGTATAAATTGACGCGCACTTGATCTTCGTGAAGAAGAAAAAAAAAGGTTGAATTATTTTCCGATATTACTCTTGAATCTAGTCGTAAACTGCAAACAGTATCCAAATTATGGGTATTTCACGATAAAAAAATATCTATTTCTAAATTACCAAAGTATTAAGTTTTCCGTCGTTTTTTCTACTTCCTATTTACTGTGAAAAATTTCAATTGTGGCAGCAATAAAAATCAAACAAAGAAATCGATTGGATGTTAATGCAGCGTTTAGTCTCTCTCGGAAATAGCCGCGTATATTAAATTAACAAAAACAAACAACTTCAAATTTTGCAGTTGTATATATATATATATATATATATATATATATATATATAGTATATGAATATATATATATATATGATATATATATATATATATATATATATATAGGTATATATGTATATAAGAGCATATATATATACATATATATATTATATGTTTATATGATATGCTATCAAAAACATAATATATATACAGTATATAATATGATATTTATGTAAATAGACATATATATGCTTAATATATATATCATTTATATAGTATATATATATATATATAACATATATATATACATATATATAAGTATGTATAATAATATGTATAATATATGTATGTATATATATACACATACATATATGTGTGCAATAAGTTTAAGTTTAAAGTACCTATTTATTTCTATTAAGTTGCTTTTTTCTAACTGACGCCGATGCTGGAAATATTAATCCTATTTTTACCGGTCAACAAATACAAAACACTTGGAGAACTCCTATGTAACATGCATAATTATGCAAAGGGAATTTCTCTTATAGTTCAAGTATACGTGTCGTATCATCGACAATAAATATGAGCATTTTAAATTCATTCGTATGTTTCAATTTAATTTCTTCTAATTAGATACAATGAGATATAGAGACACGTTGTTGATATTTCTGAAGTTTTACTTCATGTGATGTGCACTTTAATACCTTTTATACGACACTCAGATGTGGATGAAATGGGAACATTTTATAGATCTATTAAATATTTAGGAACATTTAATAACTTTATATGTTTCCTTTTAAAACCTTTTTATAACTCCTAAAACGAATTCGTTTAAGATAGATGTAAAAATATTCGTTATTTGTAAATTAATTTAATTACTTTACATATTATGAAAAGACAAAAGTATTAGCGAAAAATAAAATTAATTAGAAAGAACAAAAATTATAAACTTTGGTCTGTTTTCCTCCTACATAAAGAGTTACACTTAATTTTACAGAATGCTGATGATTTCGTAAAATGGTGAAAAAGAAGAACGCTTAAAAAGCAATGATAACAAACCACTCTTCAAATGAACTTAATTATAACAAAGGCTTACTCGCAACTGTTGTTGAAAATATTTTATTTGATTTCTTTTTATCATACATAGAAATATAGAATATCCATTGAAGCAAAAGCAACAGAAATTTAAGAGACAGAACTTTGGTATTTGTATCACTCTTGCTATTGAGTCTTAACACAATTTGTTTCATAAGAGATATTCCTTTGGAGTCGGTAATCTTAAGTACACTGCAAAGTACTATTCGTTTTCTTTCTTCGCTCATAGGACATGAGTTTTGATACACTGTTGATATATACTTAAGATACGAAATTTCTTCCACTTACTATTGCGCTATATTGTTATTTAGAATTGCATTACGCTTACTTTTCACGATTGTGTGGCGTGATTATTAATAAAACTAAAGATGAGCCCACAAAAGTTTCTGTCTGCGAATTTCAAAATACAGTGCTTTATCTTATTCAGTAATTAGTGAGGAAAGAGAATTCTGATGAACACTTCCCTCAACTTGTGTCAAAGAACTAATCGTGACAACAGTTGTTACAACAAATGAAATAAATTTTAACTATCATATAGCTCCAAATATCATAGTCCATACACAGTGAATGAACATTTTTTTCAAATATCTGTGCATCTCTTTCAGTAATTAAAGTTTAATTGGTTTTTATATGTGTTCAATCGACGACCAATTTGTAAATTATTCACTTTAAAACATATTACTATTATCGTTATTGATCATATCATTATCTTTTTTTTCCTACGATTTACAAGCTATTAAATAAAATAGATTTTATTATATGTGGAATTAATTCGTTTACCAATTTATCATAAAACTTTTGTTCTGTTATCTAGAAGGAATAATTTACTACCTAGTTAATATAAATAATAAGAAATAGTTCGGAAACTTTAAATTCTAAAATACATGAAAGGCTCTAAAACCTTCCAGAATAAGATTAAAAATTAATATAAATAGACACAATGTGATGCAAATGATTTCATTTTTCAAGGAACGCAATTAGTTTTAAAAATATATTCTTTGGATGCACCTCAATTGCTTGAAAAAGTAAGCTTTTCACTGAGAATAGGAATTTATGGCAAAATTATTCTTAAAATCGTTATACGGAAAACCAAATGATTTTTCTATGTGCGTGTCTAATTTATAACATCCAAATATAGTAGTAGTGTTTAAATAAACATTTTACCAATAGCATCACTTGTTTTCATGTTAATTAACACCTAGTTGGAGCACATAAGTAACGTGTTTAGATTTATTACTAAGCAAAGTTTTTATTTCTTTCTGAAATGATAAGTATTTATTTATTAATGTATAATCCATATGTTTATGGAAAAGAAATAATAAATTTTTAATTAAATAATATGATTCAAATGCAAATAATTTCTTTTATTTCTTAAATTCTTGAGTTATCTCGCTTGTACATGTAAAATGTTAGTATTTTCTGGAGCATTTTCTTTTGAAAGTAAATTGCTTTTTTCAAAGTACTCCTAAGGTAAGTTTATTGCCAGCATTGGCCAAGGTATCAAACAAAGCTGAAAATAATCAAATCGTTTTTATCACAGTGAGATGAAAATTCAATGTACAAATTAAAGAAATTTTCTATATTCGATAAACTTGCACTTCCTTCAAATTTATGTATAAAATATTTGTCGGAAAGAAAATTTTGAAAGAAGACAAATTTTATGTTCTTTATTAAATGAGTGAATTAGCATAATATTGAAAATAAATCTAAAAACATTATGCGTCTTTCTAAAATAGAACTGAATTTCTTAATAAAATGTTTCCTATCTTTGCAATAAATTCTAAGAAAGGTTACTTGTACTTTCAATTTCAATATCTAAAATTTCTAATTTATCATGTCTAATGAAGCAAATCTTAAAAGATTTTCTGTAACTAATACTATATGAAAGTTCTTTACCTAACCAGAATTTTATTGCCTTTTATCTGAAATACCTGTATCCACAATCGTATATACTGAGTTTAATTATAATAAACGATTACTTGCTCTAATTTACCTAAGTTTTAATTGGTATTGTATAACGAAAATTAATTTATTTTTTTTAATTATTTTACCATTATTCTTTTTAAGTAGAATTTCACTTTAAAAGCTTCATTCTTTTTATTTTTGAGATGATATCTATTTTTTGATACTGTTAAATTCTTAAGAATATGAAATTAATAAAAAGAATTTAAAATATAAATATATAAGTATTGAAAATACTTACTCTTTGGTTTACCTGCACCCCCATCACCTGAAAACAAATTATTATATAATAAGAACATTTTTGAAGTCTGCAAAGTTATACTTTACGAAAATATGTTTTGTTTGTAATGGAAAATGATATCCACATTTATCAATTTTTTCCTAAGAAAAGTATCTAGTAATTGTAAATTTTCAAACACCACGAGTTTATTTTTATTTGAATTTATATAAAACTCAGACTACAAGTTTTCTCAGTGTCATTTCGCCTGATAATTCTACTTCTCACACATATTCCGTTTTTCCTTCCTATACCAATATTTCAGTTATAATTTTAGTAAGAATACTATTACTAAGATTTGTTTCTGAAAAGTTTCGTAGTGGTAGTAGGTTAAAGTTACGACTTGCATTTAAAAAGAAATTAATTCATGCTAAATTGGGGGGAGGAATTCAAAATTTCTTTTTTATTTCAGTTATGTGAAAAATTTCTTTCACTAAAATATTACACTTTAATAAATAAATACATATTATAATTCTTGAGAAAGTTCTCCGATGAAGAGTGCATTGGACGAAATCGACATATTAGAGTGAAAGAAGATTTTAAATTAGAGTGAATGTTTCAATATTTTTGAGAAATTCAAAGTATTTAATGATGTACTACATTCCATAAAATGTATTGAATTTATTTCTTAAATTACAAAAGTAGAAAAATGAAAGCTTACTTAAAAGTAATAGAATATAACACATGACATATTTGAAGTACCAGCAAGAGATGTAAATATGTATGTAAAAAAATGAATTTAATCCACATTTTTTAGAAAATGATTTTCTAGATTTTGTTATGTGTCTTATATAATGGAAATAATCAGCAATATATTTTTAGGACTTTCTGTGATATTAATTGGTATTTTAAATTATACAATAATTTTATAAATGTCTCGAGTTGAAAACTAGGTAATAATGTTTCATACTAAATAAAAAAAAAGAAATTTTTAGTCTTATGATGTAATATTTTCATACAAGTCGTGACAATATATTCGGCTTCAAAACTTTTTTTTGTTAAGGAAATTAATTTTATTCTTTGAAATAAGAAATAAAGTTAACAGGTCAATTGAAAAGTCCCCGGCCTACCATAGTAAAACACATTTTTTTGGCAAAATTAGTTTTTTTTTATTCAACATAATTCCCTTCAAGGGTGATACACTGATTATAGCGACCCTCCAACTTTTCGGTACCATTTTTGTAGTACGATTTGTCCTTTGCTTCAAAATAGGCCTCAGTTTCGGCGATCACCTCTTCATTCGACGAAAATTTCTTCCCAGCGAGCATTCTTTTGAGATCTAAGAACAGGAAACAGTCGCCGGGGGATCCAATTCATGGATTTTTGCCATCGTTTTCACTGACTTGTGACACGGTGCATTGTCTTGGTGAAGCAGCACTTTCTTTTTCTTCAAATGCGGCCGTTTTTCGGCCATTTCGTCCTACAAACGGTCCAATAACGCTATGTAATAGTCGCTTTTGATGGTCCTTCCTTTTTCAAGGTAGTCAATGAAAATTATTCCATGCGCATCCCAAAATACAGACGCCATAACCTTGCTAGCCGACTGTTGCGTTTTCCCACGCTTTGGAGCGGGTTCATCGTGAGCAGTCCGCTCGGATGACTGTCGATTGGACTTCGGAGTGAAATGATGGAGCCATGTTTCATCCATTGCCATATATCGACACAAAAACTAGGTTTTATTACGCTTGATCATCTTCAAACACTGCTCCGAATCATCAACTCGTCGTTGTTTTTGGTCAAAATTGAGCTCGCGCGACATCCACTTTGAGCATAGCTTTCTCATACCCAAATATTCGTGAATGATATGATGTACACATTCAGTTGATATCTTTAGAGTGTCTGCTATTTCATTCAATTTCAATTTACGGTCATTCAAAATCATTTTGTGGATTGTTTTAATGTTTTCGTCGGTAACAACCTCTTTTGGGCGTCCACTGCGTTCACCGTCTTCGGTGCTCATTTCACCATGTCTAAACTTAGCATACCAATCCTTGATGTTTGATTTTCCTGGGGCAGTGTCCGGAAACTCGGCATCAAGCCAAGTTTTTGCTTCAACTGTATTTTTTCCCTTCAAAAAGCAATATTTTATCAACACGCGAAATTCCTTTTTATCCATTTTTTTCACAATAACAAAAGTTGCTTCATTCAAAATGCTATAATTCACAAACTAATGATCCGACAGCTGTCAAATTTATACACGCATCTTTTGAGGGTTAGGGCTAACTAAAAAACACATGGATTTAATTCTCTTAGTGCCATCTAAATGTCAAGCCGGAAACTTTTCAATTGACCTGTTATGCATGTCTTAATCGCAAATTAAAAAAAAAATGTTCTAATGTTCAATTTGATAAATACAAAAGTTGCATGTTTGTTTCGTGAAGCTTCATTTATTCATGACATGATTTGCATCAGTTACAACGGAACGCTAAATGAAATGAAAAAGTTTTTTACTATTTATATTACTTGAGAGAAATCAAAAGAATATTCAAAATATAGCTTTTTCTCTTGTTCTGAACTGAAATATTCATTCAGTGTGAAGTTATTAAATTAATATTCATTCCAATCACATTATGTGTTTCTTTATTACATTAGCTGTTCTTTAATCATTTTAAAAATTTTACACATAAATGAAGAAACTTTTAAAAAAATATTTGGAGGTAAAAAAATGTAGAGATTTTACATGTAAAATATTTTAAGCATTAAATATCATATGTCATCGTTATTTCTAATTTTCCATATAATAAATCTAATGCAGGGATAAAGTTTTCTGATAATTAGATAATCGTGTATTTTTCTCATACGCTTCTTCAAATAGTATTTAAAAACAATAATTAATAAATAAATTTAGGTTCTGCTTTATGAGAATTTTTTTTACTTTGAAAAATACAATCTGGATATCTTTTACACTTTTTTTTCTTCAAATTATTCAAAATTTAGTTTTTGGAAACTTTGATACAATCCTTTTTAAAAGAAAGTTTTTTCTTCCATCTCAACAAGATGTATGAAAACATTACAAAAAATACTTGATTGAAATTAGTTTTTTATCGTAATTATTTCTTCTTTACGAATGAACTAGTAGATATAAACGTGTTATTGTAATGCAAATTTTCTCTTGTTTTTAATTTTTAGAAGAACTAGTGAGTAATATCTATTCTGACAGGTAATGAGTAATAATAGCCGATACACGATTAATCTAGACTATGGATAATAATTGAAGTACATTACCGAAATTATTACTAGCAAATACGTTTTTCTGCCTTTTAACCATTAAATTCCTGTATGAAATTACTAAAACTTTTTATACATTTTAGTCGAAGTTCTATACAGTGGCACTGTCGCTCGAAATACTTAAATCAAAAACTTCAAATAGTTCAATTATCTTTTTGTTTAAAGTTTTTTATGCTGATCTCTTTAAATTTATATCAAGATTTCATACATGTCTTTTTATTAATTTTAAATATAAAAATTTTATTCTCTTTAAAAAAGAAGATTAACTCAATTAAATTAAAATGATACTGAGATTTTAAGACAGCGATATAATTTCGCATAATTCAAGAATTAATGAAAAATATTTAAATCAATAATCGAAAATTAATCGAAAATACAATATCTAACTATTGACAGTTTTCTCGAGTCCTTTAAAGCCTCGAACTAATTAAAGCATGACAGTTTAATACACTTAAAAATGTTAGTATGTAAACATATAATGTTCGATCATACATTCTTCAACAATTTTTATCAAAGGAAATGTTTTACTTTCTATTTCTTCCTTTTCGTTAATTATATAATATAAAACATTACGAAAGATATAGGACCTATGCTATTTAAATTCAGTTTTTTTTAAATTGAATGATTAAGAAAAAATTAGTAACTGTAAAATATCAGTCAAAAAAATTCAATATAAAAACCAACGTTTTTATATGGCGGCAAAGTTTATTAAAGAAAATTATTGAAATATTAGTTAAAACTGTTAGTTATTTTTAACTTTAAAATTTACTTAAAAAGAGACATTTGTGAGCGTATTAAAAGATTTATAATACTCAAAAAATCAAAACATGCATTTGAAATTTTTAAGTCATTCTATTAAAAAAAAAAGGGGGAAACTAGAATTCAGAAAAATTTATTGTGATAAGACACGGCACCAAACATTGGAATCTTTCTTTCTTGCGAATGATTACTGACTGAAAGTCAGCAACCCTTACTATCTCCCCTTTGTTAGTTTTACGATACCTCATGTGGCGTGGGGAGTGCCCGGTGTTCCCAGAGGGGGAAAGAAATTTTTTCCTCAATCCTCAAAGCGCAGAGTGGAAAGAATATTTTGACTTATTAAAATTATTGAAATATTAATTAAAACTTGTCGCAAACGTCTAAATATTACATTGTTAGGCGAGTACGAACGATTCCCAAAATTTCAAAGCTCTAGCTTGATGGGAAGTTGGTTAAATTAACGATCGAAAATTTTATGACACACACACCAAGTGAAATTCAGAAAAACGTTTTAAAAACAGTAGAATTGAATTTACATCATTTATTATATGAATATGTACGAGTTACTGCAGATTTCATTCGGTTTCTAAAACCCTAAACTCAGATGTTTTGAGCATTTTGCTTACATTCGTAAATATTGTGAAGTAGAATATAATATGCTAAAAAAATTTGAAGGAAACTGATTTTTAAGTAATTAGACGAGTTTTAACTGGGACAATTCAATTAAATAAGTTTCCAATTTGGAACAAAGGAGGAAATTTCTTGTCATCTTTAGACGCGTAAAAGGTGTTTCTCTTGTGAAATTTAGGATTTTATAGTTTTCTTGAACATATGCTTCAAACGATAGTTGAAGCAAGAATAAATCATTATAAAACACGATTTCTATGTCTATCATACTTAATATTTAATTTCTTATATTGGCAGTTTTACATTAGAATGAAATCGTCAAATTTGTTGAAATGTATACATTTCAGCAACTTCCTTCCAATATGGTACTGAACATTCCGTCCCGGTTGAACAACATTATATTAAGCAAAGAAATGGATGAACGCAGAAAAATAAAGGATAAAGGCAGAAAATTTATTTGAAACAGCTAATACTTTGCATATAAAGGGCATTTAAAAGAATATACAAAACGAATTCAATACTTCCTGTGATATGTTCGAAAAAATAGTTATCTTGAATTAAAATACATACTAGCCTTGGTGTGAACTTCTTTAACAAATTATAGATAGGAAGGGATTTAACATCGCAGTTCTTTTTTATTCTTTTGGTATGTTCTTTAAAATGATTCAGGTAAATATATTTTCGCGGATGCTTCAATGGAATTCATAGTGTTGAACAATTTTTAACTTAAATATATGTCAACATACTAAAGTATACAAAAGCGTAAAAGATGCATAAATTAATGTAGTAAATTTACACTAAACAAGATATAATAGTAATTATAATATTTTATAGCATGATATATATATATATATATATACATTCTTACCCTGAACAACGTGATCTGAAAATAACGATATTCATTCAGCTCTTTAAATGCCTCAAGATTATTTAAAATAATACAACTAGATATTCAACATAAAATAATACAACTGGATACTCAACATGAAATAATACAACTGGATATTCAAAATAAAATAATACAACTGGATATTCAAAATAAAATAATACAACTGGACTCTATTCGATAATATATGCAATATTGATTTTAAAGGAAACACATTTTTTTTACTTTTTTATATCGAATTCTGTGGATTTGATTCCGTACTAAAATTTCTAGGCACACTATACTGAAGCACGAACGCATGGTGTATCCGAATTCAAATATTTTTCCTAAATATTAATTTCTAGTAAGGAGAAATCATATTTCTATGCATATTAAATAATTTATTTATCATATGCATACATTATTAATAATTCATTTACAAAATTCATTACGTAGCTGTAGCAGAATTTATTATATTATTCCATAAAAGGAAGTGATTTATGTTTCATATTAAATACCTATAGAAACAGGTTTTAACCATATAATTCCTTTTGCTTATAAGTAGAAGAACACTCTGATACAATTATGCAGAATTTTTTAAAAATTAAGTTATCCGACCACTTTTAGAAATATTGCGAAAAATTATGTTTGAAACATAAATATACCAGATAGACAGAGGAAACGATATGTTTATGCATTAAAATATAATGATGATTTTCAAAAACATAAATTAATAACTGAGGGCCTATTTTAATTTGTATCTCCTTAATAAACGGATAAACTTTAAGAAATTAACTTACCGCGTAAATTTACTTCAATAAAATTTTAAATTTTAATGAATGAAATTTTCATTGATGAAATGTGATATTTTAATATCATTAGATCCTTTTTAAAAAATATTAACCCTTTTCTGTAATATTAATATCGATTACACAGAAAAGGTATAACATATTAGTCTCGACATAAAACATTACAGCAACAATTAGTAATACTTCCATGAATAAAACCTCATATTATTTTCTAAATGATAAATTCATACTTACGATGAGATTTGGCGATTGCTAAAAGGAATACAAATAAGTATTATAATTTGTTACAATGAATACATTCAAATATATATGCAATACATCCAAACGAATACATTTCTGCACTCTTAAAAAATTTTAATGTATTAATGATTTAAAAATGTATGCGTTTAAAAAGGTTAGCTTAATTGTTTTTAACTGTATAAAGTCATTGGATTGTAATTTTTTAATCAATTTCGTTCTTAAACTGATTCTTAACAAAATACATATTTAACTCAGTGATAACTTTTTTAAGTAATCTTCTGCCTTTTTATCACAGGCAATATATTTTCAGTTGAATAAAGAATTATATTGATATAAAATTATCTAAAATTTGCATTGGAAAGCATTTATGAAATAAAAAGTAATATTATCTGAATTAAGTTATTTGTGGATATTATAGTGATTTAACGTAATATATAAATACAGTGATCTTCTTAATTCTCTGACTTCAATTCGATACTAAATTTTATTCTCAGGAACTTCAAAACTAATATATGCATGCCAACTTATGGTATCTTCTTTCAAATATTTTCGTTTTATATTCCGTAATAGGTTTCTATTTATTACGTTTTTTTCATCCACTTTCGATGAGAGGAAATATATATATATATACATTATATAATCTCCATCTCTGTATATATATTTCTGACAATTTTCTGCAGAAACTCGTTCATTGATAAAAGAAATGTATGGTGATGAAAATTTATAATTTTCTATGCGTTTCTATTCATGGTTTAAATGAGAAATGAGGTAAGCTTGCGATGAATCACGTTCAAAATGACCTTCCACGCCTACGACAGACAAGAAATAATCGTTGCTTTGCTTAGAAAGGACTGTTTGCTGAGTGATCGCGCAGTTCCTGAAACTTTGGTTAGGACGAAGAATCTTTTCGGTGGATATTGCAGAAATTGCATGAAAACAAGCGGCGGATTCTTTCTTAGAAGATCCCGTCCCTCGCAGCACTTATTTTTTATAAAAGGTTTCGCGCAAGCATAAGATCACTACTTTGGAATATCTATGACTCAAAATACCTTTTTCATTCCCTCAGATAAAATCAGCACTTAAAAGAACGAGAAATTTCAACATATTAAAGACGAAGCAAAGTAATACGAAGATACTTTCAGAGAATGGTTTTTCATTTTGTGTTGTTCAGATAAAAATTTCCATTAGGTAATGTAAGGAATTTATAGGATATATGTATAAAGGGATATTTTTAGAATTGTAAAGAATAAATAAGAAAGACCTATCTGGAAAAATTCACAATATATATATGCAAGTTTTGTATGTATATATATATATATATATATATATATATATATATATATAAGTTTTGTGTATATATATATATATATATATAAGGTATCAGCTAAATGCGCATAGAGTCAAAATTATACAGACAACTGACATATGTTTCAAATACAATGCATTCTATGCTATTAGTGGTGTCTTTAAAATGCAGTTAAGTGTTAAAGAGGTTGTTAGATCAGTGTATGTTTCTAAACTGAAAGGGATCAATATTGATGAGATTCTAAAAGAGGATTGATCGAAGCGTTTGATAGATAAGTTGTAAACGTTTCGATGTAGAAAAAGTAAAATTGAAAATTTCAAACTCTATCATTTCAAGAATGTATCATGAATATCCAAAACACGATGACACTTGAATTCTCACACAACGGTACGAATAGAAAATTACAACGAATGAAATTAAAAAATTATGTTATCATAATATAAACTACCAACAGTCGGAAATCGTTATATATTTCAAAGTCGAGGATTTACAGCGTTTAGCGTAGTAATTGTAGAAATATCCCTCCTTGAAATGAGCTTTCAAAGCCATGTTTTCCAATGGCTGGGAAGCCATGAGTTCTCTGGCACAGGGCTTTTTTACTCCTGTGGTTCCTTATTCCTAATAGAGGTGCATTTATTTTACATGATTCATTACCTATATAATTCTTCTGACAGGTCCACCTGTTTTCTCTATTCATGCGTGTGTACAGTCCCAATGGCTTGGACAATTACATCAGGACAACACCCCTACAGCTAATTTCTCACAGATGAATATTTTTGAGTCCTGTCTGCTGTCTTGTAATGTGTTCTACAAATAATATATCACTAGTAGGTAACTAAAAACTTTGTGAATACCTCTGTAATGTATTCACTCATTAAAGGATTCTATGTCCCTTCGTATTGCGTCGGTACTGAGTGCTCTTCAGTTTGCATTCGCCGATCGTTTAATTTACTGAGCTTTGAAACAAATGAAGAAAATTCATCGTATATCTAAGAAAACATGCCAAAATATTTAAAATGATAATTTTATATTTCTTAAAATAAAGAAAAAGTTAATAATATATAATTCTTTTTTCACATTTTTGTGCGGTCAAAGTATACAATATACTAATAAAATACTTACCAAATGCAATAAGTGCCACTATCATAAAGATAAGGAATGCTGCTTTCATTGTGAAGATACTGGTTGAGCTGTATTATTTCTCCAATACTACAGAATAATCGATGGTTAGGTATTTATATTGAGCCGAAACCAGTAAATTCTGCTTTATTGCGATTAAAGAAAATAATTTAATGTATGTTTGACACGGTTACGAGTTTCGACCAGTTTTAACCAAATACAATCTTGTTTTGTATGAAAAATAAAGTATTAAAGATTTCAATAAATGTCATTGCTTATAAAATTATTCGGAATCTTCCATGCAGTTATAGTATTTTTAACGGTAATGATGTTCACATAAGATAGTCTTTACTACAGTTTCCATACAAACATCTCAAATTGTTTTTAAAATATCCTTTATATTTATTTACATCTGAACAAATACTGATGTAACTATATCGATTTCGTAAAGTTCTATATAGCTATTTAATCAATCATAAAATAAAATAATGTGTATGGTAGAACTCTAAAACTCATTGCACGCGCTTAAAATATTTTTTCACGAATAAATAAATATTTTCAATCAATTCATCGTGAAAGAGGATGAGTGCTTTAAGGGAAAATAAGAAAAAGATATGTCCTGCTATAGGATAGTCTGAATAAGGGAAAAGACTATTTCGCAGCATTTCTCTTTACAAGTATATGAGGAACATTTGTAAGTTTTCATCTAGTCTGTGTCTTCATTTGTTTGAAAATCTTATTTCTTTCCTAATCGAGATACCGAGAAACGTAATTTTATTACAAGCATATATGAATTGCAGCAAAAAATTTTATGCAAATAATATTATA
>BMAW01010508.1:0-31811 GCA_019974015.1 Nephila pilipes
TTTAATTGAATAATTTTTAATTGGATATTTTTAAATGGATAATTTTAATGGATAATTTTAATTGGATATTTTTAATTGGATATTTTTAATCAGATATTTTTAAAAGGATGTTTTTAAATGGATAAGTTTTAATTGGATAATTTTTTTTTATTTTTGAAAATAATTAGTAAATGAGATATCTCGCCATTCGATTTTTCTTCTTTGTTTATTGTTTCTTTTCTTTAAATTACAATTTGAATTTTGGGGTAATCCAATTTTACCCAACAAGATGCATTGGGGGAGGGTTGGTACCAAAGAACTAGTTTAACCCCACAATTCAGTCCCCAATTAGTATGTTAATTAATTTAACCCCACAATTCAGTATGTTTTGTTTTGTTGGGTATTCGAATTATTCGATTTATTCTTTGGTTCAAATTAGTTTCATCTCTTAGTTTCAAATTTTATTCAGTTTCAACTTTTTTACTTAGTTCTATAAATGTGTTTTGTTTTTTGTTGATTTAGGATTTTAATTATTCTTTTACTTTTATGTTTTTTATGATAATTTCATTGCTTTATCTTATACATACATACATATATATATATATATTACGAAATATTTAAAAAGAATATCTTTGCATTTTTGGAGAAAATCTCAGATGAAAAATATAATGAATTTTAATGCAGTTCGCATTTCTTGAAATATTTCACTGTCGAAATCTAAATTTCAAAACGCATATAAGCACATTTTAAGCATTTCCACTTCAAAATGTTCTTATCGGATTAAATTTCATTTATTTTCTCTATTGTTTAAAGTGCTTGATTATTATTAAAATGCATAAGTTGCGGACATTTGCTGATTATCATATGGTTTAATAAAATTTTACAGAAAGAGGGACACATAATAAATCATTACATTAAAGAAATTTCTTCATAAGAAAAAAACAAATTTGAAATGTTGGGATGTTCATTTTTGTATCTTCACTAATACTGGAAATGTTTTAGCAATTTAATAGCATACAATTACAACTTCTTGCCAGACAAATTGAAATGGGAAAAGATAAAATAGATGAAGATAAGGAGTATAGAGAATAGAATTAGAGATACTGATTTACAAGTTAAATATAATTTAAAGGGGTAAAAGAGGAAGGTGATGGATAAAGACAAGTTGTTAGGTGTTGTATATTGGAGTGAATCACCATAATTAAGGTCATATGTACAGTAATTGTAAGTGACCCATGATCAGAAAAAAGAGAGGTGAGTTAAGAAGGATTCTAGAGAGAGTGACCTTGGACATATTCTTTGTTTTACTCTACTCTTACGTATTTTCAATTGCAGTTTTGAACTTGACTATTTAATTAAACTTTGAGATGGTTGTAGATTTAAGGAAGGAAGGAAATTGTCTTATATTCATCTATATATACAATTAGTTACTTCGTTTTATACCTATATACTCATTTATAAGCATTTAACTTCTCTTTATTGTTAAATAATAAATTCTAATTAATAGAAATAAATAAGAGAATACTAGAAAGACATGTCATTGGCAAATATCAAAATAAAATTTATTTATTTATTTTAGTATTTTACAGTGGTCAATAAATAACAAAAAAAAAATACTTAACCGGTCGCTTTTCTCTATTGAATAAAAATAAATTTTTTATGCTTTTTGAAAAATACCAAATTTAAATAATGACGATGTGGAGTATTTGTAGGAAGAAAAAAAGAAAGGTGTTTACATTCTATAGAAAATGCAGAATTCTAGGTAAAGTGACGCAAGTGTTGGGAAAAACATCTTTCAATGTCACATCAGAATGCAAAAAAAAGTTTATTTTTATAAAGCTTCTTTTAATTAAATTTTTAGAGCGCATTTCGGTGAATATTCTGTTACAATAGTTAAAGTATTTTATGAACAGTATATAAATTCTGGTACATAGACGATATTTTCCAAGATACATTGTTTGAGCTTCTATTCATAGATTTTTCTGAATATTTATCTGAGTAGAGGACAAAACAAACACTCGTGCATACTTTCCTGAACAGAAAGTATATTTATACAGAATTTAAACATCAGATGAATCAGAATTTTTAGTAGTAAAAATACATAAAGAATGGTTTAAAAGTAGCAAATAAGGGAACCTCACGCAATATAGTAAATAGAAACATACATTTATATTGTGGATATTCCTTGCAAAATTCATTCTTTTTGCAGATATGACTGGTTTTCTTTAAGTAATAGTTAAGTTCAAATCGCCTTACTAAAGTATATTTCTTCTTACATTGCAATGGGATTAAAATTCTTTGCATAGCTTGAATAGTTTCTTACTACTTTTATTTAAATGTTTTTTCTGAATATTAGTAACATATGTTCTTTTCATATCATTTAATACGTATTTTCCATCACATATAACATGGAGATAAGCACCTTTCATATTTTTCACTACACTCGTAAATAAAGTTTTGGTATACGTTTTCAGAGTAATGAATTTTATCATTCGCTCAATTTCTAAATTTGTGCAATTTATATGTTGTTAGATGTTATTTTTGACTATATTTATTGCTCAAATCAACATTATTTAGTGAATTTCATATTATAAATTATCTTAAGTAATAAATACAGAAATATAAGAAGATTTATACTATAACGTGAACTATTCGTGAAATTTCCCTTAAGTAACATCTGGGATTACTTACTGACAACATATTTTTTAAGTTTCCAACATCTTTCTAATCAAATAAAGCATCGCGATTAAAATTATGTTAACTTAGAAGTGGAGTGATTAGATATCATCAAGTCGTATAAAAATGACAGAGAATTGAATTGGGATATAATAATGTTATAGAAATAGAAATGATGCTAATGTGAAGTGGGCAAGAGTTTTCTTAGATGTCTACGTACTTTCCCGAGACTGAGACTAAAAGCTGTCTAATTGATTTACTAGCATCGTATTCCGATAAGCGTTTTCTTTGCAATATTATAGAAGTTGTTAATACTATTGAAAAGGGTATTGAAACTGATTGAAAGCATTGCTCTAAAAAGAGAATTAAGAAACTCTGTTTTTAATTCTTTTCTCTGTATTAATTTCTCTGTGCTTGAACTTAAGTTGAAATTGAGATTTGTGATTCGAATAACATTTAAGATGACCGAAGAGATGGGTAACAGGAATACGTTACAAAAACATCCCTTTGCAAATGCAATTATTTTTAATTCATTAATTCGCCAAATATCTAACTATTTCTGGTGTTCAGATACTTGAAATTTACTCCAGTATCGCTCTTTTAGCTTTTGCTTACGTACGGACTAGAAACGGGCGTTATTTCCTGTAATAGGATAACTAATAGTATTATATGGAACCTATTCCGTCAGTAATATAATCCATACAAAACTCTATTAATTTTCCCCTTCTTATAATGTTTAGGTTAATTTTTTGAAGCAAATTGAATTACTTTAATTTGAAACAATTTACATGACATAAAAAGTATTGCATTAGTGGAACGTAATTCAGAACAAATGAGGAGTATTGGAATATAAATAAAAATTGATTTAGTAGAATATAACTCATAAATAATGTGATAATGTATTATATTTAAAAAAAAGTATTAGGAAATATTGGCACACATTCCGCAAATAATACAATACGTCCTAAAAGGAATAAGATTTTGGAACATATTATCTGAAAGTAATAGGATATTGGAACCTATTACCAGATAGAAACTAATACCCATTAACCTATTAATTAAAAATAACAGTTTGGCACATCTATAGTACTAGTAACTCTTTGGTACATCTCTTGGCAATGGTCAGTTGGATACTCAATAAAAAAAGTCGTTTGATAAAAGGATACTTAACAGCTTATCCCGAGTTTCGCTCTTGCAGTGAGTCCGTTTATTTATTGACTATCTCGATTGTCAATCCAGGGTATAATAAAATGTCGTGATTTAATAAAAACGTCATTTTCATATATTTAGTTATATTATCGATCAAAATTTTTGGGAAAAAATGCATCTTTTGTTTACCCTTCTCGTCAAAAATTGGTCTGTTAAGTAGTTAAATAAACACTCTATACGTTCTTTTAATTCCCCAATAGACGACAGATGTCTTACTGGTTGAATAAAATTCACATAGATAAATTCGATTAATACAGCGCTGAAATCTTTAAAAAAGAAATATAATTGCAGTTAATTAGGCAAGTAACACATTGGAGATGACATATTTCACTTAAATTTTTTTCTTTAAAACTTAAATCTTATTTGTACTTATACTCTGGTGATTTTATGGCACACAAAATCAACTTACAGCTGTGTACTAATCATAGCTCTCGATAGCTACAAGTAATATTCGTCATATAACAAAGTTGTCGCGAAGGTATTAATGATATACTTTCTTTCCTTCACTTTTGAGGTAAGGGAGAAATTAGAAGAAATATAATAAAAAAAATTTACCAAAATATAGTAGAATTTTTTTAAATATTTAACGCTGAGTTATCTTTCGTAAGTTTCTGAATAACTTAAAAGACCACTGAAAGTTATCATGTTTTTTTAAAGAAGTCTTTATAATGTGTATGATTATTATAGGACATTAATAATAAGTGATTATTACATCAAATTTAACATTTATTTCAATTTAAAGTAACTAAATATACTCAAGGAAAAATGAGCAAATTTTAGGCTAATTATAAGACATCCTCACTTTTATTTAAGAGCAACGAAAGTCATTGAAAAATCTGTGTACTTAATATATCTGTTTATGGAAATAAAATCATATTTACAGGCATAATAATTATGTATAAGCTGTAATCAAAAGACGTATTTACATTTGTAAATAACGTACTTCAATTTAGATAAACCTTGCGTAAAAAAAGCATTGCAAATATTTTAGGAATTCGCGGAGTATTTCTAAGCATAACATTTTATGCATTAAATATAATCATAAATTAGAAATTAAATTTAATTCAACTTAAAACTTTTAAAGTTTTATGATAAAAATGTCTCTCCATGCTTAGACAAATGTACTGTTAACCCTAAAATTAACGAGTGTTTATCGAAAAAAGATTACGTTCAACTTGATTTTGTTCAAGAACTGGAAACTACCTAACCTTATAATGTTGAAAATATCAATAATTTACATAAAGTAGATCTTGAGGAAAGTATCAGAATCGCGAGTGTTATTGTTTTATTAACGGCACACTCAGAAGCAGCACAGGAGTTATTGGCGAAAGATCTCATTATTTTAACCTCCTCCCTCTCCAAACTTCTATACAACGCCAAAGAGTGGGCTTGGGGCCTTCTACCAGATTTAATATGCATCAACCCCGCTACAACGGGGGGGGGGGATCTTTAGTGTCCGGCATCAGGGTTCGAACCTATGACTCGACGAAAGCAATGCTGGGCGCGAATTCGCAACCATGATCACTAGGCTACCGCAGCCCCATCAAAATCATGAAAAAACACATTTCGAAAAAAAACACAAATATAGATTTTCCTCATTGTTCCGGCATGTTTATTATAATTTTAAGATTCAATTTCAAAAGTACTATTCACCAAATTCTTAACAATTGAATATCTACGGATTCAACAAAGAACCCTCTATTTTGTAACAGCAAATTGAAAATATGCAAATTTAGAAAAAACATAACGTCTCAGTTATCTAAAGAATTCCCTTATTTGTTTTCAATGTATTTTTTTGTGACAAATATCCCATTTTTTTAAAGGTTTTGTATTAAAATTATCTCCACGGAAGACAGTGTTTTATATATTGCTACAAAAAAAAAATTCAAAGTGATCATTAGAAACTGAAGATTATATGCCAATAAAGAAACTGTTAACTGTTAGCAACCGAAATAATGTAGTCGTAGCATTTATTATTACATGAGAATAATATCACTTATTTTTAAAGCAAACAAGGCTACCGTCTCCAGGACCTCTGATTTTGTGAATAAAAAATTGATCCTACCGAATTTCATTACCGTCCTCAAACCTAGACTGTTTAATCTTTTTGAATGCAGAAAAGGGTGATGCATCCAACAGAGAAGATTTCTAAGAACTTATGTTTTCTCTCTTTGTTTTTGAAAATACTTTTGGACATTTTTTTAAAAACCAGAAAATCCACGAATGAATCATTAAATTAAGGGTAAAAATGTTTCTAAAAATAATGTAATTCATTATGTAATGTATTATTTTGCTCTTTCAATTGCACTTTTTTGCATTCAAATAGATAAAATAGAACTGATTTTAGAATAATATTAGAAATTCCATAGCAGTACCATTGCATTAACGAAATAAAAATGAACGATGGACCCAGATTTTAATGACATAAATAGTCAAGGTAACATTAGAAACCCATTTCGTGTAATTTTAAATAGAACAGAAATTCTATCACTATATTTGGATGAGAGGTAATTTGTACAAAGAACTACGAATGGCATTGTTAGGTTTTAATTACTATAAAAAACATACGAGATATCTATGTATAATTTATTACGTGTATTAAATTATCTTTATTCATAATATTGTAAATTTCAGCTATTAATGTTGATTTGTTTGGTTTCAGGAATCCATAGATTAATGTTATCAAAGGATCGTAAAGTTTTAAATATTATCCCCGGGTAGAATAAAGTTTTAATTCTCACTAAAAATAATCAATATAGAAGCTTATTTCAATTTAATAGTCTTAAAATTTCTCTGCATAGTTATCATCCAGAATTACACACTTCTTACAACATCTTTTGAACTTTCGATGACCTTCATTGTAGAACTCTGTAGAATGAACTTTATCTTCTCTTTATTGTTTATTATTCCAATCGATGGCTTCCTGAAATCAAACAAATCAACATTAATATTTTTAATTTTCATCATAATGTTTACAAGAATCAATTAATATATGGAATAACTTTTATCCAGACATCTCAGTTATCTCTTAGTAGTAATTAAAATTTGCGATATTCTTTCGAAATATATAATTTTCTTAGATAAAGAGTTGCGAAAAGAATATATCATGTTTTTTGAAGATGCACCATATATTTACATTGAGAAATGAAGGAATTATTTATGTTTTTACTGCAGATGTTTAGTATATATTACAAAACTAACTCTATCATTAATTTCTAAAAGACTATACGAAGCAATTCATGTACATTTATCAAGAGAAAAAGGAATTTATTTCAATTCTTAATAATAGAAGGACAACTGACATAGAAAATTATATTCTACAAATGAAGCAAACATTCTAAAAAGAAGAAATATTTCTAAGCTTATTGTAGTTTCGACAAACTTCGAAACTCTTCTTGTCATTCTGAATTGGATACCGAAGAGGAACTGGAAGTAATAACAAGAAAAAGCTGTTTTGTCATACACATTTGAAATTCATCTGCTACAGAAACTGTAAAATAAATTTTCCTCGCGTCAATGCACTCCTTGATATTTTCAAATTTAGTGCGCAAGTTTTTTCGAAAATATATTTGAAGCTGTATTGAAATTTTCGATCGATGAAATAGTTGAATACTTTCAATTTAAATTCTTCTAGCTCTCCTTCCTCAAATTCGCATTCAGATACAGTCTCTCAAAGTCATCATAAGGGAATTCAGAGGAATTGAAAAGGAATTGAATTTTACAAAACGACATTTTAATCAGTCAATGAAATTTAGTGTGATATTTTTCCACTGTTATGTAAATATTAAATTTAAGTAATACGTGAAAAGTAGGCAAACTCTAAAAACGTAGGGACGGTGTAAGTTTTAATAAAAGTTACATAATGTGTAATTTGAACAATAGCTATTGGATTCGAAGACCGCTGCTACACAAAAATTTATGTTTTCATTTTTTACGGTATTAAAAATGCGTCCGACAAGGAAAAATGAGCTTATTCTATAACAGGTTTTGATGAAACTTATTTTACAATGAAAAGCAATGGGAGTCATATTTCAGTGTCGAGTTATCTATATGCTTATGTACCTGCTTATTTAGAGGAAATTATATTTTTATATACAATGTTAGTAAAATTCCCCGTCTCTTTTGGATGCATACTAGTGAAAATCAGTCCGAAACGAAGGATGACAAATGGCACTTTATTTACATATTTTCTGGACAAGACGGCATACAAATAACAGAGTTCAGACAGCAACAACATATATACAACACTTAAATAGATTAGCGACTCAACAGGAGCAAATACAGCAATTTCGTAGATCAGCAAAATATACAAACAAAACACATACAAAATAGCAACAGTCACAGTTATATTAGCAATATTCAGCTCCCTAGCTGACGACTTAGCAATACAGACGAATCTCCGTAGTAATATTTGCACTTCCAAGGCAGACTCCGACTGTTTCTGGTAAATTCTGAGGTAGATACCGGCAGCTTCCGCAAATTCACTCAGCAACGCTACAGACCACTTTCAACTGTTATTGTGATCGATCTATCAGCTTCACATATCTTCACTGGTTTTATACGCTTCGTCCAGGTGTGACGCTGCATGGAAAAAAAATCAGGAAAATTCCGTATTTTACCTAGTGGAGATATCGCCTAGATTATTGCATTTTCCAGAATTATCTGCTCGTAATAAAATCACTAAGTTTCTCACCGAATCTCTAAATTCGTTGCCTAGACTAAGGGGTCATTGCTTAAATTTTGCTTGGCTGAGTGATGAAATCTCTGTAAAGGCATATTTCCTTCATAAGAGAACCGTTGCAGGGAAATGTTATATAGCATTCTTAACAATAAATGATAATGTTTGAGTAATTAATAATAAATAGCTGTCTGTATTTACACTGATGAGTCGTATACTTATTTCTCTGTATACATTGCCTAAAGTCCATTATATATATATAACTTTGAAAACTCGCAAAAAACTTAAAAGGTAATGTTTTATACGTGGAATATAATTATAAATTCAAAACTAAAATTCGATAAAATTTAAAAAACAACAACAAAGTTTTATAATTCAAATATTCCATGATACAAATCTTTTTACATCTAAAATTTGTGATTTTTATTAGAAAAAAATTCATTCTCCGCACAGGAAAAGGAAACCTCATTTCATAATGTATAAAATGTAGATAGTATGGATAAAGGAGTATTTGTAAAAAATGTTCCAGAATCCTAGAACAATACATTCTTAGAAAAAATCAAGCTTATTTGTTTTATGCCAATGCACGTTTAGAAACTATATTAAAATTCAATTTTCTAGCGTTCTATTCATCAAATTATTATAAATTATACGTCTACGGAATTTACAGCACCCTATTTTTTTTTAACGGTTAACTCAAAACACGCAATATTTGAAGCATTTTAACATTTCAGAAGAATTTTAGTGTTACTGTAAAATTTGCGTTGGGTATCTGATATTTGAACATCTGGAAGAAGTTTCGTAGTAAAACAATTAACATTTGAGATGAATAAATTATTTTTCCTACACAAATATCTTCGTTATTTTGACTAAAAATGTCCGTATTTCTAATGATATTATAAAGAATTTGATCCCATCACCCCGATACTATGATAACGAGTGTTTAATTATAATACATGATGCACTGAGCTGCACTTTTGCTTCAAAACTGCGAACAAATTTTAAGTCTCTTACGTGATTTCACACCTTAGTAGAAAGTTATATTACATTTGTCAAACTTAAGTAAGGATACCTTTAAAAAGTTTCCATTTTTAGAGTTATATTACTCTAAAACAGTGTACCATTTATTCCGTTAACATGTCACGCAGCTTTAGATTAATTAGGGTGTCATTTATATCAGACTTAAAGGACTGTCTGTGCTTGGTGTTGATTCTATTTACTTTTTATTTCAGAATATGCTTATAAAGTGTGCTGGCCAAATGGTACTTGGTTCGAAAATGAATTTAAACGGGAGTGGACTAATTATAGCAAATGTGGACGTGTTGATGTAAGTAAATATGTTAATTAATAAATTTAAGAACACTAATTGTTTTTTTTAAAATTAAGATAAACCTTTATGATACCAGCTTCTTTAAAAATAATCATCAGTGGTAAGGGTATCTTTAAGGATAACTGGATATATGAGCAAAATAAAATACTGAATTTAAGAACTTTTTTGTGATATTTGAGCATTAAAATTATTCATAGAGATTTAAGGAATTTTTTGTACATAATAGTAATATTTTAATCATTTTATTCAAGTGTAAATTTTTTGTCAAAAAGCATTTGTTTTCTTTCGAGTTGAATATGGAAGTCCTTTTTAAGATATTTTTGAATTTAGGTACCAATTTTTAAAAACAATATTTCTTAAATATATAAAATATTTTATACCTCGTATATAAAACAATACACACAAAATAATGAACCAACTCTTTTAGTGATATTATTGTATATTTTCCTTGAAAAAATTACAGAAATTCGTAACTGAAAAAAACCTTAATTTATTTTTCATGCAAAAATTACTTCTAAAAATTTAGGTATGTCGAAAAATATAAAATTTTTTTGTTCTCAATATGCATTGGTATCCTTTATGGAAGCCTAAAAAATTGGAATCATATTGTGTAATTTTTTTTCTTGAAAATGGTACCTAATTGCAAATTGTCCATATTCAACTGAGAGGGAAAATAAATCATATATATATGTATATATATATATATACGTATATCTGTGTGTGTGTATGAGGCACAAAAAATCACCACTTTACGAACATGTGGGAGAAATTAGTATCAATTTTAAAGATTTAAGAGAATTTAATTATGATGTTAGTTAAATAGTATAGTTAATTAATTTACGAAGCAGAATTTTTTAAATTATTGAATTTGATTTTTTTAAATTTGGGTTTATTTATTTATTGCAAATTTAGGTGGAAATTGGTCTTAAAGGCTAACGTTCCAAATATCATTCGAATTCCTCTCATTACTTCATGAAATAATCGTAAAAAAGTCTTAAGGGATCCACATATTAGATTACATTCAAGCAAAATATTCATCCTATTTTCTCTCTTTTATAAACGCCCAGATGATAATTAATATTTATACGATTGTATACGACCCATTGTACCTCCGTTTTGACGTAATGGAATTTCAAAATTAAATTTTTACCCGAACAATGGAGATAAATGCAATAAATTGTGAGTTCAAGGACTTATGAAATGAGGAATCTAAATCTCGTTAGTAAGCATTTTAGATATGTTGAATTTCAATTTTTTTTCATAACTGTATTTAATAATTCATATATTTTCTAATATTTTTTTCTTTCCTTCTTAAGTTTTTAGTATTTAAAATGAAAAAAAAAATCGATTTTATTCAAATGTTGAATAGATTTTTTTTTTCTATCTGTCAAAAGTTTCAGACATTTATTTATCATTGGCCGTCCCTTTTCTTAAATCCATTCTAAATACTTTGATTTTAACATTATTTTTTAAATCTTCTGCAATGTTTTAAATTGGTTTGTTTGGGAACATCCCCAACCAAATATTTTTAATTTCCTACAAAACATTGCTCTTACCACATATATATAGTTTTATAAAACTTTAATTTGTACTCTATCTTTTGCTTTAAATTTAAATTTTCTTATCTTAAAAAAATTGTAATGTCTTGAATTTGCGTACAGCACAATATATCCTGAGAGGATTCAGTGCCAAATATTAGGACCAATAAAGTAAAATTCCAATAACTCAATATGTTTTATGCAGTATTTTACCAAATTTGAAACTCAAGGTTCTTTTTACTTTTTTGGTGGGGGAGGGGGGAGGGAGTCAATTTCACGAAACAAAAATTGGCAACCATTGAGGGAAAACTCTTTCTGAAGTTAATTAATCATTTCAGTTAAATTCGTTAATTGTTCCATTTTAACCATAATTTAATTTATATGAAGCATTAACCTATATACAGTATTGTCCAAATGCTCTGGGAATTGCAAAAGTTTCAAAGAAAAACATTTTTTTTCTGATCTCACATTCCATTACAAATTAAACTCTAAGAAGTCTAAGCAATATTGAAAGCCTTAGGTTTTATAATTTATACTTTAAAAATTATATCTTTACTGAAGAAAAATTAATTATAAAATAATGTTTTTGTTGAATTGGTATATGTGTGAATGCCCAATCTAAATCACTGGTCATTAAAACTGCAACAGTAGGAAGGAATTATCTAACGAACGTCAAAATCACAGGAAAGGAAGAAGAGGTTTGGATATGCAAATGATTAGTATTTCAGATGATTTAGACGACGCATGAGGGAGAAACCACATCTGTAGCACTGCACAAAGAAAAAGTTTAGTAGTGGATTTCTATTCGGAAAGCACTTTGAAAGGTCAGAGTTTGCACAGAATATCGTGTTATGCCTCTAATAATGAGAAGAAATTATTACCAGCAAGATTTGGAATTCAATAAAGGTAGGATTGTTGCCTATTGAGAGTGTGGATTATCTTTCCTTAGTATCCCCTGTCACACTAGTTAAAATCCAAACACTGTCATGCGAATATGGAATCAATGGATTACAGAAAGTCATGCTGAAAGGCATGGGGGATCTCTAAGTTCTTCCATGATTGACGCTCGAGAGGAGAGACATATTGTGAGATCAGCCCTGAAAAACCGTACAACCACCTCACGGATCATTAATAAGGAAATGAGCATGTTTGCAGCACATCATGTATTCACTCATTCGGTGCAACGACGTTTGCAGCAGCGTGGAATGTCAACAAGGCGACCGTTATTTCGGCTTCCTTTGACAATGCAGCATGGAGAGAGACAGCGAATCTGGTGCGCTGAATGACAAATCTTGATACAGGAGAGTCACTATGTCGTCTTTTCAGCCTAGTCTTAGTTCTACGCGTAGTATTCTGATGACTGTATAAGTGTTTGGATGTTCCGAGGAGACTACTCGTTGCCTGCTTTCATTCGTATCAGCATAGGGGCCCTGCACGTGGTGGAATGGTTTGGGCAGCTATTGGGTACACATGAACCGCACATCTCTAGTTCAAATCCACCTTAATTGGAACGCAGTTCGGTACATTTCTGAGATCTTACGTTCAGTAGTTGTACCATATTTTCTAGACGTACCAAATGCCATCTTCCAACAAAATAATGCACGACCACATGTTGTACGTCATATTCCTACCTTCATCGATGTAAATGGTATTCGATTGTTACATTAGCAAGCATTGTTTCCAGATCTGTGACCCATTTAAAACATCTGGCCCGCCCCCCGTCTCCTTCTAATACGGTCGATAAAGTGCAGTTTAGAATGGAAGCACCATTGAATGTGTTGTCCGTTTCTATCGTCAAAGTCCAGTTCGACTCCGTGTCTAAGCCGTTTTGACTACCAAGGGGGGGGGCAGCTGTTCCTACTAGTTTCACAACACTATTAACTCCAAAAAGCTTCCAAATTTAATCATTGTGTCGTAATTCCATACTGTTTGCGTACATTAAATATATTTTTTGCATTTGCAGTGTTGCAAATTTAATGGCAGGAAATGTATTATGTTGTAAATGATCATTAAATAATCAAATGATCGTTTCGTTATACGAAACTTAATTATAAAGCCAGAGAGGCGTACAATATATCGCTCACAGAGAAAACGTATGCATAAGGGTTTCAATATCTGCCATTTATATATGAACATTATCATATGAACTTAAGTCCTAGATTCTTAATTGTAGATGCCAAACATGTTAATGAAGAACAGTGATAAATGAAAGCTAAATTACTATGGTATTTTCAATTTTTGTGTGGTTTGTTAATATTTTACAGACCCTAGATTCTTAAAATCCATATTGTATCTAATCATAATAACAGTAACATACACAAAACATGTTTCAATGTATATTTATTTATTTTTATTATACAATGTGCTTGAAAAAGAATATCCCAAACATAAGAGTTACGATTACAAAATAAAGAAGGTGACGATATTTTCGGATAAATTTAATTATTAAAAACAGTCTAAAGTTATGAAGTTTTAAAAGTTCAATGTGTGACAACTACTAGAAGCAATCGAGTGTCGCCACGTTAGACTTATTCTTAAGTGACCCCAAATTTAACTTCTTGGAATTTTTTTTTCTTTAGGGATGCTTAAAAATGTGTTTTTTGCAACTACAACTGGACACCGAGGAGAAAAAATACGAACAATTCAACCATTTAAACTATAACACTGAACATGGAAAAAAATTGGATGATTTTTACTGTGGTTTAAATATCGTTTGCGTGTCTCGTGGTAGTTGAACATTTAAAACATTATACATTTTTAAGTACACCTAATTCTATTTTTACAAGTTAGATACGTTCCTGAAGAATACGAGTAAAACATTTGTGTAAATATGCATTGCAGTTATGATGAAAAAACAGAAGATTAGTTCCAGTTTCAAGGAATCAGCAAAAATAGTGCAATACTTTCGGTTCTGTTATAGATGAATTGTGTGACATTATGTAAAGGATGCCCAAAATTATTGCAGTTATAATTAATAAAACAAAAGTTTTAAAACTATCACTTACCATTTATTGACTTTTAAATAAATTTAATAAATATGTTTGTCCCTCCCCTCGTTGGGGATGTGATGAAAATTTTCTTAAGATAAAAAAAATAAAGATTTAATCTTTGGCTCGCCCTTTCTCATCTTTCTTTGTATTGAGGGAGATAAAGGTTTTTTTTTTCTTCTGAGACTTGTTTTAAAATGTCTGAAACGTTTCATTCAAATCAAACAAGTGCCTCAGATGTTTTCACTATGAACATCAAACTCAAAATGAAGAACACGCAGATAGAATTCTAAACTAAAATTATTATATTCGGGGAATTCTCACAAATGGAAATCGCATCACATTCCTCTTCTTCACTTTCGCAGTTATAAAAATGAAATTAAAGCAAAGTTTTCTTAGAATTTAAGTCGATCGTAAAAAAAAAAAAAAGAATTAAATTTATTTTTCTATTTCGTGTTAAATCAAAATCGTGTAAAAGAAGTTCGTATAAAAACAGAATTGGGTGTATTATTCTTAATTTAATTTGTCCAAAAGGGCTGTAATTTTTATTAATTTTGTAGCTGTAACTCTTCAAATTTGCTATACTTTTGTAAGTATCTCGTATTATTAGTAAAATTGAAATGATTAATAGTGGAAAACAATAACGCAAAGCGAATTTTCACCTCGATATTTAAACCAAGGTCAACGACTATACTTTGAAGAGTATAGCAGCATAATCAAATATAGATTGCGTATATAGAAGTCAAACGGATCATCTGTGGTTTTATAGTTCTTAATCAATTTAAAATCCGGAACGATTTAAGTATTTTGTTTCATAGTGAAAATTCCTTCCTTTTACTACTTACATTTATTTTGGCATTCTAATAAAATAGACGAAAATATAAAGTTATACGTATACATCCATTCCGCATAATCCCTGGTAGAATATTGACTGTAACTCTACTGTAATTCTTATTTTGAAAAGAGACAATACGTGTACCGAATATTCGCATTATTTTTAGCAATATTTTATTTTTCCAAAATATACAAAAATTGGGATTTATCTGAACAACAATTGATTTTTTTTCGTTTTTAAGATGATACTCTAAGCGAGGCGTATCTAGTGGGAATTTATTCAATAACAGGAGCCATAAACCAAAACAAACACATGATTACCAAGGGTTTTCAAGACTATAAATGTTAACTCAAACATTGTTTTTTCCTCTCCTGTTATTTTTTAAAAACAATATAAAGATTCGAATAACATCCCATGCAATCATGTTAAGATTTTTCATAAGAGATTTTCTTCTGTGGTACTTAAAATGCCATACGTTTCTCCCACCTTGGGCAGTGTATATATTTGAACTCAGTGCTTTATATTCTGACAGCGTTATCTAAACTTAATTCTCTTCTATTTGCAGGAGCATCGACGTTTTTTATATTTCCACATCGCAACTTATTCGGTTTCCATAGTCTCTTTGGTGCCAGCACTTATCATTTTTTCTATTTATAAGTAAGTACTTTTTTCTTCCCTTTTTTTGCCTCTGTAGTGGAATAAATTTATCCGTCTCTCTGTCTGGTCTCTATATTTTACTCTTTTTATGTGTACTCGTTCTTAAATAATTTATTTATACTTCCTCTGAGAATAGTTTTGACTTTCAAGGATTAGGCACGACATGGAGAATTGTGTTGGGGATGGACTAGGTAGATTTATAATACATCTAAGGGATGTTCACTTATGAAAGTGCACTAGCCAGCCAATTCCGAGTAAAACGAGTCAAAAATTTTAAGCACAGCTAACATACATAATTTTCAGATTCGAACAATCGATAGCGTTCCGGCTTGCTAATCGGTTGGTTTAGATTCGATCCTGCCTTTGCCGTTTTTTTTTATCAACTATTAAAAAAAATATAGGATTTTTTAAATAATATTAGTAACTTGAATATATTGTCAATGAAATCCTAAATATGTTTTTATTTATAAGAAAACTTTTGGAACTAATGGAAACGTTAATTTTAGCTTATATTTCAAATATCAATATTACAGATTATATTAAAATTTCGTATAACTGATGACCATTTCGAATATTAACAAGTTTCATTAGCTCTGATAGTTGTTTTATAAAAGAAAATATTTTTAATGCTTTCGTTGACAAAATACATTTAGGTTATTAAATTTATTTAAAAATAGTTATAATTTTAAGAGAGTTAAACAAAATAAATACGCAAAGACAGGATGGAACCCGGACCAACCGTTTAGCAAAAAAGTGTGCAAACGATTTGGCTGTCCTGCGGTTGTTCAAAATCAAAAATTAAATAATACATAAGCTGAGATTAATGTTTAGATTCTGTTTTTCTTTGAACACGTTTTATCAAATTAACTCTTTTTTCAATATTCTATTGAATATTTGAATATTTAGAACTGAATATCTAATTTGTTCTTTCTTGATGTTGTACATTGAAATATGAAAAGGGAGGAGGGGCTTTAGGGCATAGTAGATAAATCGATTGTAAAATTTCTAGCATAGAGCTTTATAGTAATATGCTAACAGCCATTTTTTCCGATGAAGTCAGAGTATATCTTAGATATATATCATTGTAAAACTTCCGATCGGCTTAGGAGATTGTTACAATATCATTCTTCTTCGTATTTATCACACGTTAACTCTGTCAAAACATAACTTTCGTTTAGTTTGATTTGCTTAACATCATTGTAAAGAAAGCGTGAAAGCTAATAAGATAGTTTATTACATTTATGAATCACTCTCAGTTGATACAGACTAAACGGAATCTGGTACATCAGTCTTCACTTCCAGACAACACCTCGTTAAGTTATTGAGGACAATTTCCACTTAATATACTGCACTCTCGATTTCTTTATATATCGTATCTTCCTCGGCTTAGTTTTTTTATGAATGATCGTCGATTTAATATTGGTGTTCAAAATTAAGAGAATTTGCATATTTTGTCGAATTTCATGAAAAAAATTGAACAGATTGTAAAAATACTGTTTCGAATCAAAGATTCAAATCTCTTACGTCGAATAAGCAAGCGTATACGTGTGTGTGGGAGGAACTAGTAAAAATATAGGATTTTTAAGCTCACGTGCCATACTCCGTATTCCTTCGCTAGTACGCTTCGCTGAATTTCTTGGTTTTTTTGCAGCAATCGCTTAAATTAAATTCAAACAGTATAAGGGAGTAATGTCCAACGTTTAGAGGATGGAATGAGGTTGCAAATTGTGGATAGGCTAGAAGGAGACCAGTCTCAAATACAGATTTGAGGAGAATTTGATTTAAGGCTAAGCTTCGTGTCCAACTTATGGAAACAGTTTCATGATACCGGATCCGTCGCGAGAAGGACTGGGCATAGTAGTCCGAAAGCCACGTCGGTCAGAGCAGATTATCATTTGTCCATTATAGCGAGGCGTAACAGGGATGCTACAGCTCCTCAAGTCTCTCATAAGTTGTATACTGTCACAGGAACTCCAGTTTCAAGGGTCACTGTTTCCAAAAGACTTCGTGAGAGAAAGCTGTTTACAAGCAGATCTGTTGCTTATGTCCCTCTCAGTTTTGCGAACAGGAAAGTTCGCTTAAAACTACACAAATTGGAGCATCGATCAATGAGTGACAGTTCTCTTCACTGTCAAAACCGATTCAGTCTAACCACTGATTATCTGAGTACTTTCCTATGGAGAAAACCACGAACCCGCTACCTGCCCTCCAATGCCCGAGAAATCGACCATTACGGCAACGAAGGCTTGATGGAAAAGCGGAGGCTTTGGAAAAAAAATACGTATAGTTCATCCACCGAAGCAAAAGAGCGTTTAAATAACTTGTTGTTGCTCCTTAAGAGTGAAATAGAAGTTAAAGAAAGGATATCTTTGGCGATGTCAGATTTTGGTTTAATGCAAAATGGAGTTGAGAAAATTCTTAAGGTAAAGAAGCAATCCAACTCAATAATTTCGAAGAAAAGGATACCGACTACGGCTGGGCTGTTAGCAACCGCAATTCAGAAAGTTAATAAATCTTGCGTCTTTTATGAAGTCAACTATCAAAGTTGGGAATGTTTTTGAGCTCGAAAAGTGACTATGGTTGAGAGAAAAAAATATCTTCAATACAAAAGGCTGCTGTTTTGTGTGTCTAGCTTCAGGACACCGAATAAATTCCTGTCATGTTTTTCTAAAGTTCATAATGTGAAGGAAGAAACACGTTCCTTTTCTGGGAGAATTTAGATTCAGTAAATAAAACAATACAGAAAAAAAAGATGAATCAACAAAATCGACAGAAAGTGAAGTTGCCTTGTCTAACTCCAATAAGAGTCCAAAGGCTTTACTTAAGACGATGAAGGTAATGTTAATATCCGATGATAAAGTGTTAGAAGCTCATGTAATTCTGGATTCCGGATCTCAGAGATTATATATTTTAAGTGAAATTGCAACAGAAAGGTGACACATTTCAACTCGGGAAGAGACAGTAACACTTTCTTTATTTGATGGTATAGACTCTAAAAGTGTAAACACAGATGTTACAAGATAAGATCAGGAAGTTTTGATAAGAATATTACGTGTAATTTTGAAGCAGATGTAGGCCGACGTTTTTATTTAAAGTGAAAATGGTACGAATTTTTCTGGTGCTGCAAATTACCTGAAGAATTTGAACTGGGGTCAGGTACAAATTCCTGGAGCTTCCAATTCGATCCAGTGGAAGAGTCACCCAACAAACCTAAGCAGGTGTGATGGCTGGTGAGAGGCTTATTAGAGTTATGAAAGATTTTCTGAAAAGAATGTTGAGAAAATCGGGTCTTTCTCATGAAGAAATTATTACGGTGTTGATAGACTGTAAGAGCGTCATAAATTCTCGGCCCTTAACATATTTTTCAGAGCATGAATCCTTACAACTGATTTCTCTATCCATGTTCTTACAAGACGTTTATGAATGCTGTGTTCCACATATTTATGTCGTGGAACAATGCCATTGAATAAAAGACTTCATTATAGACAAACTTTACTGAAGAACTTACAAAACAGATTCCAATCTAATTATCTAGGGTTACTAATTGAAAAATCTAAAAAAGAAATTATACTCTCAATTAAGATTGGTCAAGTAGTGTTAGAAGAAAATGATAATTGTAAACGAAGTGAATGGTCACTGGGAAAGGTAATTCAAATCATACGTGGAAAGGATAAAGAAGTACGTTTGGTGCAAGTAAAAACTTCTCATTTTACTTTTTTACGCCCTTTTCAGAGTATTTATCCTTTAGAAGTCGATTCAAACGAATATATCACCAATCTATTATCTGACAAATGTCTGAATCCTTGTGATGAGTCATTCCTAAAACAAACGATTTTACTAATGCTTCAAATGAAATTTTATCGTCCAAGGTTGAAAATTGGTCTATAACATTCACTTTTGGGCAGAAAAGTAAAAATACCTGAAAGATTAGATTTATAAGCATTTCTAAAATGTACACAATTGAGAGTATGCGTCCATGGTCCTCGTCCATGAGCAAAAATATTTCTTAAAAGCAAGATTGACATTATACAATACATTCTGATAATAATAATTACATTCAGGGAGCTTAAGGTAAATTTATACTGCTAAGATGCATTTAATTTCAATAGTTTATTATTTGCTCGTTTGTTTTGCTACTTAATTTTATAGTTGATTTTTATGGCAGAAGCATCTGTTTTATTCTTTTTTGTTTTTAACATTGGCAAGTATTTTAACAGCAATTGTAAATATTTTTTCAAAATAAGAAATAAATATGTTATGATGGAATGTCGTATTTTTTGGGAATTTATAATATTATTATTTCTAATGAATTTCGTTGTTCCTTAAAAGGTTTTTGAGAAAAGAATATTAACAAAGACGTTATGCGGGGAGTTTTGTAAATTCCAATCATGTTCAAAAGACGAGCACAACACCAGAGTTAGCAGCATCTTTCCGAAATTCAGTATCGTACCTAATTGAGGATTTAGAACCTCTATAGTTGCAAAGGGAATCGACTCCATTGCACTACAAGTGTTCAGATAAATCAAGACTCATACCCACGTCTTGACTAATACAAGGGCTGCTATGAGTTCGAGGCAATAACTACCCTACCACCACAACCATAGATGATTTCTTACAGATATTTCATAGTCAACATGTATCGGGAAAACTACACTATACAGAGCTATTTACAGAAAATAACATCATGATCATCTTAAACTTCATAAATCTCATAAATTGAAATTTCTGAAAATACTCTTAAAGTACACGTGTGCACTCTGTTTTTACCGAACCTTATTTACAAAGCACTCAAAACTTAATTTTTAAGGATTATTCGTCTACGATACGAAAGATACAACTTTGCATAAATCGGTTGTCCCTTAGCAACTGTGAAACAATTTACATGACTTAATATAATTAAGGATCATTTCAAATATTTTTGTTATAGACAATATTTTTGAACAGTAAATATCTAAAAATAATGAATTATTAAAGGAGCTGTATCACGTAATCTATGGCAAGCTGTTTCGTGATCAAACTTATGTCCGTAGAAATATTCGTTAAGCATTATGAAATATTTCTGAAATTCTAACTGCTTTCAAATATTTTAAATTATATGATTACCTTAAGTGATTAACAAAAATTTTAATATTTTTTGGGTAAAGCTTTCATCGAAATATGAACATTTTATTGAATCCGAATATATAATAGCCTACATTTTTGATAATTTATACATAAAAATTTGTGTCATAATTTAATGCAAATATTAATAAATTTAAATAATATGCATTATATAAATATATAAGGATCACTTAAGTATCGTAAATAAAAGTATTTTATAAAAATGTAATTAGATACACTCTCACATTAATTACAAAATAGAAGTATTTAAAAGTATAATAAGCACTAATGAAATGATGTTGTTAAGTTTTGACATGCTTTTCGTCTTTAACATATATTTTTAAGAAATATACTTCAGTATTCTTATTCATATGTAAAATAAAATTCCATTTTCATGCAGCAGCTTTATTCCATTCAAGCACTCTCCTTAGATAAAAATACTGTCAAGTAGCTTATAATGAAAAAGAAGTCCATTGGATAGGATATTATATAAGAAATGGTTATATTTTGTTGCATTGGTAAATATAAATATCCTGATAATTCTCACTATCACTTCATGAATAATTCAAAACCTACCACGATATAAATATAAATACACATGCATAAAAATATGCCAAATGTGAGAAAATATTCTCATTCAGAGTGACAAGCTTTATGTGCTGCATTACATTAATATTCTGATTTAGATAACGTAAATATTACATTAATAAAACATGTGTATATCGATTATGTTTTAATATTATATGGAAAACTAAGTTAATATTTACCAGATCTGGCCATAATGTGCAATGGAATCAAAGAAAATAGAGATTTTTTTAATAAATATCAATTTGTTTTCTTCCTATGCTACTTATTCTGAATAAATTCTTCGATAAAATATTAAACATTCTACAATATAAGAACGATTCCAAAATTTTACAACGAAGAGAATCAAAGCAAACAATAAAATATTAAAGTTGACAGTAAATTATTAAAGCAATAGATTATACTTTGTTCATATATTCAAAATTAAAGCAAACGATAAATTATTAAATGAAATGAAACTATTTTATCATAATATAAGAAGAAATAAAATAGATCTTTACGCGTATATCGGCAATTTGAAAGGAATATAATTTTTTTTTAAAAAAAAAGGACATTTAAGTTGAAAATAATTATGATGTATAATTCTAAATGATAGAAAAAATAATACTCATATGTAAGCCAAAAAACTCGCTAGTTCCGACCTTTTCAATACTCAAAAGTATTGCAAATTTAAGTAGCATTAATGTAAATATATCTTACAATATTTTCATAAATGATAGCATTAAAATAATAAACATCAAGGCATATCTACATAATAAAAATGTATACTAAGTTATATCTATTATGGGGTATCCGGAATTAAAAAAAAAAAAAATATAGAACATTATTTATTCTTTTTGCAAATTTATCTCGTTGCAGTTTAATGCTACTAAATTTAAACTTACTAATCCCTGATTATATTTTAATGGAATTATATCTCTTGTGTAAGTACTAATATTCGGGAATATGCATCTCAATAAAAACACTCTGTGTTAAAATAACTTGAAATATTATCTTAAGTGAAAAATATGCATGTATGTATTTAAATAACAATTTCTACTTTATTACATATTGACCGTTAAACAAAATTAATTTATATTAATATTCTTCCTTTTGTTTGTGTTTTCTAAGAGAACATTAGGTACAATTTTCTTTTCTTGAAGTTTTTATTAACTTTTATCATTTTAATCTTTTATTTTTTAAATACTTAGAATTCTGCTGATAACTGCCCAATTGATTATGGATTTGTAAATAATACTGTAGCAAAAAAATTAAACATATTTAATGTATATCAAAATTGTAATTAATATATATTATAATTTATATCAAGAATAAGTTCGTATTAGTTGTCTAAAGAGTGGCACGTGTCCACACAAATAAATAAATTTAAGGAATTGAAAAGCAAATACCTGGGTGTGGCACTGTTACTTATATACTTGTTGTTGTTACTTGCATAACTATATATATATATATATATATATATATATATATATATATCAGAAAAATATTTAAAGATATGCAAAACAATAAATCAGAAAAAAGAAGATAAAACAATATCAAGACATTTAAGAACATGAAATTTGAAAAAATTTCAAAAGTCAAAATATTTTAGAAAGACAAAAAGGGAGAATAATATATTGACTGTTGCAACAGGATTTATACTATTACACTGAGTTAATCTACAATTATAGGCTTAACTATATCCCTCAACAAAATATGTTATTGAAAAAGGATAATCGAAAAATATTTAGCTGCACTAAATATCTGATTTATTCATAAATTAAAACATTTCCCGACCCTAGATAAAATAGAATAACATGCAACATTACCAACTCTCTCATAGGCTTATTATTATTCCTAAATAATTAAATAAACAAATAACTAGCCATTTATTTCAATAACATAAAAACATATCTAGAAAAAAACCAAATTAGGATGAAATAATCTCTCAGTTCAATGAATAATCAGTAATAAGTTTCGAAACAAAAATGACGTACTTCACAATATTGCTTAAATTCCCTACATAACTGTACTCTACTTTTAGTAATTACTTGTATTTCTAATGACATATAAATTAAGTCAATACACCAATAAACTCTTAAGAATGTTCTTAATAATTTTGTGAATTTTACTTTAATAAAATAAGCTTCTTAATACATTACAATGTAAAATTCCCATTATGTGTGTTTTTTTATTAAATTTTATTAAAAGAATTGTTTCATTACCGGTGAAAGCAGGTACATCAGATCAGGCAACATCAAACTGTGATAACTAAGTAAAAAAGAATTTCATGTAACAAAATAAATTGATTGACTGTAAACATTTCTGCAATACTTCTTAAAATATAAGTCTAACAATAAAAGATAGTAATAAAATTTAATAAATTTTAAGATATAGGTCATGAGAAGTACTAAGCCTCACAAGTCCTGATTTTGAAATAAAATAACTATATTACTTCCATTTTTCAGAATATTGTTGTTCTAATTTTGTTCAACACAAACATGTGTGAAATAAATAAAACTAATACCCGTGCTCAATATCTATTTTCAAATCGTGCTAAGCTTTCTCGGAAAAACTTCGTTCCATGTAGCTTTTTATTAGAACTTTCTGACTTATGTAGGAATCGATTTCCTAGGTTAGAATGTGCTTTATCATGATCAATCAAGAGCTGAATTTCGCTGCCTTAAAACTCCATTTTCATAAAAGAGTACTTGGAGCACTTAACTGAAGGGTGAATTCTGTTTCAAACCTTCAATTGCATTTTTTATTCACATTCGTCTTCTTTTCCTTCTGAAAATAGTTTTGAGACTGACTTTATTTTATATTCCACGGGGGTATATGTAACTCATAAAGATAAAAGATGGATCATCGTTTTCCCTTCGTATAAGAAATCTAACACCAATGTTTTGTCGTGCTTTAAAATTTATTTTAACAAAAGATATATATGGTATTATAATGGGAATGTAGAAAAATATAGTTTATTTAATACTAAGTATTATTCTTCACTTCATACTTTTTTCGTTCCTTAAAATCTAGCCTAATATAGGTATAAAATATATTTGATTTATTTTTCGGATGATTTGATGAAGAAAATTACATTTCAAAATTAATTTAACTCAAATCAGACATTCCTTATGCTATTAAGAAATTATGCCTGGGAAAAATCCCAGTTAATAATAAAAATAATTTATAATTACTACTAGATCTACTCGAAAGATCTTTCAGTTAATGATGTGAAAGGGGAAAAAATAATAAACTGTTCAAGCATTTAATAATATTCACTGTACAATACAATTGTCATTTTTACTTATTTGCCCTTCAAGCGTGATGGTAACTTGAAAATACTACTTTTGATTTATTCTTTGTCATAAGAAATGAAGAACTAGAGTAATCCTTGATTGACTTCTGCTGGAGTTTTGAATTATTTTTCCCATCAAAAAATGTTGCAGGGAGAGAAACCGGTGATAAGTCTCGATAGTGTGCAGTATGTGATAGAATTTCCCAGTTCTGCGATTTTCTGATGTGTAACCAAAGCAGCATAGGATTTGAAATGATCATAATTTATTGTGATATCCTTCCAATTGAACATGGTTGTCTTCTTTAATATGAACATTTTGTTTGAATCGTCCATTTGCTAAAATCATCTCTCTAAAAATTAAAATTTTTGTTTTGTTTTTAAAATCTCGTAATGTATGGGTCGGTGGACGTCTCACATTATACACAGCATTCTGTTATTCGAGCTAAAGCTTAATTTAAAAGTGAAGAGGGAAGGATATCAGGATTCACAATATGCTCTTTTCCTTACCACGTTTTTATAGGTAATTCACTTTTCATACCAGTTATCAACCGGTCCAAGAATAGTTCATTTTTGTTCCGATAAAGCAGGTATGTGGGTATGATGATTCGATTAAGGAAATCATTCTCAATCAACTCCTGAGGCTTCCAGATGGAATTTTTATAGACTAATCCTAATAACGACGGAAATTATGTTGTATATTTAGCATTATTAAATGTATTCAAAATATACTGTTTTCTTTCACTTCACGAATGACACCTAATACTTTTTTTTAAATAGGTTATCGTATTAACAAAACATTAAAATGAATATTGTTTACTGAGTGGTATTGTGACATTGGGCTATTCGCGGTTTCTCTTCACTAAACTTGAGGACTTTTAATTGAGATTGATTGCTTTTGCTAAACAACCTTTGCCCAACCAAAAATGAAACGTGAATATGTAAAGTTATTATGTAAAGCAGTTAGAAATGAAGTGAAGTGGGTGAGATAGGAAATATATAAACTCCGACTGAAAGTAAAGAGAGAGGCTGAAGGAGTAGAGAGATTGAAGAAGTAGAGAGGCTGAAAGAGAGAGGCTGTAGGAGAAGTGAAGCTGAAGCTATAGATAAGTTGATTGAATTAAAGGGTTATATTAAAGATTGCTATAAGACGTCACTTTGCTGTTGTTCTCAACAGTTGATCCAGAGTCTGAGTTACAGTCGAGGAAGGATTAGTGGCAAGAGTCTGTTAGATTACTATTGGTGGGTTAATTTGAGGTTAATAGAAATATTACCCGGGAGAGCATAGGGAGTTGTTGTCACAGTAAATATATGTTTATAAATTACGTATAGATTGTTCTGGTGACTCTTTGATTATTTGTGTCGTAGTGTTTAATAATTGAATCTAGTGATGGCACAAGAGGAAGTCCGGCTCGGGCGGGCGTCACAGTATGAATAATTTAATAAACAATTAAAACTGTTTTACAAAGCTCGTATTATATTTCTTAATATTGTGAATACAATACATTGATAATTTCAAATATAATACTTTTTAAAAATAAAATGCTATAATAAATAATTAGTACAGGAATGAACTTTATTATTATTTTTAAGTATCAAACGCTAGTAAGATTTTTTTATTTAATTGGAAGCAATATAATTTAAAATAATTTCAATATGAACAATATACTTGGAAGCACTGCATTGTTAACATTTTATTACTCTTGTGTATACTAAGGATTGCCAAAATATTATACACTTATAGACAGTGTTTTCCCGAATAATACATCAGATAAATAGAAGCATTAGATTCTGAACATTGATACTAAGTTAAGTATATTAGTCGTTAATGAGATTTTATATTCTCTCACAAAATAAAACTATTTCAGTGCATCGCAGAGAAGCATTTTTATAATAAATTTCATAATCCATATCAGCATTAAAATTGAAAGGCAATGCAATTTTTAGTGAAATTATTTTTCTGTTCTTGTGTATAATGTTACACTTCTATGATTTCAAATGCTGTTGTTGTTATTTATTTAGAAAAATATTATTAAATAAATAAGAATATTACTAAACAATAATTTAATGTTTCAAAATGTTTATCTGGGTATTCTATATGCGGTGCTATTAAATCACCGAAGTTGGCTCAAATACACTTATGACAGTGATGCACAAACTTATTCACGTGCAAACTGGAGATTTAAGTTCTTTTTTCTTCTCAAAACTTATTGCTTATATTAAGATTTTTAGGGAAAACAAAACATTAATATTAGGTTTTAATAAAAAATTAATGTACAATAATTGTCACATTCACTTCTTTTCATATTCATTAAAATCTTCTCTTTAGAAGGAAATGGCGATAGTTTAATTCTCTGATCCAGTTTGATTTCCATTACGTTTCTATATTCATTTTCTCGGGGAAATCAATTTTTAAAATCGGGTTTCATACATAAGATATCATAAATTTCATAAATTTTCTGATAAAACTGAGTTCTCTTGTCAACATGACAATCAAAAATGCAATAGCACTATTCTCTTGTGCATGTCTTTGAGAGATGTGTCACAAGATTGTTCAATTATATGTTCAAAATCTAAACCTATAGTTCTGTGACATATACTAGTTACGTTAAATAGAAATGGATTTCCTGTATATTCTTTGACGAAGTGATTTGAGGGAAAATATTCTCCAACCCTAGTAAATACTTCTTAATAGAGTTGAAATCTAACTGTCAAAGAATCCGTATTATATCAATTCTGCAATCCTATTAGCTTTTTAAAAGTTTGAGGTTCTTTTTTTCATAGTAGCTTAAACTACTCTTGTACTTTGAAAGATTAATACTTTTATATTGTAAAGTCAAATTTAAATTGTTTAAAAATGTGAAAAATATAAAGATATTCAGTGCAGCTTGACAAGTTATAATATGAAGCGAAAGTAGAGTGACTAAACGAGCGATTAAAGCGACTTGATTAGTAATTATTTTTTTCTTGTCCTGTTATTCGGTTGTGACCCACCTATTGGAAAACTCTGACTTACGGTTGCATCACGTGATCATGCTTGGCCTAAAATTTTCAATGTAATTCAGTGTATAAGGACTTACCACAGAATACTCGGATGTGTTTTATTCATCATATGTTTACTCGATATATACTCATCCTTGGTCAGCAGCATTATAAACATGCTCTTATTCGCAATCTCGGAGTTTTTTGATAAATTATATTAATTTAATTACTTCATCTAATTTTGATTTATGCATTTGATTGCCCTCGTTATACCAAAATATAAAAGCAAGACGCAAGGACTCTCTATATAATTTATGGCGGATTATTTTTATGACTAATAGAAATGTACCTTAAGAAAATTGGATTGTAATTTTATTTAAATTAGTGGTACCTCAGGAGCAATTACTTAAAATAAGATATTTATAAGAATAAGTTTGTTTTCACTGTATTTGAATGAACATAAATTAAACATGTGAGGGAAAAAAATATTTTTTAAGAAAATCAGTTTTGTAACATTTTGAACTTTTCAACATGTTTCAAAATTTTAAAAATTTAATTACTTCTGGAAATTGTAGTAGGTATTAGTAAAATTTTTTATATTCTTAGAAATATATTTCACTATTTTAAGAATGGATTTGGTTGTCCTGATATTATTTATATTTTGAACAAAATATTTTCTGTCAGACACAACAAAAACTGGAAAAAAAACCCAGCTATATCTAATTTTGTTGATTTTTGTGAAAAAAATAACTCTTTATCTAAATCATTATTCTACGTGCAGAATTATCAAATACATTATACCAAACAATCGGAAGAAATTTCAGTTATTTCTATTGATTACAAAAAAAAGTCTTGAAGCAGCAGTTGAAAATTTTGAAGGTCAATGGAAAGACTAACGCACTGTTAAAAAGAATTTTAATATATCGCTAACTAACGTAGCAAAACTTTATGATTATAAACACACATGTTAAAAATTCATATAATTAAAATCAGGTAATGAAAGGTATTTGGATAATTTGATCATATTTAGGATACTGTCTCCTTAATTTACATAAAACAGCTTTTTAATAACAAGTATCTTTGATGAATTTATATTTATCATAATTATAATTAAATAGTTTGTTAAAAAAAGTTAAGCAAAAAGAAATCTGATTGATACCAATTCTACTAAAAAATATATAAGTATTTCATTTTCTTCTGTTCAAAATATTAATGACAGGTTAACAAACTGATTTCTGTCCTTAAAGAATTTCCACCTGAAGCATAAAATAAATTTGAGATGTAATGAAATTATAACTTCGACTTATAATATTTTGTTTCGTAATTTGTAATTTAATGGTGATATTGTTTTTTTTATATTATTTTCAAACGAATAATACTCTCATAAAATTATATAATGCTATTGTTTCGTTATCAAAGTTATGAGAGATCGAGAAAAAGACACTCAGAAAATCTAACGAAACTTTTTGCTAACAGTCAAAATAATAAAAACACGACTTGCATTGCAATTGTGGAGCGTCTACTAAATCGTATCCTTAACCAAAGATCATAATTGAGAATTATTCTTATCTTAATCAGATCAAAACTGGATCGATTCCCAAAATACTTCTATGAACAGAATCCGAATCTAACATCCACACTAATTTGATCACTTTACACTTGCGTGCACATATGAAGTGTACTTAACATATTTATTATTTACCCTGTCTCTTCTCTTATTGCTCCAATATCACCAATCTTAGACTTTTTGATAACTTCTAATTCAATAATATCTTATTTGTTTTGCCGATTTATGTAAGTCACGGTTACATCACAACGCGAGTTCCTCATTTCAGATAGCATAATAAAGTAGTCCAAGCGTTTAGTTAACCTTTTCAGGGACGATTATTTAAAACTTAGAAAAAATGATTTTTTTTTTGTTTTATTACGATTTATTTATTTTATATTGATCGGAATCCAAAAAAATGGGAAAAAAGGGGGAGACCAATAAAAATGTACAAAAAATCATTACGTCCTAATTTATGGCAGCTGCACGTTAATAGTAACTGATAAGTGGAATGGTTTCATAAATTCGAGAAATACCGATTGATCACATTTCTAACAAATGTAACGAGTTCGTCTTATTTATTTTTTGTCTTGACATCTTGAAGGTTTTTTCAATTCCATTTTTCAGGAAAAGGACCTAGAGTCTGACTCTATTTTCTTAATCCTAAATGTACACCGTTAATACTGTTATCAGAGCAGCCAAGCCATTAAGATGTAAATTTTTCTTGTTGAGAGATAAAATAGCAAATAATTTTTAAAAAAAATTCGTTCTTTTTTTATCATTTACAGTAATTATAATTATAAAAAACTTAAATCAAACCAAACCGACTATTTTTGTGGGGAACATAACCCTCTCGGGCTTTAATCCCATATGAATTGGCTATTATTTGATGTGAGACTGAATTTTGGTTTTACACTTGCCCAGAAGTTAAGATTTAGATATTAAGAAAAAATAAAATTACAGTGCAATAGCTTTTTAGACAATATTAAATTAATTTTAAAAAATATGCTGAATATATATTATTAATATTAGAATAGCACTAGTTGAAGTACTAGTGTTGTTAAAATTAATCCAAAAGCGAAGATGGTTGAAATTCATGAGTTTAGGCATAGGATATTGCAGCAGTAGTCTATTGAATTCCTGCTTGCTTGTTCAGTCTGGTCGCAGTGAGAGCGCGCTCTGTGATTGGTCAATGGTGTGGTGTGTTAATTCTGTATATATAGGTGGGTGCATAGGGGTGAGATTTTGTGAGGAGTGTGCTTGTGTTACCAGTGTTTTTATAATATAAGTGAAATTAAAGAATTAAAATTTCTCGTGGTCTGTGTAGTTGTGGGTTGTTTCTGAGTGGGGTGTACTTTTCTATTTCTTGAATGGTTTTATTGCTCGAGGTATCAATTTTTTGGTAGAAATTTCCTGATAATTTTTTAATGAAGTTTTTAAGTGTTGGAAGTTTAATTGAGTATCTGATGTCTGTGTTTCTCATGTACCAGTGTGCTCTTACTATCATTCTAATGGTGGAATTTTGGGATTTTTCTAATAATTCCAGTGTTGTGTCAGCACAATGCGACCAGACTGGGCTAGTATAGGTCAGGATAGGTCTTAGTATCAGGGTGTAGATAAGCAATTTATTACGTCTACTTAATGTAGATTTACGCGAAATAAGGGAAAAAAAATATTATTTACTGCAGAATTATACTGCTTTTTAATTCGTAGAACGTGTTGTTTAAAAGTGAGTTTTTTATCCAACGTTACACCAAGATATTTCGTGTCTAGAGACCAGGGTATATTTTTGTTTTCCAGAAAAATGTCTGGTTCTATTTTTCTGTAGTTTCTGGAGAAGAAGACGGCCTCTGTCTTGGAAACGTTCAGGGCTATTTTCCAAGTAGAGTACCTTGCTTCTAGTTTCTGTAGGTGTTCGTTTAGTGCTTGGCCTATTTTTGGTGAAAAGTAGTGTCTTGCTAGTATCGCAGTGTCATCTGCATACATGCATATTTTTGTATTTTGGTGTTTAGGGATGTCGTTCATGTAGTAATTGAACAAGGTGGTTGAGAGGATTCCTCCTTGCGGGACTCCAGCTTCAACTTTTCTTAGATTTGATAGTTGTTCATTAACGGAGACTTGAAAGCTTCTATTGCGTATATATGAGTTTATTATTTTTACGAGATATGCAGGGGTGTTGTAGTTGATCATTTTGAAAATTAAACCTGTATGCCAGACTCTATCAAAGGCTTTTTGGATATCCAGGAAGACCACACCAGTATTTTGACTTATGTAAAATCCAGTCTTGATGAATTCCACTACTCTGAGCAGTTGGTGTGATGTGGATAATTTCGGGACGAATCCATGTTGTTCGTGGATGATGATATCGTGGTCTTGTAGAAATTTTGATAGTCTATTGTGGATTATTTTTTCGGCTAGTTTGCTGAGGATTGGTA
>BMAW01010509.1:350-25975 GCA_019974015.1 Nephila pilipes
ATATATATATATATATATATATATATATATATATATATATATATATAATCAACTCCATTGCTTTCCTAATCTAAAAAAAATTCTATTAGACATAAAACGGGCTATTATTTTAGGTAGGAGGTTTAGGCGTTTCATATCACTTTTCAATTTTAAATAAATAATTTCTTTTTACATTTAGCTTAAATATTTTCTATTTAATAATTTATCACTTGTTTAAATTTGCATTACTTGTAGCAGATATAATATTTAATTTAGTAATTTATGGCTTCCTGTCATTTTAATATCGGAAAGGCTTACTATTGTCAATTTCTCATATTTTATCGCTTACTTTAATTTTTATATTTAATTGAGTAATATAATAATAAATATAAAAAAAACTCAAATTGGGTGGCTAAATTTGTTTTTTGCAAAACTTTGCATGTAATATTTTGTTTCACATTTTTCACATATATATTTGATTTTTATGTCAAAAAACATCTTGAACAAAAAAACCATATATGTTTTATTTAATGTGTTTCCTTAGAAGTATTTATTCAATTCTGTGTTGTTTTATAATTCAAAAAATGTCAGTCATTTTAACATAAAAGCATATATATTTAAAATAAAATAATTTCGCTACATATTAAATACAGTGAAGTTAACTAAACGTTCATTGTTAAGATTATAAATGTGTTATTTTATATTTATTTAAAGTTGTTTACGCTTTAATCAAACGTTACGGAAATAGCAGAAGAATATATTCAATAGAATTTAATAATTTAGAAACATTTCAGCAAACTTAATGGTTAGAACTATGTATTTAATTTGTGTCATGTAAAATTATTTCATACCAAATATTTGATTGTTAATATTTACATATAATGCCAAATGTTAACAATGAAGCATACACTCGCTTGTTCAATGTTTATCTATATCAACTAGGATATAATGTAAATATTTATTCAAATTGTATACCATCTCTGAAATTACTTGGTGTTATACTCAAAATTTCAATTAATAAAACGAATAGTTAAATTAAGTAATAATTTCAGCAGAATGATACATTTAACTACAGTAATAATATATTACTTTAGTTAAATATATTATTAATAACTAACAAACACATATCACTTATATATAAACGATCAAGATTTTTTTTTAAGAAAATCTAAATAATTTTAAGATTGCTATTAAATTTTCTTTAGTTTTTTGTTATTAAACATTAATTTAAATTTTGTAATTAAATGCTATTTAACTCTTTCTTAGGTAAAAGAAAACCGAAGGAAATAAATAATAACACTTTTATTAAAATAAAAGAAAAATCAGTCGTTTAGTTCCTATGTTACGCATAATTTAATAATTTCTAATAAATGTAAAATATATCAATTCATAAAGTCGGTTACCCTAATTCAAGAGAATAATTGTACATGCCATATTTTTTATTAAATCCTTAGGTAAATACACTTTAATGGGATTAATGTAGTAGTTAAAAGTTTCTGTGGATATTCTTCCCTTAAAATCGAATGATTGTCCAATATTAATTACAAAGAATGCAAAGAATGATAGAGAAATAAATTTAGAGTTAATTTAAAAGTAATACGAGTACTCTTTATATATATATGTTACATACCTTTCGTTACCAGAGGTAGAAAATAAGAAGTGATTCTATGGGCCTGCGGCTTCTTATCGCGGAGTGTCATGTTGTGCCCAGACGATTTCAAATATTAAGCCTAATTAGTGAAAAAAATTTCTCTAAAATCGGCTATTTATTAAAATATTTTGGTATTTACATATATTATTTAAAATACATTAAACTTAATACATACAAAAGAAAAAAGGATTTAATCGAAAATTGAATGCTTTATACATAAAATTACATAAAAAAATCATACTTTCAAGAAAATACAAAATATATTTACATATGTTGCATAAATTTCACAGTGTAATGATGTGCCATCATATGGAATATATAGATCTTATTTTAATAAATCTTATTTTGTTGTAAGGTATATTTATAAAAAAAATTCAATTCTTAGTACAACGTCACATGACTTACACACATATTCTGACGCTTCACGCAAGATTTTGAGCAAAGGGCACATCTTAGTCCTTTTTTTTTACTTTAATGCCTATGTACAGATTTGGATTATTTACGCTAACATTATTGTTAGATTAATTTATTATTTCGTAAATCTCAGTATCATAAATACTTTCTTTTTGTTATGACAATCGCTACAAATAAAAACCGACCGAATGAAACGAACAGCTGAGTACATCTGCTACCAAAAGACGTAACCCCCATAAAGGACCATATATTCTCCTTCTAACTTCTAAGAGGCAAGCAAAAAAAAATGCAGACCGAAAGCTTAAATCATGTCATTACATTTAAAGAGCCGGTACGCCACACGTGCTTTTAACAACTACCCCCTTCCTGGTAGCCAGAACTGAAATCCAAGCCCATATCACCAAGGTCAACACTCCAAATGACCTATCTATATAAATTTCGTGGTATTGTAACGCCTTATAGTAACATTAAAAAAAATCAAATAAAACGTTCTTATCAAGCATATCTCTATTGATACGTTGGGCCGTAGAAGACATTCACGGAACATATCGCCCGTTATACGCTGGACACCGGAGAGCCAACACGAGCGTATCGGCTGTGATACGCTGGGAGCGAATGGGATATAGCTAAAATATATTGGAGTTCTTGAATTTAAGTTTTGCCATGATGTTTGTAAAATAATGTGCATAATACAATTAATATGATTAAAAGATGAAAGAAATGTCTCTAACATTAAGAAAATGATGCATATGAATGAGAAAAGTAGAATATTTTCCTAAGTAAATAGTTATTATTTGGGAGTTTCCTTTAATTCTTGATGTTTATGTGTGAGTATATTCGGAAAGATGAGAGACAAATAAATAAGAATATCACAAAGTTTCTAATTATTTGTATTTGTTATCTTCCAGTTGTATGGATATTCCACCTGGTTTACTCTATTTTTTCCTTATATGGTAGTCATTGTGATACGTGGTCCCTAAGATCATGAAACAAATTTATTTTTATTTGAAATGGTCCCTCCTGGATACTTTGAATTTATACATCATAGACCTATTGAGGGGAATTGAACGCTTAATATTTCGGAAATGTAAATCGTATTTTCAAAAGGAAAGGACACTCTCTTTCTCTTCATGGTTACCCGTAACTTTTCTGGCGTCACACCTAAGTAAAAACAAACTCACCAAAAGAACACAGTGCACACACACATGGATACATTCACACAGATATTTCACATACGCGAATTACACAAACACATAACTCTAACATCATTAAGTTTTACACGAATTAAACTTCTATGCTTGGGGCTCTATATCATCCTCCGGTTATCATATACAATTATGAAAATGTTAACTTTAATCTCATTAATGAGTGAATCAATGGAATTGTTTTCATTTCAGTCATTGTTCTAAGCTAATTCTGTAATTTCAAACTTGATCGGAGCTTCTTATCTCCACTATAAGATCCATTCGGCCTGTTTATCAGACATAAATGTTGTTAATCCCAAAATTCTTTTTTCAATAAACGAATTAGTTCAGAGAAGATGCGCCATTTCATTTGCTACTTAAAGTAAAAATTCTGAAAATACTGTCTATAGAGATCAATTTTAGTAGCTATTCTCATTGATAATTTGAAAATTTTTATGGTACCTTGATTGAAATCTAAAAGTTCAGGAGCACCTCGAGGAATAGTAAGATATCGTATTAAGAAATTCTTGTTTTTAAGACATACATTTGTTTAACAAATTTTCCACAGAACGTAGTTTTTCTATGTACATTATAATGATACTGTAATGTTATTTTACAGAACAATAAAATTAATTTTTTCGCCAAAAATATATATAATCTTAGTTGAATCTTAACATGATTTTTAGACAATTAAGCTTAAGTACTATTTTTTTTTCATAAAAAACTGATTTCATTACATAGCTTCAAACGTTGTCCATCTATAAATGATACCTACGCATTCAGCGAGCCAAGAATATATTTCTTAAGCATATCCAAATTTTAAAAATGATTTTTGATTTTAAAAAAAATAAAGAAAAATTTACAAATTTCCTAAAGCGTTCTATAATATTTTCAGCTAAAATGTACAGGGATATCATCACAAAATTTCACTCTTTATTTCCTGGGCATTTTTTATATGTGAAGAGAGAAATACTTTGCATAATTAAAGAATACATTTTCTAAATTTTAGATCAAAAGAGAAGGATTTTGTTTGCAAATATCTAACAAATGATGAAAGAACATATTGGAAAATATTTATATCCTAAATATTTTTATCTCATTAAATAATTATATCTTATCTTTTCGCGTAAAAATTGACTTTAAGAATTCAATAAAATTAAGAAAGTAACATTATTAATCACACATAACCTAAAAATTTCTAATAATTTTAAAAAGAATATTTCATTAGAAGTGTTAATGCCCCGTGTGTACTGGTACCCTAACTCACTTATTTTTAAATTACAAAATACTTGTATATCTCATGCTTTCAGTTCCTTGCAACGGGATTCCAAAAGAAAGAATTAATTGCGCATTAAAATAATTGACCTAAAACAGTAATTTTAAATGAAAAGAGAAGAATGTTGTTTTCAAATATTTAACAAATGATGAAAGAACATATTGGAAAATATTTACATCCTAAATATTTATATCGCTTTAAATATTTATATCTAAACCTTCAAAGAAATTTAAAACAATGAAGAAAAATAACTTGATTTTCTTTTTTCAAATTACAGCTAGAAATTAATATCAAGAATGAGGAAAACAAATATAAACCGTTATGAGACTTCAAACTAAAGGAAAAAACATCTTACAATGTAAATTAATTCAATCAAGGATGAATTTATTTCTCGAAAAGGTTTATTTAAGTTGAAGAATTAAAAATATAACTAAAAGGGTAAAAACTACGATTTGATGAAGGAATAAAAATAAGACAATGATATGTATTACTTTAGAATTAACGTATGAAAATCAATTTTTATTTAATTTTTGATGAAAAAATAAAAAAATGGTACGAAATGTGATAAAAATAGTGGATTTTATTCGTGACGAATATCGAATGCAATAGTTTTATGAAAATTAGTGACATGCACACTATATAATTGTGCTTTATAACACACACACACACACACACACATATATATATATAAGCAAAAACCTTACATTAAAAATCTTAAGTAATTTTTGGAACTTAATTCATTCAAATAAAAATATACAATGCTTGTATGTATAAAAATTACAATTTTTGCATTTGATGTAAAACAGTTCGTAATGATAAAATAGCGGATTTTGTTCATGACAAATATATATGTGTGTATGTATGTATATATATATACGTGTGTGTGTGTGTGTGCGTGTGTGTAATGATTTAACTTTAACTTAATAATTTCTCTTAATAATAATTTAATTTTCTATTCTATCCTGTTTTCGAATTCAAAAGTAAAGGATTTATTTTTATTTCTTGATCCAATTTATTTATTAGTCCATCCACTGAAAGAATTTGTCTATTCCATTTTCCCATGATCATGAATCTGTCAGAAATAATTCATTACAGTCTGTCTATCATTAAAGTCCCTAAAATCCCTAACCATGTGTTCTATTTTGTTTATTGTGGAAAATCCCTATTATAATTTAATGAAAGCGAAAATTCCCTCTCTTTTGCCTTCTACGCTTCGGTCTTGATGGCTGAAGCCACGCTGCGTTCAACAACATGTTATGTTCCATCTCTCCCAATTACTGTCGAATAAACAAATACATTAGAGCTTCACCTCGAATAATTATGTTTAACTGATTACTAAATTACAAAAAATATTATATAATTACTAGACGACAGAATGTTTAATTGTATTTTGTAAAGCCTTACCACACACACACACACACACACACATATATATATATATATATATATATATATTCGAACTAAATTTGAATATACCCTCATTGAGATCACTAAATGTTTTTCCATTTTATGGAAATAGTTTGTTGTAATTCCGTACATATTGTTTTGACTAGAATCCCACGTTTGATTTAAATAATATTATTCTTTGTTTTTCCGAATTGTATATATATAGTTCGGAATGTGTGCCACTCCGTGTATAAGCCATGAATGCAATTTTTTTTAAATCTCTTAAAACTTCAACTCCCATACATAGAACAAAAAAAAAACACCTTTAAACTTTGGTTGAAGTTTCCACCTGAGTAGTAGCTTAAACCTTTAAATACAGTTGCATCAGTAACTGTATATATAATTATCGTCATAATTTCTAGTAAGAAAAGCATTGAAGTGGCTTATGATTTGACATTCCAGTGAGTGAACAAGAATTTGATTAATGATTTTGACCAGGATTTTAAGGCATTCTTGAACCCCCTTTTGCACAAATGTTGTATTTAAGGGGACTTAGTACCTTTGCACCTTCAAAAATTCGATTTTTCAAATTTGATTTTACAATATAGTACTGAATGTAAGGAGCATTTTAAAACAAACCGCGTCAAAATCCGACAATTATTACGCCCTGTGCAACAAAAAATGTAAATGTCTAAAGTGGCTTGTTCTATGTAATGCAATGTAAACAAACCTCTTTTTCTCAGTTTGCTATTTTCACACTTTCCCACAAGATTAAAAAACTTCTTTTGCATACAGAGCTTTGAAATTTTACATGAGTGTTGTACTTGTAAATTTTTATTCCGTGAACCTCCATTTTGTTAATAGGATGATTAGATTTTATTTTATAACATGATACATGAAAAAAAAGTTACTAAATACAAACTTGATAACTTTTTTAATTTTTCAATTTTTTTAATGTAAGATAAATTTAAAATTTGAGGTTTACAGAATAAGGTCATTATTTAGCTTTAATTTGGTATAAGAATTATAGTTCTACTGTACATCTTTCAAAAGTTATCTTGTGGGTAACGTGAGGTAAGCTAAATTATTTTTCAAATTTTTGTACGCATATTTCATGTTGTATAAGAAAATATATTAATTTAATAGCAAACCTTGACCCAATATTTTAGACTATGTACTTTATTACACAAGCTGGCAAAGTTTCATACTGAAATGAGCAAAAATTGTTGTTTTAAGAAGAATCGAAAAAAGTTTGTCAAAATGTTCTACTTTTGATTTCGTAAGGTACTAAGTCCCCTTTTAAACATACGAAATATAATTTAGGAGATTAATTTAATGTTAATTTTCCATTGTTTATTTTTATGTGCAATTTTCAATTGTCTTTTATTATTATTTTAAATATGTCTTTTTATACTTGATTTTTTGAATGATCCTTTTAAATACGTGCTGAAATGTTGTTATTTTGAGAAAATAGCATCAATAAAAATGCGAGGTCAAAAAACGAAGGATACGTGATGTTAGGGTTGAAAAGATTGACAGTATAACACTTTTTTTATAATAATAGTAATTTCATTTAGTTTGCTGAAAGTATATTTCCATTACTAAGATATAATTAATTTAATATTTAATCGTCTGTTTTTATTTTAATATTGGAACCTAATACTATTATCTACTTTAATAATTTATCGTTTTTTCTCATTTTATTATTTAAGTTAATAATTGATTTTTATTATATTTTTGTTGTTTATTTTATTCCTTTTGTTGTTGACATTGAAAACGCTTTTATATATTAGAATATTTTACTTATGAAAAAACAAATTACTTTAGAATTTGAAGAATGTATTTTATGTTAATGACAGTAATTTCATCTGTAGATCTTGAGGATCGGAAGTACGTTTACTTTACTTTAATTAATAATCATTTTAGTGAATTGATGATATACTCGTAGATTGTGGAGGTGATGGCTACTCAATACAAAAACTCGAAAATCTATCGCCTAAAGATCTCTTTACTAAAGGTGAAGGGTATTTACAACCCGAATGTATCTTAAAATAACACCCGTAAAAAACGAGTGTTTTGAACATCGATTTTCTTACGTAATTCAAACTTAGCGTAACTTGTTAAAATGAAATTATCAAAGCCAATTGCAAATGTTCGTTTTATTCTTTCTTTGTGATGAGGATATTAGAAGCATGAGTTAATTATTTATTCTCTAATTGGTTATGAAGATTGCATCAACGGTGCTCAGAGAATATATATTGATTATCATTTACGTATCTATATAGCGATATAAATTAAAACTGCATTAAATCAGTATTTAATTTCTTTTAATTTATGCCAGGGCTCTGAGTATAAGTTTGTCTAAAAACACTTGAAAGAAATTTAAACTAAAAATCTGACTCTAAAATATTTTTATTTATAAGTACAAATTCATGAATTTTATACAGATATACTCTTTCTTATTTAGATAATATTAATAGAGAAAATATTAATATTAAAAGGCCAAAACTGTTTCAACTATTTGCTATTTCTGTTTTGAGAATAGTGTTATAAATTATAAATTGGTACTATAGAAATAAAAAGATATTTGCATACATAAAATTATACAACAAAGCAAAAATGAATTGCATTTGGTGGACATCAGATAAAATTACATTTCTCTTTTAAGTACATGCTTAATTAACACATACATTCTTATTGAAATTTAAAAGTATGCAGTCTTATTCGGAGTAAAAAATGTAGTTTCTACATGTGTAGGGAAGAAATGAATAGATTTACTTCCATACAAATCTAAGCAAGGGAATTTTTCAAACAAGGAAAAACTTCCCAGAAAAGTAAGAATACTAAAATTAATTTTTTCATCGAAGGCGCTTCTTTTCATCCCTTATGCACTACGTCTTGTTTCTCATAAGTTCGGCAAAAATGAATTAAATTTCTTAAAGGAACTTTACGCTTCTTTCAGTTGCTTGGATGCGCTGTGTACCTTCCTGGCGCAGTTCAATTTCTTTCTCTAGCATTTGCATGGCAGAGACTGTCACGATATACAAAAATTTAAGAAAAACTTGTTTTGTGTTCGGAATCCAATTTAAATGTGCCTAGCAGCAAACGCAACTGAATATATTTATACAGGAGAAGGGGGGAATTGCTGAAAACAGAAATAGATTCATCCGTTCCTGCACTATAACAATTGTTCGCCAAAATATATTTCATATTGTCTCTGAAACTTCTATACGTATTTTCATGATAGTTCTGTAGAATAGAGTAAGTCTTAACGTATTTTCAATATTAATCTTATTTTGTTTATTTTTCAATTCTTAGAGAACTTTAATTTTGTCTAAGCGATATTCTTTGAAACTTTATTCTATAGCCTGGTAAGACAATTTGAATTTTTTTTAAAAGATATTTATAAATGTTACAGTAAGGTTTCTTACATCACGTAACACTATTGCTTAGTTATCTTCTAACTTATTTAAATTTAAATTTGTATTTCATTTATCTTGAAAGATGCATCTAGTCTCTTTCGGCCGTTAACTTCAGCGCTTATACGCTTTTGAAAGCTAGTTAATAATTACTTGCATAGCAGTTGATAGTAGAGTTAATAATAATAAAATGCCTTTTTTTTGTATGTTTTGAAATCTTTCTTATCATTAATTGCTTACGACACGGTAAGCCAAGTTATGACTGAGAAATTCAATTCGTGTAATTTTCTAATCTCTCTCTCTCTCTCTCTCTTTCACACACACACACGCAAGTTTATATATATATATATATATATATATATATATATATATATATATGTGTGTGTGTGTATATATGAGTGTATATATATATATATATGTGTGTGTGCATATATATACATATCTCTCTCTCTCTCTCTCTCTCTCTCTCTCTCTATATATATATATATATATATATATATATATATATATATAATGAATAAATAAAAATAGAACATTCAAATTCATGGTTGTATTTAGAACATCCTTGTTTAATTAAGACTGTTAATTCATTTTGATGAAGGAGAGAGAGGCAAAAAGTACACATTATTAAAGTGGATAAGAGTTTTAGCTTTGACACCTCGATTACAGCAGAAGAAGAGAAGGAATTTTACTTTGCTTTCAAAAAATTTCTTTCGATCATGTGGTATAAGATGAAGGGTTTCTGAGGGCATTAATGGCTTCTATGAGCCTGGTAGGAATTATTCTCTATAAGTGTGCGACAGTGAGAAAAGTTGATTCAAAAGATTTTGTTGATTTAACAGCCCCAACTCCAAATTTAAAGCATTTCAAATATTTATTAGGATAAAGATGGAAATGAGGTAAATAACAGTGTATATGCCATTGTCAATTTTACTGGAATATAAATAACGCTACCAGTCACCTGAGACATTTTGTGTTATTCTAGAGAAGGGTGGCGAATCCGTGGCGCATTTGATAATTATATGTGGAGCTTTAGGACTTAAAAGCAAATTAGTGTCACAAATAACTGATTTGAAGAATTTGAAGATTCCTTTGTTTTGCATGTGCTCTCATTAACTAATTTAACATCAAATATTAAGTCTGACGAAACCTAATCAGACTTAACAGTTTCATTAATGGTAAGTAATTATTTAAGTGCTGTAATAGATATTGTTTTAAATAAAACAATAAAATCATTTAAGACATCAGATATGTATGTAATCGCATACTTCTATTAAAAATGTTGTTATACATACTCCAGGGTCAAGATTCCGTCTAGTGAGGAAATGAAACATAGAAAAACGTGTTTCAAATTCATCTCGCCCTTAGTGTAAACAGCTATGGGCCATAATAACTTTCGCCATACAAACATTTCTTGCAGCTAGAACACCATACTGAAACGATCGCCTTCTCTAACAGAAAAATATTTCTGATTCTTATGGATTGGTTCTTCTGTAATAAATTAAATAATTAATTAAACTCTGTGTTGTTAATTAATTAATTTAGTATGTTGCAGTTATGATACAATGAAGAATTATAATTTTAAGAAATACTGATTTATTTTTTGCTCACACGAAAGTTAGGCAGATAGATCGGGAAATTATTGGTGGATGCAATACAAGTCTACTCCCTCCATTAGTTAGGTGAGAAGAAACGAAGATTTTTTCTCATTTATTTCTCAAATGATTTGAAATTAAGGATTAACTAGATTATATAATAACTTATAGATGTAGGGAATCTTAGGTAATTTTCATGGATTCTGCTTGTCTAGTAGGGAATATCTCTTTCAATTCAGAGCGTGAGAAATGTTGATCTTAGTATTTTTGTAATATATATGATCGCATAAATTAAAAGATTTAAAGGAAATGGATCATAAATAATGATGAATGCATTATTAAAATATATGATTAATTAAGAATTTAATTTTTATTTATGTATATATGTGTGTGTGTGTGTTGTGTGTGTGTGGCGGTGTGGTGGCCGGTGGTGTGTATGTATATATATATGTGTGTGTATGTATATGTATATATATATATATGTGTGTGTGTGTATGTATGTATATGTATATATATATATATATGTGTGTGTGTGTGTATGTATATATATATATAAAGAAATTCGAAAAAATATTGACGAAGAAAATTAATATCTGAGCTATTTTGGTAAAGCTAAGTAATTTTTTCAAATAAATATATAATTATATATTTTTTTTTTTGAAAATATATTGATAATTTAAAGATAAAACTTTTGCGAAGTTAATGCGTGACATGAACAATATATTCAAATAATAAAAAATTTGGATAAAACTAAAACAGCAAAAAAAATCAATTTATTGATTCATACGTTTATATATGGCATTCGTTTCTATTTACTGAGCGTAATATTAAACATATGAGCTCGAATAAAAGTAAGCAAAAAATACTAATTAATAATATCATAAATATATTGCGGGAAAACGTGATTTGGCTCTTGTGCGCTAACTATTCAGTAGTATGAAGAAATAATGATTAATCCTTGTATGATTATTTTTGTTCTGCACATAACATCTCTGCAATAAATTCGAATGGTTCGTTCATATTCTTATTTCCTTTCTTTTGTAAGTATGATTTTTTTCTCTACTATTGATTTTATTTCCTCCATTGGTCCAATTTTGTTGCCAGATATGGCTTAAATAAGTGTAGAAAGAATCGAATTATATTTTCTCATTTATTAAAGATTTATTCAATGGTGGGGGAAGAGTTGAATTAAGATAATGTGGTTTTGAATTGCACTATTCCACAAGAACACCACTTACTATGATTGTTGTTCTTATATTAATTTAATCTTTGAAAAATATAGTTGAATCGTTTTGTAGTAAGGATAATTTTTATTTAAGTCCTCATTATCTTCCATAGTGGTAAATGACATTTTCACTATCAGTGGATATATTTTGTTAACTAATTTTTATCTCAGAATTCTGTTTCACTCATAACTAGGAAATAAAAAAAAATCGATAAAATATTCATAAAATGCTTCGAAAATGATTTTGGTTTGGTTTTATTAACGTCGTACTAGAAGCAACACGAGAGCTATTAGCGACGGACATCATAATTTGAGCCTCGGTCAAATCATGAGGACGACTACAGATCTGGCACCCCCTCTCCTAACTTCCACACCACGCTTACGGGAGGACTTTGAGTCCCGACAGATTTAACGTGCATCAGCCCCGATTACACTGTGGGTCTTTAGTGGCATCAAGCCTCGAACCCAAGACTCATCCAAACCGCCGACAGTAACTCCGAGGCCTTATCCACTAGGCTGTAGCTGCCTGTTCTAAAAATGAACAGGGACTCAAAGGAATAAATAAAATAAATGCAGTGGAATAAAAACTATATTAAAGACTCCATTTAAATAAGAGTGACCTTCACTGGTTTCTTTTAATGATAATATGAAGGCTTTCCATAAAATAAGAGTACCCTGCCTTTGAGGCTTTAAGTAATTTTTTTTCTCAACAAAGTTGCTTGCACTGATTTCGAAATTGAAATCTTGGTTGTTGAATGTGGATTTGCTTTTTCTCCAGTGGTTTCTTGTTGTGTTGCTATGTTGATATATGGATCAAGGTACCAAATCCTGCTAGCTGAGAGTTGAAAAGTGTGAACTGGTTTCTTCTTACGAAGAGAAACGCTCCCTTCAATATAGTTGACGAAATAAAATCTATTACTATGGCATTATCATGAATTGTACTATTGTGTAAAATTGAAGTCATGAGTTTAAAATGGCAAAAAATAAAAGAAAAATTAAACTTTGTTTCCTCCAGAAACATCATGGTCTCTGTTTTTTCGGATTTTTAATCATTGAAGCTGTTGATGGCGAACGATTCTGAGAAATGTTAAATCATTTATAGAGGACTATACATATTAATGAAAATAAGTTCATTCGCCTGACAGTACGTTTTGGAACTAGTATTACCTCTAGTGAACAACGCACACCTGTAGAGGGTGTCTTGTAAGGGGTGAGTGTAAATGTGTCTCTCACACACCCTGAGTATCTGAATCAATGTGTAAGTGAGAGAGTTGACATTCGATAGAAATAATCTTACAGTAATGCGATAAGAATAGTACTTAATAAATCTGTTGTTATTATACAAACAGGTCTATTCTTTCTATGAAGATCAAAGACAACAGTAATGAACCATTTAATTTAAAAGTATCGCTAAATGATTAGATACACTAAAAGTAAACTGTGTAGATCATCAAGATAGTGCTAAAGGATTTAAAAGAATGAAAAAGGACTACAATTATTAGTTCAAAGGTTGTGAGTCTCTTCTGGTCTGTAACTCAATTTAAGTGAAATTCGAGACATTAAGCTACGTTAAGAAATGTAAGCAACAAAGTGTTGTTTGTAAAATTTATTATTAAAAGTAAAGAAAGTGGTTTTCTACAAAACAGGAGTGAAATGAAAAAAAAAGGAAACAAAAGCAATAATAATAGTTTATTTCATTCAGTAAAAAGGTAGTAGCTTTCAACAATAGGGTAACTCAATTTATTTTAAAGTATTTAAAAGTTACCTCTACTGTCAGCTAAGATGGCCCTTGCCCGGTTAGGTATGGAGTCGAAATGGAATAACGAAACTGCCAACTCATTCCATGCTGCTTCAAGTCTATGCTACACTTCATTAAAAAAATTAGGTGGAGAGGGGTGGTGGGCCAGTTTCACAAGCAAGCCATGACCAAATGTTTTCTATAAGAATTTAATACACTGTATATTGAGGAATGTCAGAACACGACGGGCAACATACGTTCTTGCATTGTCAGGTTGAAAGATAGCGTTTACAAGTCTCTAAGATAGGGCACAACCACTAAACGTAAGATGTCAAAAATGTACTGATCTACTTTAAATTACCAACGAAACGAACTAGAGATGTGAGTGTCGTGTACTAGATGGCTGCCCAAACCATGACACCAGGTGCAAGGCTTCTATGGTGGTATAACATGCAAGCTGGTGACGAGCGTACTTTTCGGAGCCTTCAGACATTTATCAGAATATTACACACAGAACCAAGACACGTCTGAAAAGACGACATTATGCCACTGCTGTATCTAGCTTGGTTATTCAGTGCTCCAGAGTCACCGCCTCTCTCAAAATTTCATTGTTAAGTGAAGCCAAAGTAATGGTCACTATGCTGACAATCCTAGCTGTTCCAAGCGTTGTCACAGCATTCGAGCACATACTGGGGAGGGGGGCTGCAAACGAGCCCATTTTCTAACTACTCGTCCGCGATATTTTTGTACGGTTTTGTAGGACCTATCTCACAAAATATTCTATTCTTTGGACGTAATGAGAGGGCGTGGAGTTCCATGTCGTTCAGTATGACCCGCCGAACCAATTGATCCCATATTCGCATGACAGTGGTTAGATTTAGGCCAATGCGACGGACAATATCACGTAGCTATAATCCACATTCTCGATAGGCAACGATTCGTCCTCTATCGAATTCCAACAGATGCTGTTAAGCATTTCCACTTCTTATTTCAGGCATAACACGATATTCTGACCTTGCAAAGAGGTTTCCGAATGAGGATTCCACTACACAACTTTTATTTCTTGATTTGCTTTAGATGTCGTTTAGAATTCGAAGACATCTAAATCCTCTAAGACACTATTCATTTACATATCCTGCAATATTCTTCCTTTCATTCCCCATATATATATATATATATGGGGGTGAAACGTAAGCGAATTGTCTGACAGCAATTGATTTACCGCTAGACGGGGCTGTAATGGAATCATAAAGCATGAATTTCTTTCTCATCGTCACTTCTACTGTAGATTTTAGAAAAAGAGGTCTTTGTCTTAAAACTGTATGACCCCATGTCTTCTGAAATATACGTTAGAAATGGCGATTATGTTCGAAAACTGGCACTTTTTGCTTTCCATTACAGCGCCCTTTAGTTGTACACTGTTTATTTTCCGCCTTTTTTTGTATGGTGAAAATTCTTTGATTGCGATTTCTATACCTCCCTTAAATGTTTCCATGAGTTTTTAAACACCTTGTACAATAGTGTATAGTGTGGAAAGTTTTGGATTAAACGTAACTAACAAATTTTCTTTTCTTGTGCTCCTACAAAACATTTAATAAAACTTTATAAATTAAGTAAAGTTTTTTGTCATAGTTTAATTAAACATTAAGAAAGCCCTTCAAATGTGAAATTAATACCCTGAATTTTCCTTGGTACGAAGAGTAGAAAATTAAATATATATAAATATGTGGTGCATCTAGAACTAAAATATATTACAAAAGCATTTTTTTTTTCACACTCCACTAATTGCGAAACTCACCCCTTTTTGTCATTAGTTAAATGAATTGGAAAATAAAGTATCGAGAACCTATTCAAAAGAAGTTGGTAACCTTAAAACATCTTAACAACAATGAAAGGAAAATACGGCTTCGGATGCGATATTTACCACTCGAATGGGTCTCAAGATCACAATTTTCTTCCACCCCACTACTCCGCTTACTGTAACAAGTGTAAGCATTTGTTAAACTTTCCCCCTTTTCCTTGATTTGTTCAATGGCTTGGGAATGAAAGAGGATTCGGCCGTTATGACACGCATCAGAAAAGAGTCCGTAAATCCGTTTCCGGTTTTCGAGTTTAGCTGTTTCTGGTAAGGATCATAGACGTGTTTAAGATGGTTTTTTCTATTCCGGTGAAGTAACATGTGGGTCGGAAGGGATTATATATATATATATATATACATAAATGATTGTGAGAAGAGAAGATGTTACTGTGACAGTAAAATCTTGAATTTTTTACAAATAAAATTTTAAGCATGTGGAAATGGAGTAAGAAATGCCAACCTTTCGACGAGTCGTTAGAAGAAGGCGACAATGGCCTTCAGGTATCCATACACCTTTGAAGAAATATTTTTTTTTGAAATATAATGATATTTGCTTCCAAAATATTTTTTAATGCTAAAATATTGCCTAAAACTATGAAAAACACATTTAATAATCTGCTTTTAATTCAAACTAAAATTTTGAAGTGGAAAACATGGGGAAAATAGTACGTAAATTGATTATCGGAATAACGATCATAACTTAAAATTATCATTGTCTGTAAATGTTACCTTATTCATCACAACAATTTTTGGGGCTGGTAGTACTTTCATGATGAAAATGATATTACTATAATTTGTATTGTAATTCCAAACAAATAACAGTGAAAAATCAAAAATAAAAATTATAACATTACTTAATATACACCTTTGTTTCTAAAAACTTATCAAGTTTACAAGCAGGAAAGTAGTAGGGGTTCATAAAACCTATATAAGGAAGATACTTACAAAATTTAAATTATTTGGTTCGCAACTTTTTCTATGTTGCCAGAGATATCAGATAAAGTTGCGAACCAAATTAATTTAAATGAATGTCATTTTGAGAAAAATCGAAAACAAACTTTCAATTTCAATTAAATATTAGCTACCGAGTAAAATTCAAATTCTTGTAACTTAAGTTCTAAACAAGATTTAAACAAAATGTAAACACAATTAGAAAGAAAAAAAAGGGTTAAATTTTAGGCTGACATTAAAATTAGAAAATTGAACATTTTGACAAAAATGACGTTTTAAAGGCTTATGGATACCTTAAAGAAAATAAAAAGTCCATTCTATTATTTTTTAGCTGCAAAACAATAATAAATTTAAGGGGACTTAGTACCTTTGCACCTTCAAAATATCGATTTTTCAAATTTGATTTCAAAAAATAGTATTGAATATTAGGAGCATTTTAAAGAAAACAGGGTCAAAATCCGACAATTATTACGCCCTGTGCAACAAGAAATGCAAATGTCTAATGCGGCTTGTTCTATGTAATGCAATGTAAACAAACCTCTTTTTCTCAGTTTGTTATTTTCACACTTTCCCACAAGATTAAAAAAAAATGTTTTGCATGCAGAGCTTTAAAATTTTACACGAGTGTTGTACGTGTAGGTCTTTATTCTGTGAGCCTCAATTTTATTATTGGGATGATTAGATTTTATTTTATAACATGATACATGAAAAAAAAGTTACTAAATACAAACTTGATAAATTTTTAATTTTTCAATTTTTTTTAATGTAAGATAAATTTAAAATTCGACGTTTACAAAATAAGGTCATTATTTAGCTTTAATTTGGTATAAGAATTATGGTTCTACTGTACACCTTTCAAATGTTATCTTGTAGGTAACGTAAGGTAAACTAATTTATTTTTTAAATTTTTGTACGCATATTTTATGTTGTGTAAGAAAATATATTCATTTAATAGCAAAACGTGACCCAATATTTTAAACTATATACTTAATTACACAAACTGGCAGAGTTTCATTTTGAAATGAGCAAAAGTTGTTGATTTATGAAGAATCAAAAAGAGAGAGAGAGAGAGAGTTTTTCAAAATGTTCTACTTTTGATTTCGAAAGGTACTAAGTCCCCTTAATTATATTTTAATGTGGTGCATCATACAAACATATTCATTAATCAGAAATCTAATTGTGTTATTATACTCTGATCCTCACGCTAGACAATACGGCGGTTTTCTTCTATTTTAATGACTTTCACGTTAGAGCGAATTTGAGTTATTCCTTTTTAGCTCTCAGAAAAGTTGAGTTGCAACTTAACAGTTTATAGTACAGTTAAGTATTTTCTTATAGATACTTACTCAATGATTCAAACAAAGCAAATTTCTTATAAAAATGGTTATTTGAATCACTCAAAAACCAATGCAGTGGACTAATTTTTGATTATTCTGAATTTTAAAAATTTTAATGGAATAAATAATATTCTTCCTAGTTATTAAAGAATTTATACTTTGCTTCCTTATTTTTAGTACAGACAGCCCTTTTTTAATTTCTGTATATGTTGTACAATAATTTCAGAAGCTTTTGAGAAATAACCCATATTTCATCAGTTTTTTTAAACAAACTTTGAAATAAAAACTGAATAACCCTTTTTTCGATATTTGTTGTTAACATTAAACGAAATAACTTTATAACAACTGCAATTGTTACTTTTACTATTTAGAATTGTCGAAATACAGACTTGGAAAGAACGATAGTTTTTAATGAGTTTTACTTACAGTATCTCTTTCAATATGAAGTATCTAAACATTTGTTAAAATATGGAAATTGCATCATGTATCTGGAAAAATTATTGCTTTTCAAAAACATTAAATACTCTTTCTCTAAAAGCTGTAAATCCTTGACGTTTTAAAATAATACGAATATATTTATTGTAAGGGTATAAAAATACAATTTTGACAATGATCATACCTTTCATGTAATTAACATAAAAAATAAATAGTCCACCAGTCTAAAAAATATAATTCATTTTAAATAAAAATAATAATACATTTTAATATAATACGAAAAGATTAATTTTAAGAGTATAAAAATACAATTTTGACTAGGATTATACCTTTCATGTAATTGACATAAAAACTAAATAGTCCATCAGTCTAAAAAATATAAATCAAACTTTAAAATATCCTAATAGTAGAACAATTTCAAAAGAAACAATTACATAGTGATTTCATTATATAGTATATACTTCTTATAAAACATGACTTTTACAGGACATGATAAAAAAATACATGGAGATTAAAATTTAGATTTAGATAACTCAGAAGAAAATAATGTTTGTAATGATGAAGAAACAAAACATTTCACCAAAAATTCAATTGTCTTATTTTTAAATAAATTTCATATCTTTTTCAGTTGTCGAATAGTATTAGTTCAAAAGCTTTTAAGATGCTGTCATTGCCCCAGTACATACATATGTTTTTATTTACATAACTTGTACTTATTTAATTTTGTTGCAAAGCTTTCCCTTAGAAAAAAGACTGTATACTTTTCTGATCAAATTAATAATCCAAAAAGTTTAAAAATATGTGTAATAAAATCATTAATTTTATTATTATTTTCTTTTTGGACTTAACCGTATGACCGACTCATTTAATGTTTTTATTATATGTCTTTCCACTTGATAGTTACGTCTCTTGAGACATTTCTAACAATCTAATTAAATACGTAAATGAAAAGAAAATCAGAATGAAGAAAATCATTTCAATCTATACGATCATTGAAATAATCATAATTAAATATCTCCTTTATTCCTTAGAAACTGCTCTTACAAACGTCGAAATATCTGAACAGACAAATATTGTCAATCCTTAAGAATCTGATCCTGTTTGTTTAGAACCGAGTCAGTACCAATTTCAAATCTCTATGTTTCAACACGTCCGTTAACTGTTGATAATTGCACATTTAAAATGGAATCGTGAAATATATTTTTATAAGCGTAAGTGAGCATCCACTTTCGATGATGTAACCTTTATATATAATTCCTCACTCATATCGTTAAACCCTCTTATTAAACTCTTAATATATTATAAAAGGCTTTCTCATCAGTCTTATTCAATTCACTTCAATACTTATCTACAAATAAACTAGGGCTACGGATCCATGGTTCTTTTATTTGAAGAAGTTTTGAAATCAGAAATTGTCATATGAAAGTCTTCAAGGGAGTAAAGTAATTGAATAGCGTTACAATTCTAGGTTCAAGAGTTTTTTTTTTAACACTCTGAAGTTTTTTTTCTAACACGGATAGTGTATAAGTAGGCTCAAACAATTTTGATGTAAGATGGCTCATATTGTTCGTTTTGATCTCCAAATCAACGTTGTTAAAAACAAATATTTCCATATGGCAGTAGAAAACTGTCAACAAGCAGTGGCTTCGTCGGTAAAATAATCTGTCTATATTTATTGCGTGTTACGTTGAGCATGTAATTCCGTTATGGAATTTAGTTTAACACTTGAACGCTGTCTTTTAAAAAGTAAAACTTGTTTCGATTGTGTGCAGCAATTAAATTGTGATTTCAGTAAGTTATTTAATTCATAAATAAAGTATTTAATTGAAAATGAGCGCTTCATTTCTTTCTAGATCGGTTCCCCTATCCACTATTGCACCAAAAGTCCTTCCATTGAATAGACAAAACATTTCTAGTATATGAAGCCATTTGAATATACATTACATCCCATGATGACATTCATTTTACCGCAAGAAGATTGAAACATGGAATCAGTTAATCAATGAACGTAAAAGTCTTATCCAAAAGTCCACGCCATTTCTTGTTTACAATGCGCAAGTTCACTCCTTACCAAATTGAAACATTTGGCTTCAAAAGCCATAATTTGGTTGTCAAAACCATCAATTTGAGACATCTCAACTCTCCGGATTTCTTTCCTTGTAAGTTATAGGATTAATTTAATTTAATATTCAAATAAAGGAATGAATGCTATATACGAGCGCTTTTCAGAAAGTATGGAACGTTTTGGAATTAAAAAAGAAACTATGCACAGGAAAAAAAAATATTATATACATCAGAAAGAGAGACTAAAATTCTATTTTTCTACATAGTCACCAAACAAATTGAGGCACTTATCATAGCGGTGGACAAGCTTTGAAATTCCTTCGTCATAGAATTCTGCCGTTTGCGATCTTGCTTTTGTGTGACAATTTCAAACGACAAAGTCCGAGAAACTTGTGGAAAACTAAGCGAAAGCTCCGTTATTGTGAAACGACGGTTTTTACGAATCTTTTCATCAACTTTAGCGACCAGTTCGCCTGTCACAATGCCAGGGCGTCCACTCTTCTCTTCATCGTGAACGTCAGTTCGGCCATTTTTAAACTAAATGCACCATTTCCGGATTGAACTTTCATTCCTTATGTTGTTTCCGTACACTTCACACACTTGCCGATAAATTTCTGTAGGTTTTAGGTTTTTTGCCGACAAAAACCGTATCACAGACCGCACCTCACAACTGGCGGGATTTTCAATTGCAGCTCACATTTTAAATTTGAATATCGAAAAAACGGGCAGCAGGGAAATGTTCCCGTTATGATGGCCGGATGCCGATTGAGATGCCGAACACGCAGACACCAAAATATACGTGATTGGCGCGTGCCAGAGACGTCAGACGGAAACGAACCCCCTTACAACAACTGAAGACGAAAGAGGCATGATATGATTTAATAGTCACTGTAAAGGGTTTTCTGATTTCGTACTACCACAAAACATCGTCCCTGAGCACTTTAAAAAGTAAGGTGTTACAATCACGTGACTTGTTTAATATAATTTGATTCTTCACTCTGATTCACAGTAGTTTCAGTTTGAATTCTAGTCGTCTCAACGAAGTATTTGTGTTAAGAATAAATTAATACCTAAAATTTAGGTTTTTTTTTTTTCATTTTACGGCAATTTTAATTGTATTTAGCTTAAATATATTCATTGTAATAATTTATCGTTTGCTTTATTTGTATTATCTGAAAAGAATATTACTGTCTAGTTTATTATTAATATGTTTGTTTTAAATCTACTAATTAATTTTTTTCGCATAATCGTTTATTTTATTATTTTTATTGTAAAATGTTGACATTTTTTTTTTTTGTTATGGAGAATCTTAGGTTAAAAAAAATGGATCCGTAAAATTAGAGTTTGTTATGTTAACTTTTTGAAGAGGTATAAAAGTTGAAAGTATTTTAAGTGATCACTGCCATAGTAGAGAATTTATGTATATACCTAAATTCCAGCATCTTTAGTGGATAAATGTGCAATTTGCAAGACTTTCCATATAATAAATTTTTCTTCAGATATTATTCTTTTGGCTACCAGATTTTTCATATTACATCGATGTAAAAAAAATTCCCGGAAAAAAAGAAGACATAAAAAATGTAGTTTAAAATCCAGCTGAGAAACTCTTTATAAAAATTTGTCGTATCTTCAAATTTGCTCGATAAATGTCACCAAATATATTAAATTTTCTTCTTACTTTCACATAAATCCTTGTATGTTTGAAAAATTTTTCTATCCTAAATTTTTATACACACACACACACACATATATATATATATATATATATATATATATATATCACCGGTTAATTAATACCTCTGGCAGTGACGAACCTTTTAGAAACGAATTCATGGAAATGATTAGCCTATGTAAACATTAATTAATTAGAAGTGTTATATTATATTTAAGAATATAGTTTATATTTCACACGCAAGACATTTAATACAGCTAATTTTTAGGTAAGAATTTTAATTTGTCACATACAAATATTTTTGTGTTTAATCTAGCAGGCATTTAACTGCTGTTTGAAATAAAAGGAATTTTTGATGATTATTTTGTATTTTTTCTGTCCCTTTGTGTATCCAATAGCGTTATATAATCAAACCTGAGAAGAAAAATTCAGCGCAAGAAAGGACATATTAAAAATTTTAAAATGTTTCTAAATATTGTAAATTTAACTTCAAAAATGAGTTTAGAAATATGAAAATAAATATTTTAAACAAAAATTTAAAGACAGCTGTATGGAGAAATAATTAAAAATCAAAATTGTATTTCAATTGTATAACATTGAGTCGTAAGGTTAAGTTCCAATTCTGTCAAAAACCTTGCATGTAAAACAGTATTTAAGTCTATTCGTATTAACTGAATTTGATTTATCATAGACTGCCGTCACATAAAAAGCAAAACGAGGAATATTAACGTAAATATGAATCACAGTCAAGTGATGAGGAAGACAAATGAGCTGGTACTTCCCTCTCCAAACTTCCACACAACACCAATGGAAAGATTTGGAGTCTTGACATATTTAACGTTTCTAAGCTTTCTGCATGGTGAGTCTTTTGGGGAATCAGGTCCTGAACCCACACCTTGGTAGAAATAAGTGTCTGGCAAAAGTTTGCGATCATGACCAGTACCATGGCCACGGTAGAAACAAGAAATGATCCACTGTACTATGTGCAGGTATCATTTTTATTGCCACCAATTATAAATTGAAAGCACTATCATTTATTCTTCTATATTTCACTTCTTCTTAACGTTAATTCAAACCAAGTAATTAAAACTATATTCTTTAGTTATATATTAAGAGCTTAGTATTGCTAAAGTCAAAAGTTAAGTTGTTGGTGAAAAGGATGTCTTGTTTAAGAATTCTGTATATATATGTTAGTAGGTTAATACTCCTTATTAATCACAAAGACAGGGTGTTTCAATGCTCATTGGCAAAAAATTAAGGTTTGATAGAAAACTACTAAACAAGTTTTGTCCTCGGTTACCAAAACAGAGCTGTAATAAAGGGAATAAAGCGCGAGTTTTCTTACACATCTTTATTTCTACCGTAGATTTCGGGAGGCCGCAGTAGCAATGACGATGTAGGTGAAAGCTCGTGCTTTATGCTTTCCAGAATAGCACCATCTAGTGGTTCACCGCTTGCTCTCCGCCTATGCATTGAAAAGTAAAATTGCTTGTTTAGAGGTTTTTATCGCTCTTTAAATTTTTTGCTTGTGAATTTCGAAACACCCTGTATGTTCGAAAAAGGAAAAAAAAAAATCGTGTATAAAAATTTATTCCATAAACCATGATCATGATAGAAGCAAAAATGTGATAATCTAAGTTGTTATATTTCATTCAGTGATTTCATAATATTTATTCATTCGCTCATGAAATTTTTAAAGTAAAGTAAAGCAGAATAAGCAGATTACGTTTAAGAATATAATTCAGCAGATAGTAAACCATTTACATTATGACATTTGAAAATTTCAATTTAAATCATTTGTTTCAAACTAATTACTGAATTGGAAGAGGCACTACTGATAAATAGTTACGAAGTTTGAAGCTGAATTTGTGTAATTGTATTTAACGAATTCCTGTAATTATATTTCAATATCCAGTTTAAAATTACATTAGTAATGGTTAATGGGTGATTATCTCTAAACGGCTTAAATATGTAACTATATTTTCATATGTGTAGAAAAATGTCAATTACAATAGATCCAAATATTGTCAGTTATTAGATTGTTACATATGTTACTAAAAAGAAAAATACATGGAATTCTTAGAACACTGGAAATTAATCTCAAACTATTTTAGTGTTAGATACATCACAGTGTTAAGAGTTTTGATTCATTGATATGAAATTTAACTTTAAAATTTATTTCAATAACCAAGAAGATGACGAGATGGTTTTTTTTTTGTAAATTAGCCTGTAGTTTAAAATCTTTTTTCAGAAATTATATGTGATATATGAAAAAAATGAACAAGTTTAATGACTGAAATGAAATGCAAAAATTCTAGAACAACCCTAGTCAAAACGCAGTGCTCCCGGTTTCTTTTAGTTTTGTTTTTAATAATGTCGCACTAGAGGCAACAGGAGGGCTATTGGTGACGGACCTTATAATTTTGAACCACGGTCTAATGACGAGGACGACAACTGAGCTGGCACCCCCTCTCCTAATATCCACACCACGCCAATGGGAGGACTTTGGACCCTGAACAGATTTAACATGCATCAGCCCCGGTTACACGGCGAGTCTTTGTCGGCCAAGGATCGAATTCGAGGGTGAACGAAAACCACTGGCCACTAGTCCACGACCTTGACCACTAGGCTGCCGTGGCCCGTGGTCCCGGTTCCAAACTGTGGACTATGGAGCTGGGTCGTCTTAAGAAAAATTAAATTTTTTATACGTAAAATTACCAAAGAATATTTCATCATGAGTCTTTCGTACCATATCCAAACAATATGGGAATAACTTAGTTCACTCACTCAGTTGCTGTCATTAATTTTTCCTACATATTTATTCAAAAAAAATTACAATGATGCACCTTTTAAAAAGTGTTTTGTAAGTCTTGCGTGAATGGGTGATACACAATATATACCTAATCCGCAAACCTACCAAAGAGAGTGGTTATGCATTACTGGAGGAGGAGAGGGAATGCGACATACACAGCATGCGAAACAGGAATAGCCAGTCTATGAGCAGTAAATCTAATATATTTGATCCAGGAGGCTCTTGTCAGACTGACTACTCGGTTTCTTTTGACACGCTAATAGTTTAACACTAGCATTATGTTGTAAATACAGGACAGTTTTTTAAAATTATATTTCGAATAAAATATATTTAATCAAATAAAATATAATCTTTCCTTCAGTTATTGTAGAAGGTTCTTTATTTCTCTAATGACGCTGGAGAAGATCAGTCACTTCTCACTATTCGAGATTTAAAAGTAGTAAATTGGCGGCGAAAGTACCACAATTATAAAGAAAGAGTAATCAATCATAATCATCACATTCAAATAAAAACACGCACAAATACCCTCCCTTTCTTTCTCTCTCTCTCTCTCTATCTCACACACACACACACATATATATATGTTATATATATATATATATATATATATATATATATATATATATATA
>BMAW01010509.1:26375-53719 GCA_019974015.1 Nephila pilipes
AGGGGCATATATAGAATTACTATATAGTAATTCTATATATGCCCCTTTCCTTATTTTAAATCATTTAATTTTTTATGGTTCTATTCAAATATATCAGCCAGTAATTTCTTTCAAGTCATGGATTAGAGTAAGAAATGTATTCAATGAAATTCGTGTAGTGTTTAAAATGATTTAAAAAATTTCTTAATAATATTTTTTTTTTTTACTTTTTTGCAATTTCTTAAAGTTTTTTTTTATTAGATTAGATAATTAATACCAATGCACAATTATTTTTGTAAAAAATTTTCAGTTTTTTATTCTTTTGAAGTTTCACTGGTAAATATTTTGTACTATATTTTATTTTAGAATGATTACTTTTTGATTAATTTTTGTCTTAGTTTATATTATTTTGTTATTTAGATTTTTCATTGATTTTACAATATTTAATATAATTAACACAGAGTAATTTGGAATTACGCAGTAAAAATGACAGGGTTTTCTATCATTATCTTCTGCTTACTATGGTTTATATTCTGAATTGGCTGAATTTTGGTTTGTTATTGTATTTTTTCACTGCAATGTGATAGATTCACCGGGGATTACCGATAAAAACGCAATTAATTCATTTAAAAGTATGGAAAATGTTTAAATTACATTATTCTAAATTTCTCTTTTCTGTCACTTTACTTTCTTTTAAAATTAATATTTCTTTAACACTTTGATTTGAATGTTTGTGTTTTAGGTTTTGAATTTTAGATTGTTTTAAAATTTCTGAAAATTTGAATCTGATTAACATAAAAATTATTTTTTTTATAAACTCCTTAAATATATTTTCCATTAATTTTGCTTTAGTGTTATATATATATATATATATATATATATATATATATATATATAATTCTCCGAAATAATAGGAGTTTACAAAGTGACCCGCAGACTGCTTTTGATTGGACAGGCTTGATCTCGAATAAGTTTACCGAACTTGCTTCCAACTAAGAGGTAATTTCTAACAAGTAAAGGTTATGCGGGCCTCACTAAATTTAGTTACGGTAGTAATTTTTCCCTACTTACTTTACTTTCTTAGGAGGAATATTGCTCATTGCGAATTGTATCTTAGAACTTATACTGTTTCTGATGACATTTTCATTCCGACCATTGGTGCACAATTATTATTGTTACATATTTGGTACGTTATTTGATTTATTTCTTCACAGAAAATACATTCCAATTCCCAATTTTTTTAATTTCTGATGATCATCAGCAATGCCTTAGCGAAAAATAATGAAAATATAAGAATTAAATATCTTCATTTTCTTTTCTGCACTTTAATTTACCAAGTTTAGTTTAGTTTTTATTAACGTCGCACTAGAAGCAACATGAGGGCTATTGGCGACGGACCTCGTAATTTTGAACCACGGTCAAGTGACGAGGATGACACCTGAGCTGGCACCTCCCTCTCCTAACATCCACACCACGCCAATGGGAGGACTTTGGGCCCCGAACAGATTTAACGTGCATCAGCCCCGGCTACACGGCGGGACTTTGGTGGCCAAGAATTGAACCCGCGACTGAACGAAAACCGCCGGCCGCTAGTCCAAGATCTTGACCACTAGGCTACCGCAGCCTCCAAGTTACAATTGAATAATGAATGATAGATACTATCCTATATAGAAAGGTTTATATTCTTATTTAATTAATGTAATATCACAATGATTGCTGAGGAATGTTCTTGATCAGTAACTAGTACATAAAATCAGTTGTTTCATTACATTGTGTTTAAGAATGTCATTTTATATTAAACTATACGTTTGCAATTTATCACAACTCTTATCAATTTTATATGATGAAGATATAGAAGCTAAAATACACTTTTGGATTATGTAAAACCAATAGAACTGAAATAAAACGATTTTATAAGTTAGAAAAGCAAAAAAAAAAAAAAGAAAAGCGGCTACACGGTGGGTCTTTAGCGGCCAAGAATCGAACCCGTGACTGAACGAAAACCACCGGCCGCTAGTCCACGACCTTGACCATTAGGCTACCGCGGCCCTAATTTACCAAGCAAATACTATCTACAGAAATTAATAAGCTTGATATAAATAAACATAAAAAGTTTATTTATAATTGGTTCACCAAAAAATTCAAAAGTCTAGTGATATCATTTTATTATCGTCTGAAAAGAATGTTTTTTGGTGATAGGGAAAATAGCGGATTGATTCAAAATGGCAACTGATACAAGAATCGTTCAATTAATCCTTAGAAAAATCAAATGATTATCCTCGTATCATCGAAAGTGGTTTATTTTTGTTAAGTATCAAAATTCACTAGACAGTTGTCTTAGTCTTAATTATTTCCATACCATGATTTCATTTTTATTAATGGTTGAAACAAGAAACGTGTTTATTTAAGAAACTGGAAAAATTGAGTTTTCAGTGTTGATTATTCACTTACATTTTAAAAGCGTAACACCGAAAGTGATCAAAGTTGAGTTAAATGAAACTCATGGCACATCTTCTCCTGTGTTTTCAACTATTTACATTGGGATTATTATGTTTTAACGTGAACGTACATTGACAAAAGATGAATGGCGTTCGGTATGTTCAATGGAAGTGACTACTCACGGAATGATTGACAAAATCTACAAAGTAGTTTTGAGTGATCGACGAATCAAAGAGTGCGAATTAGTTGAGGTCAATGGTGTACGCAAGAGAAAGTACTTTCTGTTGGGCGTGAAAAATATGTTGGCATAATGGATACCTCAATAAAAAATAAACTCAGTTTGCTCTCAGTGAAAAATAAACTCAATAATAAACTCCGTGTGCTCTCAGTGAAAAATAAATTCAATAATAAACTCCGTTTGCTCTCAGTGAAAAATAAACTCAAAATAAACTCCGTTTGCTCTCAGTGAAAAATAAACTCAATCATATGGTCGGCTTTGAAGCTATTTTGGAACTTTTTTTGTCACAAACATGTCTTTATTTTCTGCGTCGATACATCATAGAGGACGAAACGTTGATACACCACTACACTACAGCGATAAAGGAACAGTTATATCTATGGAGTTTGAAGGCGTACGGGCTACGAAGAAAGTAAATACAATGATATTGGCCGGCAAAGGGATGGCCACAGGTTTTTGGGATGCACACAGAATCATTTGTACCGATTACTTGGTAAAAGGAAAAACTAACTGAGGAGTATTATGCATCATTATTGCACCAGTTGAACAAAGAAATGAAGAAGAAATGACTGAATTTGAAAAAGATATAGATAAGCTACCCCCAACGCAATGCTTCTAATGTTTCAACTGCAAAAGTCACGGAATTAACGATTGAATTATTATAACTTGCACTGTATTCACCGTATTTGGCTCACCTCCATACACTCACAGTTCCTTTTTTATTTCGAAACTTCAGGGAATGACTAGGTGGGCAATGGCTTACGTCGATCGAAGGGTCATTGCTCAAACAATTCCTATGTAGAGGATCTTCTGAAATCTTACTTTGTAGATGGCGTAAGAATTTGGAGAAATGCTTGGAAGAGTGTACAGAGATGAAGATTATGTTAAAAATAAAAAAAAAAAATCTACCTAAAATAGTTTTGTATTATTTTTTAAGAATTTTTTGAATGACCTTCTTAGCTCAGTGATAAATGTTGCTGTTCATTATCAATAATTTTGTTTAATTCGAAATTTTATTAATTTCTAATGAAGAAATTCTGATACAGATCGTAATGTTTGACTGGATATTAAAGTATCGTTAGGGCCTCACATAAGCCCTCGGATCACGTTTAATATGCTTATTTTTGAAAGATTCAAAGAAAATGTACCATTTTCCTTTTTAGACTAGTGAAAAGTAGATCCTTTATATGCCAATGCCATATAGGTTAACAATTCTACATATATACAAATGCCATTTTTGGAAGAACCTGGAGATAAATTAATGTCGCGATAAATGAAACGTTACTAACATCAGAATTCTGAGGCTTTCCCAATATGTATTTGTCTATCTTATTTATAATTCATGCGATTTTAGTAGTTTTCCAGTACTGAGTATGACGAAATGAATCTAATCAATATAGTTGTGTTCGACAATTGCTAAGAAAAATATAGGAGTACAGAAAAAAAAATTCTAATTGGATAAAAGTGGATTCCAAATATTTATAAACGTATTATGAATACTTGCCAAATTTAATGCTTTCTTGTTTACCAATCTGTACTACCTCATGCAACGGTGATCAAAAAAGCAATTTGAAAATTGGCCAATCTGTATACAAAGTAGACTTATGGAGAAAAATGTATGCGTTGCATGTATAATCATTGACGTGTCTCATTGACAGGTCTTTCTGTAATAGTGTGCTTACCATTTGAGACAAATATACTTAATATAGATGATTATACCTAATAACGTTATGATATTTTAGCACATACAATGAATATATGTGTGGAGTATAAGTTTGCCTGGCGCATTAACTTTTCATGAGCGCATTAAGGTCAGTTTTCTACCGTTAAAGAAACATGAACTATTTCATTTGATTGATATGACTATTTTCAAAAATGAATTCATCTAAAAAGTAAGACCTAAAATTTACTGAAGAAGTTACAAGCAGGTGACTTCTTTCAGTGCGGCATGAAGGAAAATCTATTTATTACATATGAGAATCTTATAATCAACTAGTTAAGGTAGCAGAGGTCTTCAAATGTTTTGAATAAACTTAAATTTTGCCTACATATGAATATTTTAAGATCTAATGGGGCTTTAAACTTAGAAAATATTATTTGAAAGGTTTTGTTAGTGTATAAGGTACTAGTTAATGTTATATTTAGTGCATAACAATTAGTGTTAGTCTAAAACAGGGTAACTGAAAGGAAATTTGCATACATATGAATATTTTATGACCTTACGGGATTTTAAATTTAGAAAGATTTTTCAGAATAGTTTTGTTAGTATATTAGGTTCTAGTTAGTTTTAGTTACTATATAACAGTTAGTGTTAGTGTATAATAGGATAACTCAAAAGGACTCAGACTTTAACAACTTTCACTTTATTGCTAAATACAAACTTTCGACGCTATATAAATTCTCAAGAATAGTACATTCTATGCAAAAATATTTGAAAAAAATTACGAAGATTTAGGTTTTACCGATGCATAAAATTTTGAGATATTATGCTTTGCAAAAAAGAAAAATGTATTTAGAGCCTTTCAGGTTATAGAAATTCATGATCAAGTAATATTAAAACAGTCGCAAATCAGCTTCGAAATAAGATAAAAATAATAAAGTTTAGAAAGATTTTTAAAGATAAAAGTTTGAATTTTAATGTAAAACCAAAATAAGAAATCAACATGTTGGCCGAAAATTGTATTTTGAAGGTGAACTGTCACCTTAAATGGTTTATTATAAGATCGTTAAATTCTTAGAAAAATAAATATCTTCTTACAAGGAAAAAGTTAGTTTACCTGGCAGATACATTTAACAAGTATATCTTATAACTTAAACCTATCTCACATAATTTCTTATCACTTAATATTATGTAGAATAAAAAAAAAAGAGTCTCGTCTTTATATCTCCATTTGAAATTAAAGCGAATACAAAAGGGTATGAATTCTTAAATGTTGCTTTCTAAATACACGATATGTATCAAATGTTTCAGTCTCCACTAATTTCTTCTTCATCATCATTTTCACCTGCATTAGTACTGCCAATTGTAATTTAGAACAAATTTTGGATTTCTTTCCATTTACATCTTTTTGTACCCTTTAAGTCATTAATTGAATTAGAGCTCTTAATAATGTTATTATCATGTATCCTCTAGCTCATTTGTATTTCATTTCCAACTACACATTATACGTTGATAGCTGTTACTTAGTATATATATATATATATATATATATATAGGCCCAAAAAGTCGGCTTGTTCGTGGTCTAGCAGTGAATAATTTATTTATTTACATTTACACAGCTTACATTTTTACTCACTCTCTGCACCATTATACTCCTTTACCATACAACTTATTACCAACCAATTGTTTGCATCTTTTTACATTTTATTACCAATCAAACAATGATTTAAATCTTTTTTTCAATTTATATGGTGATGACGTGTTATATTTTTTTTCATTTTGAGTATGTGATATACATCTCGAAGCTTAAAGAAAATTCCGTCTTACTACTCACATATTTGAATCTTCATTTCTTTGAATTTTTGTAAGTAATTTTTATATTTTGATTTGTTGATAATTTTTAGTTTTATAGATTTTATTTTTGTAGATTTTAACGTTGAACTTTTTTGCATTTTTTAATCATTGAACTCTTTTTTTTATTTGGATTTCCCAATTCAGCCTACCAAGTAGCAAAGGGAAAAGGTTGGCACCATTAAACTGGTTTAAACCAGCTTATTCGGTCCTCAGCCCGATATTGCTTTTTGACTTGCTGGGTTTTGCTGGGTTCCATATTTTCATTTATGTTTCTTTCATTTTTACATTTCTTTCTGGATTTTTGTCTTTTTAAATGTTTTAAATTATTCTTTCATAAATTTTCAGTATATATATATATATATATATATATATATGGGGAGGTGTGTGGGGGCGTGCTACAACGCTTATTGAGTTATAGAAAATCAAACGATGCTTTATATTAATTTTGACAATAGTGGTAATTTTCTCATTATTTCAAGCTTTATCACCTCTAAATAGTGTTTGCTTAAGTATTAAAAGTTTTCGATAATTCAAATATTAATCCCTCATTTCAAAATAGAGTACTTAAATTCTTAACTATTGTTTTGTAAAATAATAATGTCTGCTATACATTATTCAGAGATTTTGCAAATATATCGATGTAAAGTTTATATGTTATTCTTTGATGTTTTTCAAGTCTTTGTGTTTTGTTGATGCAGATGAAACTTGATAAAACAAAATTACATAAGAAATATAGTTAAGAATAATATTTTTATTCAAAAATATACAATGATAGTTTAAAGCAAATATTAAATTGAAAATCACTCTTTTTGAATGTATATGATGAAATTTAAATGTTATTCTTTAGTATATATTTATCAATTATTGTAATGTATGTTATTTTTACGTCAGAATTATTATCAATAGAGAGTGTAAAACAACATTATACTCGGATCACATGAGATGCGGAATTTATTCATAGCTTTATTATTTAGAATTTCCATCTATAACTTATATTCATTTTTATTCCGTTTCGCTTATTGCAATTTAGGTAATGTACGCAACATTAAAGATATATTATAATGTAACAAACAATTTTGAACTAATATTAAAAAAATATATGTATATTAAAAATCAAATATAAAATGCATACAAAAATAATTCGAGATAAAAACCAACGTTTTTATATGGTGACAAAGTTTATTTAAGAAAATTATTAAAATATTAGATAAAACTGGTCGCAAATATCTAAATATTGCATTGTTAGACAAGTAAGAACGGTTCCCAAAATTTCAGAGCTCTAACTTGATGGGAAGTTGGTTAAATTAATGATAGAAAATTTGATGACACACTGATACACACACAGACAGACACACACCAAGTGAAATACATAAAAGCGTTAAAACTCACTAAAATTAATTAATTCATCCGGTAAATTAAATGGTTGGAATGCAGTTTAACCCAACCACCCTTGGCGACAAGAATTATTTGGTGGTATTTTGCCAAATGTGTCTACCCTGGTCCGTTTTACGGACTTAACGTTCAGCCCAAAAAAATCGCCAAGTTTAGTGCCAATTTTTGAAATCGCGCCAAGTGATTGGACTAAACTGCATTATTAAAGAAAATATGAGTTAAAACTTGTCGCAAACGTCTAAATATTGCATTGTTAGGCGAGTACGATTGATTCCCATAATTTCAAAGCTCTAGCTTGATGGGAAGTTGGTTAAATTAACGATCGAAAATTTGATGGCACACACACCATGTGAAATTCAGAAAAACGTTGTAAAAACAGTAATTCATATTGAATGAAAATCAAAACTTTATCTCTCTATCGAAAATAATATATCTGAATGTACTTTTATCATATGTGAGTGTGCATTCCGTAGCGCATATATAGCGTATAATATTTATGAGCGCATTGACCCATCAATATCTCTCCCACACACAAACTTCTCGAATTTCCATTTGGATAGGCTGACTTGACTATAAATGTTACGGAATAAATAAAACATGGGCTGCTAAAAATGAATCTTTTTCAACAGCCAGAAAATAAAGAGAAGGGAAATGATAACACAACAACGTTTGAAAGAAATAATTCTTCATGACCTAAATACTAAATTTTCATCGCCACTAAACGCTAATATTTTTTTTTAAGATATCGAAGCAAAATACTAAAATATCCTTTCCCACAATAAAAGTAATAACATTTCTTCTTTTTATAGGCAATGAGAGCAAGCTAAATGTAGGAAATAGTTGAGATCGACTTCAGTTCAATGGCTAGAATGTTCCTTTTAAAATCTATTGCGCGGTTTTAAATCAGCGTTTGGCGCCCGAATTCCGTCCGATAAAAATCGCCAATCACTCGTTTTACGACCGTTTTTATAAGTCTCTGCAGGAAGCTGAAATGAAAGCGATTTATCCAAGAATCAAATTGACTGTCATCAAAACGCTATTTTAATTTTATCCTTGAGGCAACTGAACAAGGTGATCATAATTTTATGATATACAGATTCTGTTGAAGTACTTAATGTGGTAGAAGTTTCCATAAAACGTGGTAAATTAATAAGTTTTTAATCAAGTCGAACTACTTTTTATTGTTTTATATATGATACTTTGAAGAATAATACCAAATTTTTCTAAATGTAAGATTTATAATGTTACAGATGCTATAATTTTATAATACGATTAGCAACATTTATTTTCCCTTTAATAACACAAATAATTAAGTAATATTATGATGTAGAATTTCCTTCAAAATGTATTTCATAAATATTAAATTTCTAATCAAATTGAATGACATTATATTAGTTTCATAAATTTTTTGATGAATGACATTAAAATTCTAATACATTTAAGACACACAATTGCATTTTTTACTCTAAGATTAATGTATTATTGTCACTTTCTTTATTCAATTTGTTTTAATAAGATCATTAATTAAAGTATTTTATAACTGTTAAGGGGACTTAGTATCTATCGAAATCAAACGTAGAACATTTTGACAAACTTTTTTCAATTCTTCATAAATCAACAATTTTTGCTCATTTCAATATGAAACTTTGCCAGTTTGTGTAATAAAGTGTATAGTTTAAAATATTGGGTCAATATTTGCTATTAAATTAATATATTTTCTTATACAACATGAAATATGCGTACAAAAACTTAAAAAATAAATTAGCTTACCTTACGTTACCCACAAGATAACATTTGAAAGATGTACAGTAGAACCATAATTTTTATACCAAATTAAAGCTAAATAATGACCTAATTCTGTAAACCTCAAATTTTAAAGTTATCTTTCTTTAAAAAAATTGAAAAATTAAAAAAGTTTCCAAGTTTGTATTTAGTAACTATTTTTCCATGCATCATGTTATAAAATAAAATCTAATCATCCTATTAACAAAATTGAGGTTCACAGAATAAAGATCTATAGGTACAACACTCATGTAAAATGTTAAAGCTCTACAGGCGAAACTTTTTTTTAATCCTGTGGGAAAGTGTGAAAATAACAAACTGAGAAAACGAGGTTTGTTTACATTGTATTACATAGAACAAGCCACTTTAGACACTTACATTTTTTGCACTGGGCGTAATAATTGTCGGAATTTGATGCGGTTTGCTTTAAAATGCTTCTAACATTCAACACTATGTTTTGAAAACAAATTTGAAAAATCGAATTTTTGAAGGGTCAAAGGTACTAAGTCCCCTTAAGAAATACATTCATGTAACTATATTATAAATAAAAAAAAATACATAAGTATTTTGGATTCATTTCCCAACTTGAGCTTTTTGAATAGATTGTATAAAAATAGAGTTATGGCACTTGTTAAAAACGTTCTTATTTTAAATTCAATTAAATAAGTGGTAGTTTAGTTATAATGGTGAATATAATTTTTTTATACATTTAGAGCATTTAAGGAGCTTGATTGTTTTATTGAAAGCTAAAATTAAAAATTTTGGATTGAAAAAATTATATATTTTTTTTCAAGAAAACTACTTTTAAATTTCAGATAGTACACATAGAATTTTTTTTCTTCATTTAACTATTATGTCATTAATATTTTCATTTAAATTCTTGTGCCTCATATCGTGAAATAATGTTCGACAGCTCTGTACATAAATATGAGTTACATAAGTAATTAAAAATATTGTAGTAAATTGATCAGAATATATTTAAAAATTAAGAGGTTCAATGTTTCAATAATAATTTTATTTTTTAAATATAAGAAATGGCATTTTCGATAAACATTAATCGAATTTCTACGTTTCTCGACAAAATCTTTCTTTTTTTTTTTTAAATTTAAGAAGTATTTTAGAAAGTCCCAGACAAATTTTAGATTTTGTTTTGAATTTTATCACCAAATAATAGTTTATTATTTCATAAAAATTTACTCTAATTTATTTTTCTCTTCTACTTTAAAAATTAGCAAAGTTTGGATATTGAAGATATAAAATGTTTGTATATATATCAAGAACATAACTTTTTAATTCGTAATTTATACAACATGTCATTTATATTGCTCTAACATTTACGAGATTTCAATCCAAGTATTTTTTTTCATTGCGTCAACGATGTTAAATAATTATAACGAATATCAATAATAATTTTAGAATATATGTAAAATTCATGTAATTTAGGAAGATTGAACACCTAATAATACCAAATAAATAAGACTTACAGATGATTCACAATTCAAAATCACATAGTTTCAATAAATCGTATTTGAAAAATAATACACTTTATGTAGTTTAAACGTTTGTAATTTATATTTTATAACCAAAACCACTAACTAGTATGGTACATTTTGTTAAGATTTTAATCTGAAGCATTTTTTAACGTTCTAGTTATGTTTGGTCACCATAAATTCTATAAACATAACGCTGAATTAATAGAAAATTTGTAGAAAGATTTGGTCCACATTTTTCTTCTTCCCGATCCATTCATAGGTTTCCTTCTCTGTGGAATAATCTGTCTTAAGTAAGAGAATTTATAACGTTAAGTATAATATATTAAAATTTAAGACTAATTATTAGTATTAATTATTTAAGTTTAAGTATTCTACGTTAACTACAATTGTACGTTAATATTATATTCCACGGTATCTCTTCACCCTCCCCCTGTTCCATACTGATAATATTTGTGACTTCTTCAGATATTTTTTTACCAACCTTTTCACAATATGTGGAATTGTGAGCACTCCCAGAATATTTTTGTTCATTTTCATTAAACTTGTTCAAAGCGTAACACTTTTATGACTGTGCTCTGTTCTGTGTCTAGATTTCAAACCTTGCAATCAAATATTTTCCTTCTTTCAATGAAATAATCTAACGGACTTTTTGGACACCTGTATTTATTGGACACCTGTATTTGGACACTTGGAATATTGGACACCTGTATTTTAAATTTTTTGACATATTTTCATACAGAAATCAACTATTTTGCTAATAAATCTTCTAAAATTTGATGATAAAGGTTATCAAGAACTAAGTATCTTAGATGTGAATTGTTAAGCTAATAAAACTTTATATTAGAACATCTATACATTTTACGTGCATATTATTATTAAACAACAGAAAAAGAAATTTTATATTAGTAAACGATAATACTATCTTTATCTTTATTGATGAAAATCTAAATTGTGATTAAGGTTAGTTAATATTCTACCTAGAGTTTTTGTATGAAGTTTCTGGTTTTTTTTAAAAAAAATCTTATTTTTAAATGTATGTTTGAGTGATTTCATATATGTTAAAACCGACTAAAGAATAAATTTCTTAAAACTGAAAATCTGAAGTAAATATAGTTTCAAAGATGAGAACGTTAACAGAAAGATTCAGTTTTATGTGAATTCTTAACATTTTTTTATAAATATACATAGAAATAATTTTTTGTCTTATTTGTTTATTTAAATGCTAAAAAATATGTCTCTTCACTCTCACTCTATTCTGTGCTGATTACATTGGTGACTTCTGCAGTATTATTTTACCATCATTTACACTATATGTGGAATAGTGAGCCCTTTCAGTATATTTTTGTTTATTGTCATTACATTTGTTCAAAACCTAACACTTATACGATTGGGCTCTGTTCGGTGTCTAGATTTAAAACCTTCCAATCAATGATTTACTTCGTTCATTGCAATAGTCTATCGGAATGTAATTTTGGACGTATGTATTTTTAATTTTTTTGACATGTTTTTATACAGAAATCAACTCTTTTGCTAATAACTCTTCCCAAATTTGATAATAAAGACTATCAAGTATTAAGTATCTTATATGTGAATTGTTAAGCAAATAAAACTTTAAGAATATCTATACATTTATGGGCATATTTTTATTACTAAACAACAGAAATAGAAATATTATATTAGTAAACGATAATGCCGTATTTATCTATATTGATGAATATATAATTCTGATTTAAGCTAAGTTAATATTCTACCTAGAGTTTTTATAAGAAGTTTTTATTTGGTTTTTCTTAATCTTATTTTTAAATGTGTGTTTGTGATTTCATATATGTTAAAACAGACAGAAAAATAAATTTCTTAAAACTAAAAATCTCAGACAAATATAGATTCAAAGAGGAGAATGGAGACAGAATGATTCAGTTTTTTGTAAATTCCAAATTTTTTTATAAATATGCATTCAAATAAGTATATTCTAAATAATATATTAGGAATATTTGTACCTTGTGACTCTAGTTTTAAAATAGGTCATTTTAATAAAAAATTACTTTAGTTAAAAGATTATATATTATTTAGTCAACAATCAAAATGTACTATTAAATATCGTTTTGTAAGAAATATTTAATTATAACGTCTTTTTCATTTTTATTTGATCTTAATTGGTATATTGATTTATATTTAATACTTAAATTTATGTCCAGTTAAAGTTTCGATAGTAAATATTTTAAAAATATGTATTCAAGTTAATAAAATATAACAAAAAAAATTTAAGGATTTCTTTAAATTGACATGATATTTTGACGCTAAGATAAGTTTCGTTTGCATTAAGATTTCAGCTCATATTATATGGTACTTAATAGGCATATTAAGAGTTTCAACTAGATAAATTAAACATCAATACACATTGTCATATACCTGGACTAAGTATTATTTCACTTTCATCAAAAAGATAGTCAAACTGACACCTTTTATTGTTTAGTATATTTTTATTAGACAATAAGAATAATAATTCTAGATTAAATATTTTGCAAGTATTTTGAGTTCTTTATTATTATTATTGTTTAGTTCTGAAATCATTGTGAAATATAATCATAAGAAAATGATAAAATATACTAATACGATGGTGTTCAATAAGTCCTTAAAAATCCAAGAGGTGGTGCTCGTAGCATCATGACTCACTAGATAGCAATTCAAGTATCAGTTATTTGTATTTATGATCTTTCCCACTTTAAAAAAAAACATCGCCATAACTTTTTCATCTGATGAGATCATCCTCGCCTTCTTTATAGCTGATTCACCGAATGAAGTCCATTGTTTTAATTTTCGCTTGGTTTCTGATGTGTAACGATAAATCCATTTATTATCAATGGTGACAAAACGACGCGGCAGCAATAAAATTTTGATTTGACGGCAAATGATTGCTAAATCAAGACTAACTTATAACTCGAAGTCAAATTTATTTCGGCTCCATTTAGCAGATGACAGCACCCAGTAGTAAATATAGTTTATCTTAATGAAGCAAACTGTATTTTAAAACAAGTAGTTTTTATAACATCTTCGCATAAAAAAAAATACAGAACTGCAAATTGATTCTTTTCATCAACGCTAAATTCCAATGTTTCACATAATCCACTGAATTCCGATTTTTGCTGACAAATAAATATTTAAATACCAAAAATTACAAAAATTGATTGATTGAAATAACAAAATAAGCTGACATGTAAAAGTGGTAAATAATCGCTTGATTTTTAATGTAACGTAAGAAAAAGAATACATGTTTCAGGGTATCAGAATAAAGTGACCCATGTTTGCATTGTTATTGATTCGTCAAGAGCTTGGTGCCGTATTTCTCTGCGTAATTAAAATGCAGCTAATGACCATTTTCTAGTTCACGTCAGCAATAATGGTGCGCTAGTGTCCATGCAGAGTTAATGATCAGACAACGTTCAGTGGAGAGAGTGATCTTTCCGTATAAAGTATTCTGTGGTTACGACAGTAATTAAGTACTTTATATATGTATACAGTACTCCCATAGAACACAATTTTTCGTCAAGATTTCTATTTTTTTACTTGTTATTGACCTCATACCATAATTTAATCATTTGTTGTAAAATTATTTTTGAATTTGGTTTCTATCTTATTTAGAATACGATTTAAAACTGTTTATATTACTTGATCACTTGATCGTAAATGTTCTAAAAGTGACATTTTTCAATACTGCAAAACACAATATATCAAAATATTAATCAGCAATGAACCTGATATTTAATATATGCGTTACTGAAACACGTATGCGTAGAATAGTCTATTCTCGAGATATTATATTAAGTAAAAGCTTTTGTGTATATTGTAATAAATTTAAAATTACAAAGTCTATTATAGAAAATTTCAGTGTTCGGAACTCGAACTGGCTTAGATTCCTATGCAAGATCTATGTAATCAAACTAATAGTCTGTTACCTAAATAAGGTTATATTCTATTTTAAATAATTTATGAAATGTCGATATATTTATTTACTTTCTTTTGAGTTACCATGTTTTATGGCAAGTCTAAATGTTTGTTTTTATTTGCATGAAATGCTCTTTTTATAGAAATTGAATTGATATTGTGAGTTTTGTATGCTTACCATAAATACATTTAGAAAGAATATACTATTTTTATAGTGAGTCATTTTGTTATATTACAATAAATTGAAAATTACAATGACTTTAATAGAAAATATCAGTGCTCAGAACTACCCTAGCTTCCAACGTAAGAGTCATTTTATCGAAATAATAGTATATTCCGTAAATTGTATTTATTCTGTATTAACACATCAATCAATAAGTTCCGAGACTAACCCAGAGATGGCCCTCGTAGTAAATGAGTAACCAGGTCTTTCTAGAGTACTAACCTTTGCTTGAAACGTGTCAAAATTTTAAGTCGATCGGACCAGAAACAGCTGAGTTATCGAGGTTGGAGTAAAGTCGTTTTGTAGTTTGTTTAAGAAATGGAAAAAACCGAGTTTCGTGTTCTGATAAAACATTGTTTTTTAATGGCAAACAATCGCAAGCGGAAACAATGGATTGAAAAATGTTAACCGGACTCTTGTCCATCCAAAGCAACGATTTGTCGGTGGTTTGCCGAGTTTAAACGTGGTCGTACCGACACAAATGACGCGGAACGCTCGGGTAGACCTGTGGAAGCCGTTACACCGGAAAATGTGAGTGAAGTGACAAAAATTATAATGAAAGATCGTAAAGTGAAGCTCCGTGAGATTGCTGAGCTGACACAGATATCATATGGAAGTGTATTTACTGAAAAAGGTTCTTTGAAGTGAAGTGAAAAAGGTTTTTTCCAAGTGGGTGCCGCGATTGCTTTCGATGGAACAAAAACAGCAACGAGTCGATGATTCAGAAAGCTGTTTATCGCTATTTACTCGCAACAAAAAAGATTTCTTGCAAAAAAGAAAAAAAAAAATTTTTGAAAGGGGAAAAAAAAAAAAAAAAGATTTGGAAAAGCGTTGAGTTAAGATGTATCACCCTGTGGAATTAACAAAGGTGTTATGTTGATGAATAAAAAAAAATTTGCAAAAAAAATTTTGTTTTCAATGTTACTCTGGGGAGTTATTGATTGATGTGTTATGTACTTTACCAAATGTCAATATGTTTATTTACTTTTGAATTACCATGTTTCATAAAGATTCTTAATTTTTACTTATATTTTTATGAAATACCCTTTTTATAACAAAACTATTCACCAACAAAACTTTTCTTGGTTTTTTTTCCTAAATTTGAAAATTCATAAGGTCATAAAACTTACATTTGTAAGCAAAATAAAAATTAATTCAAAAAAGCTTCTTCGAAAGTGTACTGTTACTTTAAAATAAAATTAAGTTCGAAAAAAAATTAATATTCATCTCAAAGCCTTTTAATGGTAAGGTATCTTTTTTTTTGAATTAATAAAAATGATTGAATAACTGGTTTGCCGCAATAAATTTGAATATTATTAATAATGTATTCGATTTAATTCATTATTTGAAACCCAGAATTTTAGTATTGATAACTAAATGCAATCATTTTTAAATGCGATTTTACATAAAGGAACAAAAACATTATAATGTGAAAAACATAATTCTGAATTGCAGATATTTTAGAACTAGACAACTTTATGAAAAGTATATATACTGTGCTGTAACAATTAATTGTTATGAATATTTGTAGTAAAAATTCACCTAAGAATTAGAACAATTATTTTTGAAGTTTATCTGAAGTACGTTTGAAATTATATAGAATCACGAAACAAACTTTACTACTTTATCCTCTTTAGTCCTAGTTTCGCCTGTAGGATACACAAAACAAATCTTTCAAAAATTGCCGCCAAGTTAAATAAAAGGCGGCACTGGTACCCAAAATATGTTAATTTTCTTGTAAAGAGCTGGTAGTACTGAAATAAATCATTTTAGTGAACATATTTATTTATTATTATATCATTTTAGTGAAACTTATTTTTGGTAGAACAAAAATGATGTTTTCTGAGAGAAAGAAAATTACATGCTTGCGCATCGCTAAGTGTTAATATTTTATTTATTATTTAAATTATAAAAAAGTTATTAAACACACTGTTGAATTCCCTATACTTGCTGTTTATATATAACGTAATTAATTTCTCACATAAATATTCCCACTTCTGATTTAGAATGCTGTTATTTCAGTGTCACCTGTAGGAGACATCGGATCAATGGGTATCAAATTCACTTGATTTGAAGTATAATTATGACATATATTTCAGCTCGGAATGATATTCTTTAATTGCTAACTGAATTCACCAAATATTGATATTTAAAGGATACAGGAAAGAATTTGTATCTGTCAGAAAATGAAATGATACATAATTAGTGGTCACTGTAATTATGTCTAATTTAAACTTTCCCAGAATTCGAATGTATTGGGCAGAAAAAACTATAACTTCGATACTCGCATACAACATTTCTTGGAAATAGTCAGTTTTCAATAAGAAACAATTTAAATTGAGAAATTATTTAATAGTGTAAGATGAAGAGAGAGTGATTAAAAATGAATTATAAATTTTGGAAAAAAGGACTGTTGTGCAAACAGTTCGGCCAGGAATATTTTGAGATTCAAATTTTACATTATGCTCATTATGCCAATTATTATGAATTATTCATTAAATTAAGATTAATGAAATATTTTAAATTAACATGATCATGTCACTTTATTCCGAAATCTCCTGCAAGAGACTCTTAATTTCTCAAAATAAAATAATTTTTTAAACATTTTTCCATTTTTTTTTTCATATATATTGATACAATATTGATCTACCAATATTGATAAAAATTATTCTACAATTTAAGGTTCAAAGTTGACCTTAGGTCTGAGAAGAATATTTCAAGCATGGCTAACATGGGCACTAACATATTTCACTTGCAAATGTTAAAAAAAAAACTTGTAGTTTTTTTCATGGGAACTTAAATTTGTTTTCAAGGAAAAAAATTGAATAAATGAAAGTATATTGAGAGTAAAATGTTATCGACTAATCGATTACAGTTAATATGCATAGACCAGTCTTTCATCTGCTGTTGATAATTACATTTAATTCAATATTGTTAACCATTAAGTTACGAGATTAAAATTACTGCAGTTTAAAATAATTTGGCATAATAGGTATTCCATGTGGGACAAATGTATGCCATATTACACTATTTGCACAAAATAATTTTTTTGAAAATTTAAAACCTTAGTATAATTAAAAATAGCAAATAAATATATTTGTTGCAAATATAATTAAAAATATTTCATATATACTACAACTAAAAAGGACTGTTATAATTCAACGGAATCTTTTTATTCTGAATAAAACTGAGCATTGGTATTTTAGTTAAAATGAAATTTAATACATCTTATAAACCCTCTTTAGGATTTGAATATTTGAATCAATTTTTCCAAAAGTGAAATGTTTCTTTTTTTTAGAATAATTTTAAGATTTTTTGCTCAGTGTGTTTAGCTGTATGCTTAACATTTTTATTATTCATATTTTAAGCGTCATAAATGTTTTTTTTGTGTACAAATTAAAGAATAAAATAGTAATAACTCAGGTATTAAATCATTCAGGTATTTTAACAATTATAGTATAATCCACTTAACTAACGTTTTTGAAGTTTGAGGTACGAACCACGAGTAAAAAGAACCCCAGTTTACAGTATTAATATAAATTGAGTAAATACAGTATTAGTATAATTGATAATTTATTCCCAAGATCCGTATTATTTTTTGAGGTTGTACACTTTTTCGTCACTCTATTTAATCACTACGGAAATCCCCTATACAAGAATAAACCCACCGATATACTAAAAACTCCTACATATTTATAAAACTATCTGCTGAAAACGAAAAAAAGCAAAAAATATTTATACATTTACATATATATATAGTAATATTGCTTTGATTATATAGAAATGAGTTTTAATATAAGTATTTTACAGTAAAATCTTAAGAATTTTATTCCCTGCAAAATTATTCACAAATGTTTCAAATTTGCTCAGTAAATGATTGCTAAATTTGAAAATTTATTCCGACACATTGAAGGCAAGACAATGTTTTTTTTCCATCGAAAGATTAGATACCATTACGAAAAATTATTTTCTATTAAGAAACCGAAACATTTCTCCATGCTAGGAAGTTCATTCGTTTTTCAATTAGTTAAATGAAATAGAAAAAAAGTAAACAGTCAATTTAAAAGCAAATGTGTTTCTTAAATGTCTGTTAAAACCATTATAGGAATTGGAGGAAACTACATTTCAACTGTGAAATACTCAGGATCCAAAAATTTTTTTTCTTCTTCACTGTCCCATTGACTTTTACAAGTGTTATGAGGATTTATATATTTCTTCCACATTTGTTCAATGGCTTGCAAGTGAAGGGGATTTTAACCGTTATGACACGCATCAGCAAAGAAACCATAATTTTGTTTCCTTTTCTGGTTCTCGAGTTCAGCACATTCTGAGAGGAATCAGGGAAATATTTTAGAGTTTTATGTTTAGGCGAAGTAGCATGTGATAGGATCATACTAGAATGGAATCACTGTTGTGAATATTTACTGATTAAAATAAAATTAAAAACGTAGGATTAAATTAAATGTTAAGGTATTAAATCAACGTTACTCTTGTGTGAGTGAATTATATAGAAAAAAGATTTAGCAACTTTTGTAGCAATCTTTAGTAATTGAATGAATATGGGCTTGAAATCCTTAGTAACATTTTAACTTATTTTTGAACAACAAAGTGATTTTATGTCACAGATTATTACAAATTTTTCTGTATACAAGGTACAAAAAATTGTGAGTTAATCCGTAGTTTTTTGTTGTTATGATTCTCGTTTACCAGCCATTTATACTTGAGTGTAATGTTAATCCTGTGGATTTTTCTACACCGTTTTAAAATCTTTACTATTTTATCCATTTGAATACAATAAAGTGCATTCGAAAGAGCAAAAAATAATGAAGTTTTCTTTCGAATTATATTTTCCATTATATTTTCAAAAATATTATTCTCTTATTTTAGTTATTTGTTTTGTTGGTTTCTGGTCTGTAAAAAAGGTTCTAAAATACTTCCAAAACTCTGAGAGGAAAAATAATTTTGGAGAAACCTTTATTATTGTTTTGCTCTTTTGGGTGAACTTTATTGAGTTTTGAATAGATGAAATAGTAAAGATTCGAAAACAGTATTTGAAATCCCATAGGATTAACATTACGCTCAAGAAATCAAAATGACCGGTATAGGACAGAACACTAACGTATTTGGTAACAGATATGATAGAATCTAATTCACATATGGCAACAGATATGATAGAATCTAATTCCCATATGGCAACATTTGTGAGTACTTAAGTCACTATAATTTGTCTTTAGATAATATTCATGCGGGTGAGAATTTTGCCAGTGATCTGATAATAACGACTCGAATTTTGATTTTAAAATATGTGTTACGGCAAAATAAGAAATCGTTATTATTTTACCATAGGTTTCTCATTATGTATTTATTAAGCTATAACAGACTATAGCGAAAATTTTGTATAAAAGTACAATACTTTCTATTGATGTTTTAAAATTATTAATAGACACCAAAGTAATCACAATTAAATACAGAAGAATAAGCTAAGCAATAATTACGCAATTACATTCTGTTTTACTAAATATACAGCCAACCTTAAATTGATATTAATTTCTTAAAATTCAATGTTTAATCTTAACACAAACAATCACTTTCACGATTGCCAGAAGAGGTCACACCGGCATTAAAATATTTGACCTCTTATATAATGGTTTTGTTATCTACTGTAGAAGAGATGTCTATAAATAAACAATATGTTGTTGTTAACATATTTCAAAAAAATATCTTTTTCCACTACGCAAATCACTTTATAAAATAAATATGTTGTTCAAGTTTAAGAGCTCTGAACATATAAGCATTTTCAGGTTAATGAAACACATCCATCTTTTCATGCCCCGTTGTTGATAAAATTACATAAAAAATACACAAAATTCAAAGCTATTAAAAGACATTATGTTATCCATTTACGTATAGAGGAAACATCATATTCTTAAAAATATTTTATGTATGCAATTTTCTATTAATTTAGTTTTCAATATTTTTCTCTCTTATTAAAGTAACTGAAACTCGTTTTTGTTAAATATAATTTCATGTTATAAGAAAATGTTCATTATCATTTTACAGCCTAGTTATCTAAAATAATAGATAATTTAAAATAATTATGACTAAAGGTTTCACTAAGGAGAATGTCATTCTTACAAATGAAATAAAAAATATTTTAGAAAAGAAAATAACAGTGAAAGGCAGCAGGTGTTTTTTTTTCTATTTGTTTAAGCAAAACTTAGCATCTATGTCCGAAAATGTTCCGTTCATCATTTGAAATGAGAAAAGAATTAAACTTACATTTTTTAAGCCCTTAAGTTCTGGTTGTAATCTAAAATAATCATAAGTTGATGATTCAGTCAAAATTTTACACCTGTGAATATATAACTGTCTACAAAACACATTTAATTTAATGTTAAATCAAAAGCGTGAAACAACATACAAATTTTAAAATAGTTATTAAAAATGAAAAAAAAAATCTGAATAAATTGACAGTTTGATAAAACATTATCAGCTTAAAATAAATCTAATCATGCTTTTGTGTATATATTTACTATATTGTTCCTTACCTGTGCATAATCTTTTAAAACGGGCTCCACTATTAGAAATGCCAGGTGGATTAATGTTTAAATCTCACAATACATTTAATTAAGATAAGCAATTACTCACATGAATTGGATTTACATATATTTTGAAACAAAAGTAATTTACAGAGTTATAATTATTTTACATTTATTTTACATTTTTATATTGATCTTCATGACACGATCTATATTTTCATTGTACTCCTTTTTGAGTCCTTGTTTAACCACACATGCAAAAAATGTAACACATACATCGCAGTACTATTTTCAGGGTCGTCTATTTGGCGTGATAATCTCTCTGTTGGCACGCTAATTCTCTCCTGTGGGATTTTGGAAGCTGTACGCGACACAAAAGTTTTTATTTCACAACAGATGTGCGATGCAGAATCAAGTATGGTACTTAAAATGGAAATGAATTTCCAAGCTCTCATCTAGTGTGAAATGGAAGTTGGAAGCGATAAATACATGTTATATCTTTCACTTAAGGTGATAATACACCTGCAAAAAATAATCTTTGAACGAAATATTGATTCTTTTTAATTTTTGGATTCATGCTGAAATTCAATATTTAATCTTTAAAATTCTGTTCGAAGCTCTTAATATTTTATACTTTAATTTTTTCGAGCTTTCTTCATCTGCACTTTTTGTACTTCGTTTTATGGTATAATTGTAATAAAACACCATATTATAATATTGATCCCAAAATTAGTATAGCTTTAATCAAACTAAAAATTACATTTAAGGGATCTTACTGAACGCTGATAATTGGATTTATTATTAAATTATTAAGAAATTTCAACATAAACTTAGCTAAGCATTTTTAGCTTTCTAAATTGCCGCACTTTTCATTCCAATTATAAAAAAAACTTAAATTAATTTAACAAAAGACAGTATCTATTTTGAATATTGAAAAGTGTTAGCTTTAAATGCTCTTTATGTTTATTTAGAGTTTGGTAAAAATATAGAAATATCACTACTCAAAACACTATTTTTGAAATTTAATAAGCAAATTTGAAATATTTTTATAAATAATAATGAATTGTCTGGAAGAAGATTTAAAAGAATACATCACTAACAAATTAAAAAAAATTGTGGCTAAAGAGATGGTGAAATTTAACAAAATATATATAACTGTTATTTTGATTTACAACACTGTTATATATATTTCAGGAAACCTTAAAAAATACAAGTTTAAATGCCTTTAACAGGAATCAACACTACAACTAACTTCAAAATTTAATGAACATGATACCTTATTTTTATCTTAAAGTAATACTACTTCTTTGTAATGTGATGGACTAACAGTTTTTTCCCATCTCTAAATTTCATTGCATTTTAGTTTTATTTTTCTATATTTCTCTTTGTTGGATTTTTGAATGGATGTCATCAAAGTATCGAAATTTGAGCCAATAAAAATAAGCAGTTTTGAACAAACACGAAACCAAGAAAGTCATGGGAAAGATGCCACGATTGTCCAGAAGGTACTCCGAGGAATACATTCTTTCCGACTTAAAAAATAAATTCTCGCCACCATTAGATGTCAATACTTTCAGATTATACAGTAATACAAAAGTATCCGTTTGCACAATAAAAGTAATCCTATTTCCTTCTTTTATAGGCCATGAGGGCAAGCTAAGTGTACGTCTACTTCAGTTTAGATGCTGGAATGTTCCTTTTAAAAGCTATTACGTGGTTTTAAATCAGTGTTTGGCGCCTGTGCTCTGCCAGATAAAAATCGCCAATAACTTTTTTTATGGCCATTTTATACAAGTTTCTGCAGAGAGGTGAAATCAGAGTAAGATTGGCTTAGATCAAAATTATTTTAGTCAGAAAATCATTTCAATTTTAGCAAAGTGAGTACTGAATACTGTTACCATTACTTCAATCAGTATTTCTGCGGAGAATGCAATTTTTTCTATTCTTATCAACTTCAAAAATTTTTCGTTACAAAATATTGAATGCTATATTTAAATGTATGCATATGGGTGCATTTTTAAGGTATGTTTTGAGGATTGAAGTTTTAATATAAGTACTTTTCTTTGAGCAAACAGAAATGATACAAAATCCATAATTTTTGAAATAGATATCATTAATCATTCCGCAATAAAAGAAGCACACAAAGAAGTTGTGCATTTTTTTTCGAAAATGGGAATAAGTAACTAGAATCAAGACAGAAAACATCTTACTAATATATTGGAAATTCAAATTAAAAGGAAATATTTTTAGTATAGATTCACATAATTTAAGACACTGATACATTTTAAGAGGTCATTTGATTAGATGTTTTGCTAAGAATTCACCCAGGGAATCAAATACCCAGCTGGAAATATTCGTTTATCCAACTTACATACTTAAAGGAAGAAATAACTTATTGGTCTTAAAACATGACTCAAAATATTGATTTTCTTGGAATTTGAAAACTTTTGTGAGAAATTTTGAAGAGTTCTGTTCAGTGAACGATGCATTATTCATATTATAGTTTATATCTATTACTGAATCTTTCAGAGTATGTAAATATTGATAAATAAAATTAAAAATTATATATTTTCTCTTTTTTTTAATCTTTTCCAAGTGGTGGAATTCAGATATGTATTAGCTCCTTTGGACAAGAGAATTATTCTTAATAATTTCTGGTTTATTTACTCGACTAATACACATTTTAAATTAAAATGATATATTTAATTCTACATTGTAACAGGAAATAAAAAAAAGTTTATAAAAAATCTTGGAATATATCATAAGATTTATATTCATTACATATTATAATAAATTAAAAAAAATAACAATAAATATGTTGAAAACATTTATAGTAATTAACATTAATGATGAAAAACTTGTTATAGAAAAAGCTTTGTTCTAACTTAAAATCCAACCTTCCAAGAATATCCCATAAAACATATTTTTAAGAATTTTTTCTGGTAAAATAAAAACGGTATTGCAGGATTCCTTCCATAAAATACCTCATTACAAGATTTCTTTACAAAATGAGAACATAAAGAACATTTTCATTTAAACTAATTTAAAATTTTTCGAACAGTTTTATTACCGTATTATAAAGGATATAAAATTCTAACAATTTAAAATCTAAAAAAAATACTTGTTATTTTTCAAGTAACGTAATAAGTTATTTTCAGTTTAAAATCGATTGTTTAGCTTAAAAATCTTACTCTTTCAGTAATGAATTTGTAAATAATTGTATTTATAAAATGATATTAAATATTATATAAGATTTAACTTAAAACTCTCAATTTAGAACTTTCTTAAAGTATTGTCTATTAATACCCTACTTCTTAAAAAATACATTAAATGGAAGAAAATAATGTATTTATAAGCAAAAAGTAATTCAGTGTTAATAAGATTTTCAATTTCTTTACTTAGCATTTATTTTCTTAAAAATACTAATATTTAACTAAATATATGTTAAACTAATGGAATTTTTTTCAGTCAAAAACCTAATAAAATATTTTGGTCATTTACATAACTGAATACATGTACCTTTACTAGAAATATTGGTAAGTTAAATGTGCATATTCATTCTAAATTAGATAAAAAAATGAGAAAAAGTCGCTCATACATTTTTTCAATGAGAGAAAGATTCTATTTCAAGGTAAGATTTAGGTAATATTCATTTTGATTTCTAAGAATTAGTATTTTGAGAAATCTTCTAAAATATTCAAGCATTTTAGACAACATAAATTATGCATGAGCAGGAATGAAACAATGCCAAATTAATGGAGTTTCAAAGAAAAGCCTTAAATGACATCGTAGAAGAATTGCTTTCTTCTCTTTAGAAGAACTACTTATTATGCATTCTTAAGAACAATAATATTTTAATGGAGATGGCCTCATTTTTATAATTATACTTGGAAGAACAATACTCATGAGCCAAGTTTTAAAATATACTATTTTTATATATAGCTTCGTAGTATACTATTTTGCTTAACAGTCCAACACTATCTCGCAAATTATTTAAGAATGCCAGTTACAAAGAATTTTTGAGATTACAGAATTAAAAGATGATATGAAAGAGAAGAAATATTAGTTCATTTAATACGAATAAAATTTCATTTGAATATTAGATTGGAATTTCGAATGAAATTCAATGGGATTGTAAATTAAATGATTTACGTTATTTTTAAACCATTACAGATGCTTTAGCAATTTTAAAAAGGTGAAACATTGAATCATTATGAAATTTCATATGTTTTTATTCTGTGAACTCATTTAAACTATAAAAATTTCCATTTCTGAAGAATTCCCAGAAGTTTTATGACTTAAAGTATCTTTCATTTGAAACATGATGTGAATGAACTGTTTAAAAATTCAACTGAAGCAAAATAACATATTTCTATAAGATTATATTTCTTGTTCATACATACGTTTTCCAAGATAGCAAATGCTAAGTGTTAAATTCAATATTTAGTATGCAGTAATTATTTTGTTTTTATTATTTATGTTTTGATTTTTTTTCTTAAATGCCAATATATATAAATAATTTTTATGTTTTAATTAAAGGTAAAATAAAGTAAATAAATAACTTAATTAATTGCTTTAATGTATTGTGTAATGGCTTCTTTTCTTTTTTATCTTAAAAATAGAATCGATACGCGTATTGTGACTAATTAATTCACAATGACAAAAAAAAATTCATATTTGAATCTATAATCACCACAGTTCTAAAATGCCAAAATATCAATACTTTTACAACGTATACACAAACAAATCACTATTGAATAATAAATTCATTACAAATGGGGAAAGAGCTGAGATTCTGATTCCTTTTCTCTAAAGAACAAGACTCTGTACTAACAGTGAATTTGAGTTGTATTTCCATAATGTTGTGTTGTGTAGTGGTAATAAAATTGAGTTAGTAGCTCAGTTGTTGTCCTCGTCTCTTGACCATAGCTTAGAATTAAAATGTAAGTCGAAAAAATTGTGACTTAGTTTTAAAACGACTCTGTTGAAAATTCACCCACTTAATTCCCCTATTACGGCTAAATAAACGTTATGGACCATTCCGTGAAAACTGAACATAGCCTCTTGTTTGTAATATGACTCAGTGTGGATATTTGGTTAATATGACACTGGCTAAAGCTCAAATTGATTATGTTCAAAGTAAAGTGTCTATCATGGAGCTGTATTGACCGTGTAGCATAAAATGAAGTATATAGGATACACGCCAAATTTCGAGAATTTTGTTCGATAACGATTTTGTAGTGGGAAACGTTTTACTTTTCCTAACCTTTGCTATAAAAGTTTAGTTTATTTTTTTATATTTCTATAGATGTTTGTCGATCATTTTTAAAAGTCACAGAAAATTGCTAAAATCAACACCCTGTCTCTATTTCATTTTAACAGAATTCTAACTAGATTATAATACAAAGGCTTTTATGGAAGAAAAAACAGTAATTTAATTTATGGAATTATCTAAAAATTTAAAGTTTATACCTTCACCATTACGTTATAACAATGCAGTAACTTCGGAAAACAAAATACTTTTACAATGTTTAATACGAAAAATCAACTTATTTCCTCCAATTATTCTGGATTAAATTTGCATTTAATTAAAAAGAAAGTAAAATAAACACATGTTGTTGAATTTCTTCAAGATTCCGTTCAATAACACATTTACTTCATTTATTTAAAAAATTCATTTGTTTCGAATTTTATTTAACTCCATCTAGAGTCTCATTCACTTTAAATAGAATTTTTTTTTTAATTTGAATAAAAATATTTAATTTATCTTTAATTTTTTCTTAAATTTGGATTTCAAAAGACT
>BMAW01010509.1:53729-106684 GCA_019974015.1 Nephila pilipes
ATTTAATTTATCTTTAATTTTTTCTTAAATTTGGATTTCAAAAGACTTATTATTTGCAAGCTTATAAGTTTCTTAGAATAGAATTCCTTATTTAAATTTTAAATATACTATTGAATTTATTCTTTTAATAGTACTAGTATTTTTTTTTTTCGTTTTAAATTAAATAAAAGAATTAAAACATGTTTTTCTTTTAAAAAAAGTTTCAAATTCTAATTAAAAAAACAGACAAAAAACATGTTTATTACCATTTAGGAAATGTCTGTTTTATTTCAAACAATGTATGTTTTTCGTAACTGGGAAATTTTCAGACACACGTTAAGATAAAACTAAAATAAGTAATTAACTAAATATTTTAAGGCAAAACATTTGCGCGTGTACTTAAATTACATAAATTGGTAAAAATTAACATTTAAAAAGTGAATAAAATAACTTTACTCCACTTATCACTATATAACATATTTTTTAAAGTTCTTGATTATTTTATTTAAAAAGTGAATAAAATAACTTTACTCCACTTATCACTATATAACATATTTTTTAAAGTTCTTGATTCAACTTATACGCAACATCTTAATTTTCTAAAATTTTTGGAAAATAAAACGAACTTATAAAAGCAATTACGTGAAACTTAGAAGGTTGAATTCTTAAGATAAGACATAAGTATACTTTACTTCTTAAACTTCAAAAACTTAGCAGAACCATTTTTTTAAAGAAAAAAAATTGAATTTTGAAAATTATAAACTTTTCTTTAAAAAATAAAAATTTTAAGTGTTCATTATTTTCTTAGAAAAAAACGGCTATCTTTAATATTATATTTGCCTTTTTCATTGTGTTTCAAAGTAAAAATACTATTCATCTATGCGCTTATAATTACATTTACTCAAGCAATTAAAATTACAAATTTAATCGCACGCAATTCATAATACTTTTGTTTGAAAGGTATAATTGTTTCTATAAAGGTATAAAATGTTTATATATATATATATATATATATATTTATATAACCTAAATTCTTTTGTTAGTATTGCATACTATGAATGTTTGAAAAAATTAGTTACTTTGCATATTGTAACTAAGAAATACGTTTAATGTAGCTAATTCCATGATTGTTTGAAAAAAATATTTTAAAACATCAAAAAGGCTTACAACAATGATATAAAGATTCAACTTGTTTTTTAAATTATTAATTTTAGTATCAATATACATTTATTTTGAATTTAATCTTAGCGAATTAAATCTAACATATTTTATCAATTTCATGTTTGCTAGGGAAAATTATTCAAATCACGAATAATTTCATTTGATGAAATAACATATTAATCTTATTAGCTGTTGTTCAGTATAATGGAATACAGTTTCCTACCTTGTATTTTGTCCTTGGTGGTGTAGTGGATAATTATACCCGGTTCCAAAGAATCATGAATAAAGAGGTTTTAATTTCGGATAGTCATTTTTAGATGCTTTGATTCTACCCATGAAACACCCGAAGAGGATCATTGAACGTTTATTTCAGAAATGTGAATTACGATTTCAGGAGGAAAGAAAACTTTCTCCCCTATTGTGGTTGTCCTCCATTCTTCTTGGTGGCACACATAAATAAGAAGCACGATAAAAATTTGGCAAATTCCGACACACTTTCACACACTGACTACATTCACAGAGAGATGTCACCCTCGCGAGTCACTCAGACATTTAAGGTCATAATTTCATCTATATTTTATGTACACGAATTACGAATACGTGGGTTACTTCGATGATTGGGATACTACTGTTCTCCTTTTCGCAAGTACAAGTATGTATTTCTTAATTGAATCTTGTTTATTCAATAAACTCATGAGTGCATCAAATGATTATCTTTCATTTGTCAATCATTGTTCTTAATCTTAATTCTGTAATCTCATTTGTCATTGGAATCCTATATCTAATATAGGATTACTTCTTTTGACTTATTTAACTAATAATACATGAATAAATCTCAAAACTATTGGTTTTAAATAAATAACACCTTAATTAAGAGGATTCGTTTCATTAATATGACTGATTGCGAAATCTGTCAACGCAGGTACAATTCCCAGTGGCTTCGGCTTCAGTTTATGGCAGCGGGTATTTTTTCAGAAAAAGCTAAGTTATATAATGAAGTATCTCCATTTTATTGTGATAAATAGACTGATGCAGGCAACCTTATCCATTTTCCACGTAAAGATAATCCCTACTTACAATTGAAACTTCAAACTACGAAACATTTTTCTTATTCGCTGGAATTATTAGTTTCGGTTCATTATTGCAAGATTTGATGTTGGGAGATTAAGTTTCCTCACATATACTCATACAAATGAAATAATTAAATAGCGGTTGCGTTTCTGACTAAATTCTAAAAACATATTTTTCACGACGTCCACCTTTGGAAATACAGCTGATTTTATTTGTTTGTGATGATCATTTGGTAAAGCTAACAGAAACTGTTGATAAAATCCTTGCAACAACGTTGAACACAGCCGCAGTGAGCGAAGTGTTTAAAGATCTTTGTTACTAGCTCTTGAAATAAAAATGCATGGATAGTTGAAACATATTTAGCAATGGGTAAAATTGTACCATAATGACGGATCCAGTATCGAAGATCAAATTTCGGGTTAGTGTTTAGTTTCCGAAATTTAAACACTCACAATACCGTTTTTTTAAGACGTTTTTCAGAATTTCACTTGGTGTGTGTGTGTGTGTGTCATCAAATTTTCGATCGTTAATTTAACCAACTTCCCACAATCTAGAACTTTGAAATTTTGGGAATCGTTTGTACGCACCTAACAATGCAATATTTAGACATTTGCGACAAGTTTTAACTAATATTTCAATAATTTTAATAAGTCAAAATATTCTTTCCTCTTGGCGCTTTTAGGATTGAGGAAAAAATTTCTTTCCCCCTCTGGGAACACTGGGAACTCCCCTCGCCAGATAAGGTATCGTAAAACTAAGAAAGGGGAGAAAGTAAGGGTTGTTGACGTTCAGTCAGTAATCATTCGCAAGAAAGAAAGATTCCAATATTTAACGCCGTGTATTATCACAATAATTTTTTATGAATTCTGGTTCCCATTTTTTTTTAATAGAATGACTTACAAACTTTCAAATGTATGGTTTGATTTTATGAGTATTATGAATTTTTTATTACGCTCACAAATGTCTCTTTTTAAACCAATTTTAAAGTTAAAATAACTAACAGTTTTAACTAATATTTCAATAATTTTCTTTAGTAAACTTTGCCACCATATAAAAACGTTGTTTCTAAAAACGTTGGTTTTTATAACGAATTATGTACTCATTCAATGTAAAGGCTAAAGAATGAAATAAGCCATGTTTGAAATGGAAAACTGAAGATATCCTCAAATTTAGTGGCTACTGTCAGTTGCAACGGTTTTAGCCGCTTATTTGTTCTGGACATCAAATCTAAGCTCAAAACTTGACTCTTAGAGGATCCACTTGTTCTCTTTTACCGTTTACATATACATGTTTCAACTAACGTGTACCTGACATAAAATGTGTTGTAGGCAGTAGAGAGTTCTATACTTTAGGCATACGAAAAAAAAATTAATGTTAGACCTTGGTTTATGAAGTATATTCTCAAAGGGGCTAAGTAAATTTTAGGAACTAAGACCTTGGAATCAGCACTCAAAATTCGAATTATTCATCTGCAGAAAAAACTATGAATTAATTGATTGTTTAACTCCTTTGACGATGGATGCTAAACTTTTTAATCGGGCTATTTATATTAAAAAAATTTGCATTATAGAAAAAATTGAAATTAAAATTTATTAATAATAAAAATAAAATTTACAATTGCTTAAAAATTAGTAATAAAATAAATTTCGAAAATATTATTCACAGTTAATGTTTCTGTATAATATTTTCAAATTAAATATTTAATTTTAAAACACCTTTTAAGGATGTCTCCATTTCATATACGTAATTCTCCGTATAAGATATCGTAAGAAGTCATGTTTATGTTACTTAAGATATATAATAAAATATACGAATTACTTTTCTGTAGTTTAACTTTAATTTCTATAAATTTAATTAATTTTGGAACGAAACTTTAATTTACTTAACTTTGTAATCTTAAGTTTTTGAATGTATAAATACTGTATAAAGATGGAACTTGGAAAAATCATAGGTTCTCTATATATAGTATTAATTAAAAATTATATTATTTTATATATAAATTAGATTATATATAAAAATGTACTAAAATTTTTCTCTCCTGGCTTTTAGTTTATTCCGAGCTCTATTGAATAGTTTTGTGTTTTACACTATACAATGAAGAAATAAAGAAACTTTAAAATTTATTAAAATGAAATGCTGAATCAGCCGACAGCTATAATTATTGACCACAAAACAAAACAAAAACTAATTCCTACTCATATCAATATGATATAAAAAAGCAATAATAAATACATCAATTTCTATGCATTCCATCAATATTTATTAACGTTGTTATTGAATATTAAAAATATTTTTTAAAAAACCCTCAAAAATAAAACAGCTTTAAATATAAATTAATAGAAGTCTAACAACGAGTTTTCAAATTACCTTAATTATTTCCATTGATTGGATTAGAATATAACCCTATAGATTGACGTTTAGGAAACGTAATATTTTATGCATTTCCTAAGTTCATCCTCCAATGATCAGTACAGATATTTGTATATCATCAATGATCAGTAAAAGATATTTGTATATTGTAATACGTGGTTGAGGTTGAAACGTCTGTGAAAAATTATTTTTATACCTTTTTGTATATTCTTCAATAATAGATGCTTTAAAAATATTCTTTCTGGTATTTTCGTTGCTTTAAATTATGAATTTAATGCTCCAATGGCAACAGAATGCCATACTAGGCGTAAGCAGGGCATTCTGTCGTTATACATTCTAGTGTATAATGGAGATGCGTACAGAAAACAAGTGTTAAAAAATGAATCTTAACCAGCTCTCGGATAACAACCGAGAAATATTTTATTACCTCATTTAACTTTTCTTGCCCATTGAGAAAAATAATATTCTAAAATCTTTCAAATGAATGCTACAATTATAACAAAAACAAGCAAAAATATATATAATCCATAGACGCAGATTATTCCAAATTTCAGTTTAATTCTAATGCAATTTCATTTTATATTTAATTTTCTTTTTGAGATTTCAAATATCCACGTAATAAATGAATGTTCCAAAAATTATTATGGAATTTATACAAGTTTAAATACGAATACAAACGGCTTAAAGATATTCATGCTTCAACATAAATATCCATATTTCAAAAGTTTTGTATTTAATGCTACTATGCATTCTTTTTCCAGAGAAAAAAAAACGAAATATATTAAATAGTAAAACAGATTCCATTTTTTATCTTTTTTGAGAATGCAAAATAGTACGTAGAATATTTATTTAAGTCTCCTATTTTGGTTTTTAAGAATAAATGTTTCGAGAAAAAAAAAATCGCTTTTTTAAAATATTTGTGTACCTAAAGATATCATAAAATATGCAGATGCAAGAACAAAATCATAATGAATTAATGGAATTCCGAAGATAAATGTTTAAACTATAATAGAAAAAGAACATTTTTTTTTCTTACGCACACCCCTCTTTAATTCTTCTTACAAATTACTAAATGTAAAATAAAATAATTGTTAATACAAGAAGAGAACCGACTGATTAGAAAGCAAATACTTTAAAAAATTATACAACTTTTGTTATTAAATTTCTTCTTTTAGTTTTTTTTTTTTCCTTTCTTATTTTTAAATATAATAATAAAGGTATCAATATATTCCGTATAATATAATAACTTGTGATGTAATTTTAAAAGTTTTTATTCAAGTCACATTTCATTTTATGACAAAATGAATTCATTTCAAATAGCTGAAAGAAGAAATTTAACAATAACCTTGAGACAGAAATTTGAAACAAAAAATTATTTTCCTTTTGGTGGATGGAATCAAATATTCTTTTCCAAAATTGTACAAACGAAACCTTCCATTTGCTAAACTATATCAATGTACATAGAAGCATTCAGTTTGTGAAATTAGTTTAGTTTTTGAAATGTAAATGTTTAATGCTTGTTTTTGTATTAGTTAGTTTTGTGTAAATTTCAGTTCTAAAATATATTGTTCAGAGTACATTTATAGAAAAAATTTATTCTCAAATATATATATATATATAATATTTTTTAACTGGAATGTGTCGGAACATTATTTTCATTGCGCATATTCAAAAATTATTTTTAAGTAAAAATACAGAAAAAAAATACTGCTTCTTTTTCTAAACGAAATAAAATTAAAGCATTCTTATGTAAGTATAAAGAAAGAACTCATTCTTTGAACTTACTTTATATAAAGAAATAAATTACTTTAAACTAATTCTTTGTATACAGTGGGGACCTTCCCATTTTAAAAGTTTTCATGAAATCTATGAACTTATTTTTAGTATCAAAGAGAAGAAAATTTAACTGAAAAATCTGACATTATATTTTATTACATGAAAGGTACATTAAAAAAAACGATGTTATCAATTAAAGATTAACATTCAATGAAATAACATGATTATATTAGAAATGTGGAGGCCCAAAATTATGATCTTCATCACCAATAGTTCTCGTGTTTCTAATAGTGTGACATGAAGAAGACCATTACAGACCAAATTTACAAATGCTAAAACGAATTTAGTTCTCACACAGCATATCAAATTTTTTTGATTTATGGAAGTTCTTTTCTATTATTTTATTGTAGTTATTTCGTAAACTATGGAATTTAATGTTCCATATGTTTTTTTGTAACGCCCGCCCGACGCGGGCGTCCTCTTGTGCCATCACTAAATTCGAATATTAAATACTACGACACAAATAATTACAAAACCACCAAAACAACTTTCACAATTTATTATTATATATCTACTATGACATCAATAATAGTGTTCTCCAGGTTAAGTTTACGAACGCTTTAATTCAACCCACCAATAATAATCTAACAGCTTCTTACCAATATCTTTTATCAACTGCAACTCAGATTCTGGAACAACTGCTGAAAACACTAGGCCAAATCTTTCTCGAGTAATCCTTACTCGAACCATCAACAATAGACTTTAATTCCTCCATTCTCTTATCTAGCACTTCGGCTTCACCTCATCTCACCTACAACGCCTCTCTGATCCTCCTTCAGATGTAGTTTATATATTAACACTTCACTTCATTCCTTACTGCTTTACATATTAATATTCTTCATCACGTTTCATTTTTGGTTGGGCAAAGGTTGTTTAGTGAAAGCAATCAATCTCAATTGAAAGTCCCCAAGGTTAGTGAAGAGAAACCGCGAATAGCCCAATGTCACAATTTGACTTAAAAAAATAAAATACTCTCTATGAAAAAAAAAATGGAGCACCAAGAAGGAATTGCCCGATTGCAAAGAAATTTCGTATGGAATGAACATGTAAATGATTAAAATCTGATGTCCAATGAATGAATAGCGGGAACTTCGGCGCATCAGAACTGAGCACTATCGTATCAGTGGATTGAAAGAGGCAGGTTCGGCAAATCGGAGAATCGCTCACCGTATGGGTCGAAACGATGCGACGATTAGAAGATGCTGGTAAGAATGGGTTGACAATGGCAAATTCCAGCATCCTTATGGTAGTAGTTCGAACTACAGCCACAACAAATCGGAAGGACAGAGGGATTGTAAAATCATCTGTCACAGCACCTGATTCATCGTTATCAATCATCAGACGTGCGACCCCCAAACGAGTGTCCACCATGACCATTTTGAGGAGACTGATAGAATGAAATCTACGCTCCTACCGACCGTTGCTCCACCTGCCAAGCACGCCTGTACACTGTCGAGCCAGTTTACAGTGGTGCTAGGCTCGATTAGGTTATAATGATGCTGACTGGGGACGTTATGTGTATATGTCCTGCTTCCAAATGTGTCTGACGATCATCGAAGACGTGTCTGGAGACGCCCAGGACAGCGTGCATATCTTGCTTTCACTATTGCACGCCACACTGGCCCTCATCCATGAGTTTTAATCTGGGGTGCCTATTCCCTTGATAGCCGGACCCTTTATGTCTTCATTAGAGGCACTCTTACAGCACAGCGATACCTCGACGACATTCTCAAACCTGTTTTGTTACAGTTCCTTTTGCAATACCCTGCACTTAGTTTTTAGCAAGATAATGCCTGACACACACGGAAGGTGTGTGTCAGGCATTATCTTGCAGCTTGTCAAATACTTCTATGGTCAGATCTCTCTCTAATCGAGCATGTCTGTGATATAATGAGAAGGGACTGCATCTACCAGGGAATGTTGATGACCTAGCCCAACAATTGGAGCAAATTTGGCACGAAATACCGCATTATACCATCATGGAGCTTTATCACTCTATGCCACTTCATGTGTCAGCTTGCATCTAAGCTTGGGGGGAGGGGTCAACACCTTATTGAGCACGTTACGTAGTAACTATGTAATATATACAAGATAAACTACGATACAAGATATACAAGGTACACTACGTAATTTACATTTATCTTCATCCAAGAATGTTATACGAATGTATATTCCATTTCACGTAAACAAAAACTGTTAATAGTGATTACAACATTCTTTGATAACGCCGGGGCTCACACAAATGATTTAACTCTAAAATAGAGAATCTCATGTTCTTATGACAAGAAATTGTAAGATAGGCCCCCCAGTATCTATCGTGTTGTTTCTATGTTCAACGTAAAGGCGCATGCAACCAATAAATCTTAAGCATTTAGCTACACAATTCCTAAGAATATATTAAAATTATTGAAGAACATTTTACAAAATTCTTCTTACTCGTATGGGTTCGTACTCCTACACAAAACTGATTATGAGTATGTCAAATGTAATTATAGTCTCATTCTTAAAAATGAGTAACTGTATACAAAAATACAAATATAAACTTGCAATCGTGTGATTCTGAAAATAGTACTGAAATATGATCAATTGTTTGACAAAAAGTCGTCCCGTTTTTATCACAATTTAATAGGAAAATTTAAAAATAAAATCTATATATATATAAATGAAATACCACTGACTGACTCATCACGAGATCTCTAAGACTATTCAACCAATTGACTTGAAATTTAGTGTAATTACTCATTTTGCGATGTGGACGCTCACTAAGAACGGATTTTACGGAAGTCTTATCCAAAATGTAATTTTCATCCGTTCATCTACTCTTACCCATCGGTTATGTTATTTTTGGTGACTTTATAGCCAAAAATGACATGACCGACGCCAAACGGAATATATATTTTTTAAAGTATACTGTGTATTATCACCAATTAAGTTTACTTGGTGAGATTTGAGTGTACGAAATGGAAAAATACCAAATAATTTAATATTGAAGCGCTGATGGGGGATTGGCAAGATTTTGGTGAAGGGGCTCTTCATGTGAAATTCCGTGCATGTCGAAAATAGGAAACGTACATATATAGAGATAGACATAAATGAGTTTGGAATCCCTCGGTTGGTGAAAGTGTAGTTTAGCTCCAAAACTTACCAGGATTTTGAAAAATACTAAAATGGCGACTTTTTACGGAGTAGAGCAGACGCAAGACAATATATATATATATATGTAAGCGAAATACCACTAAAAAGTTCTGGAAAACCATTATTACAGACAATTAATTTCTTAAAATTTTAAATTTAGATTTTAATCATTGTTTAAAAATTGAAAATGTTCTTGATATTTTACGTTTATGTTTCAAAATATAATATTATCGTCTTCCCAGAAAAGCGGGCTGGTATCAGCTAGTATTTTTATATAAAAATACTATGATAAAACACTGATTATTTATTAAATATATTCAACCTAAAATATCCATACTATTTTTTAAATTTTTCTGGAAGCAATACATATAGATAAAAAAATTCTGAAAAGTACTTTACTGAACTGCAGAGATATACAAATATACCAAGCAAGAGAGAATTCTCAATTTGGCTTTTCTTCTTTTTTTTCCCTCTGTTCTTCTCGTACTAAGTCCTTTGCTTTGGCAGATAAGCACATTTAAATTGAATTCCTACAACAAAGTAAGTTTTTCTCCAACTTTTCACTATCCGTGATTGTGTCTTCAGCTGAAACGTTAGGGTATGAAATGGATCGCAGCGTGAAAACTTAGACATCTCATACATGCACCTTAAAAATGAGTAAACTTCTTTTATGAAATATTTTCCATGTTTACCAAAACTCTTGAGCAAATACAAGACTGTACACAAGGGAATAAAAAAAAAGATATCGTGATGAAAAAATTAATTCCTGTATATTTGCATTTTTACAAAGTGATTTTGTATTTCTCATTCCTAAGGAAACGAGCATACGTCATTCTGCACTTAGGAAATACATTTTTCCTTCTAAAAGAGAAATTCGTTTTAAAAGAGATGTTTTCAAGACAAGAAAAAATACCTTCAAACAATATTTACAGAATATATACTGAAACGCAATCTAGGTATAGTTTGCTAAAAGTAATCTGTTTTCCATTTCTGAACGTTTTCGCTGACGGCTTGGAATAAACTTTCAAGATAAAACATCAAATTTCAAACTGAGTTTCGAAAAGTTCTAAAGAATTCTTTAATGTTTTGAAAAATATGTATTTTTTACCTAATTTTCTATTTATTTTCAATCACTCTGTTAAAGTGATCAAATCATTAACTTATATTTGTATTTGTCTTCTAAAATACCAAAATGCTTTTAATTGATATTTCAAAAGTAGCTTATTTTAAATTATGCCCTTTATTCCAATCTTTAAATTAGAAATATTTCTTAAAAAGTCATTTTAGTACTTCAGTATATTTAAATGTTTCCAGAAATATCATTAAATACAAAATGCTTCATGATAGTGACATCATGCAATACAGTTGCAACATATCAAGAGTTTTACCTTACATGCATCATGATCATTACAATTTTATTGTATGAACTATTATAATTAAACAGGTTTCAGGAGAGTTATAATGTCAGTTACTACAGTTAAAATTTGATGCCATGGAATAGTTTTGCAGTAAATTAGTCTTAGATGTACTGGGTTCATGGGATGGTACAAGTGATATTAAATTTATTTTGAATTTTAAAAATGTGTGTTTGTTGCCTTCAATTCTTATAATTATAAGTTATACTACAAGCACATTAATTTTAGTTAGAATTATTTATAAACGTATATTGTTAATCGTAAATATTATTTTTACAACAATTAAGAAGCTCATTTGGATAGATTTATGTAATTACCTTAACGTAATATTTTCACTAAATTGACTTTTTTAGCCGTATCGCGGTAGCAAGATGCAACCAAGAAAACTACCATCCTCCTAAGAAAATTATTTGATTGAGTATTAATAATCCAAATGGTTACAGCATTGCATTGAATTTTTGATATTATTTATATAAACAATATTCGCACTTGAATGAATATGTGCTCACAACATGTTAAAATTATCTTAATAAATAAATAAAGTGTAAGCAATTTAAAACGTTCTATGCAAAGTTTTACAAAGACCAGATTTAGCTACCAAAAGGGCGATTTTTTTTATAATTATTAATAAATTACTCAATTAAATATAAGAATTAAAGAAAATGATGAAATATCGAGATTTGTACAATAGTAAACATTTATGATATTAAAATCAAAGGAAACGATAAGTTTATAAATAGAATATTATATCAGCTATATGTAATTAAAACTAAATTAAATGATAAATTCATAAATAGAATATTATATCAGCTACAAGTAAATAAAACTAAATCAAACGATATATTATTAAATTTAATATATTTAAGCTAATTGTAATTAAAATTGAAGCAAACGATAAAAAATTGAAAAGTGATCTAGTACGCCAAATGTGATTCAATTAAAACAATAGCGCATTGTGTGGCTAATAATAGTAAATCAATGTTAAAATCCTGTTTCTTCAAAACATTGAAAGAAGAAAGCCAAGTTAATAAAACGTAGTTTGAAATTCTTGAGGCAATAAATAAAAGGGATGCCTCACAGCTTAAAATTCTGAATAAAGTTATTTATTTTCAGTCATATCTTGATTCCAGTTTACATGTCATTTAAGGTAATACATAAATCGATTAATAAATAAAATACTTAATTTTTATACTTATTTCACTTCAATTCAATAAAAGATTTCGGGGAAATTTATGCCATCTTATTTTTAAAAATTTGGTTGGTTACTGGTGAAAGCAGATTAAAAAATGTACACAAAAACAAGATAAATTTTTGAATATTGTCAGGATAATCTTTGGGTTAACTAAAACAATATCATATTAGGTGGCTAATTATATTATGCTTTAAATGTACTCGAACATATTTTTTTTTCCTACAGTGGTTGTATTTTAAAAATACATTCTAAAGAAAATATCATAAGTTATGCAAGAAGGATATCAATTACTTTATTATTTGTAAGGTAATGATAAAAAATTACATGCATACGTTTTATATCATTATAAGATTATATTATATACATACTACATTAATGCAATTACATTGATTAATTTTAATAGGAATTAACACATTAAAAGCTTCAGTCAATATTATATAAGTAAACTAAATTCATTCATATAATTTAGAGAATCTCATTAAAAATATATTGTATTTCGGACAAAAACATATTAAACTTTCACAAAATGAAATGAAAAATTTAAAAAAAATGTACACTATTTTACAATAATTTAATAAAGTAAGGGTTAAAGATAAATAGGCAAAAGTAATGAATATAAGAGATATATATATATACATTTCCTCTGTTAAGCAATTAATGCTTCAATTTTGTTTTGAAACTGGCGAATTTGAAAAATTAAATATTGATTTTATATATTTATTAACTAATGAGTCACATAGAATATAAAAGAGTAAGTATGACATAAAACAATATATAAATTGAAGATTAAATTGGGAACTAGTGCATATATTTAATATTTTAAATCCTATTATTCGGCTTTATTTGTTTCAATACTAACCCTGCAAATCGGCCCAGATCTTAATGGTTAAAACAAAGTTTGTAATTTTAGTGTACCATTAATTTTTTCTCCTTATTTATTGAGATAAAATTATATGTACTCTATATCTGCACTTAACGTGTTTTTTTTTTTACACTTTTTTAAAATTTCATTGTAAAAAGTGTCTTAATAAGAAACCTAAATTAATATAAATTTATACGTTTCAACTAAATAAAAAACTTAGGATATTGTCTAAAATAGTATTGTGAAAAGCCCTAGAAACGCGCGTTAAAGGCATAAAATTACTTAATTAACTTTAATATGAAGCAATTAAATAATCAAACAAATAAGAGAAATTTCAATAGGAATTATAATTTGAATTTCTTTTTCAAAGAACTTAAATAAATGAATGCATAATTAATTTTTAATTAATTGGCAACCATTTAAGAATATCTCAAGCACGTACTACAGAGGTTGAATCTAAAAATTTTGAAAATTTATTCTTCTTTGATATTTCTTTGAATTAACAAAAATATCTCGTTCTTATAAATTACTGAGTCGTACAAGATGCTCTTAAATTTAAAAGTATGTTCAAATTTATGTTAAGCAATTAAAAATTAATTCTTTAAAAATAAAATGTGATTACATTAAAGAAACTAATGGTAGAATGTGAGAAGGTTTTTACTGAAGGGTTAACTACTGTTCTCGTGTACGAGTAGCCTATTAGTCATGGTAGCGAACTCGAGGCAAGCGTTATTTCTCTTGGGCTTGAGTCCTGATGCAACTAAAGATCGTCTGAGTTATGGGGTTGATGCTCGCTAAATCTGTCAGGGCTGCAAGTCCTCCCTCTAATGTAGGGAGAAATTTGGTGAATAAATTTGGTACCAACTCAGACGTCATCCTCATCACTTTAATATGGCTAAAATTTTCAAGGTCCGTTGTTAAAAGCCCTCGTGTTGAAGTCCAGTGTTAATCAGTAAACAGGCTATTGTCTGGAGGTGGAATGATAGAGCTGGTACAAACATTAAGATCTAAATAAATATATTTTAACAGGCGTTTTTTAGAATTCTTTTGTTGAGAAATAAGTTTATATATAAAATAAAAATAAAAACAGACAACAAATGATATTGTTTTGCAACTCAAAACACAAGTGTAGCCTTAAAAACTATTTTAACGTAACCTCAGATTAGTACATCATATATCTTAAAATTAAATGAACAAATATGTTTATTTCCGACATCTGATCCAATACTTCATCTTAATTTATCCGAATATCTCTATATGACTATTTGTGTTTGTAATGTTTTATACGAAAACCGGAAGAAGAAATAATTTGATTATTTTAATGCCACACTTTGAAGCAACACGAGAACTATATGCGACGGATAATGCAATTTGCGATCAATCAGTTGGCAAATATGACCAATGGAGTAAATGCCCGTTAATATAATATCTACGCCATCCTCCAAAGTGACTATATTTAGCCCCATTATATTTAACATCCGTTATCTCTGTTACGCAATATGTTCTAATAGCTTTGATTTATTGTATTATTAACGTCGCACCTCTTAGCAACACATGGGCAACTGGAGTCAGTTCTCGTAATTTTTATCCTCAGTGAATGACGAGGACAATAACTGACCTAGCATCCCCCACTACGAATTTCTACATCATGCCAACGAGAATACTTGAAGTTTCTACAGATTTCACTTGTATCAGCCCACTACATAGCAGGTCCTTAATGACATTTGGGGTTGAAACTGCAACTCAGAGGAACAATATCGGAAGCGAATTGGTGACCATGTCCTGTAGGCTACCGCGATCAAAGGGTTCTAGTGACATAAGGACTCAAGTAACGTCGGTTATGATCTCGCAGTTATGGCCCTTCAACACCCTCAGAAGCATTGATGGTCAATAAGAAAGTTTTTTTTTTTTTTTTTTTTTGTTCTTAATTGAAAACATTACAAAACGAATACATAGAAAGAAAATCGTAAAAAGATGAAATCTAAATATTTTAGCAACAAGCGAAATCAAATTGTAAGAAAGCGAAAGAAATTTGCGGGGACGTTTGTCATGTAATATTTTCTTTATTTTTTCTTTAATACTGAGACTGAAATATCGTTATTAAAATTACATATATTATTTTTTTAAATGTAAAATAAAAAGCAATACATGTCTTATATACGTCTCAACTACAAAATGACACATAATATAATAACACATATACAACTAAGGATGTTTTGGAATGAATGATGCAAGTAATTAACAATTATAGTAATTGTATAGTACTAAATATTAATATTAGATATTAATATACAGTTGGATTTTAGAGCCTTTCTGATGACAGTTCGTCTGACCTGTGTATTATATTGTTGCACTAATCCTTTCAGAATTTCTAAACCGTATAAAGGTGGTCAGGCTCAGAAATAATACTTCACAAAAAATTCAAGATTTTATAAGGAACAATTATTAAGAGAAGGTAACACATCAATTTAGTTAAATATTGTTCTATATCTATAAGTATATCCCTATTCTAACTATTACTTCATAGAATGCATTGAATTTACTATCGAGAAATGATATAGCAAAATATGAAAATGCATTTTAACTCTATAGATGCTTTTAAATTTCTTGCAATGAATTGTTCATATTTTTATTTCTAGCACATAGAATTACGATATTCAGTTTTTATTTGAGAAAATCTAATTTGTTTCTTTGTTTTTCCCTATTTAATGTAAAATTTAAATCAATGTTTCGCCTAACTAAAAAGGCTATATGGTATTTGGACTTCCTCCAAATCGTACCATTCTATTTATTATTTATACGTAAATAAAATTTGTTTTTGTTATTATTTCTATATATACTACCTATTATTTTTTACATTTTATTCCTTAACTTTACGTAAGCTACTAGCAGTCTTTTCATTCTTTAAGGGTAGCAGGACATAGAGATAAAGTAAAGTATCGGATTTAACTTTTTTGTGACATTTATTTTTCTAAATTATCTGTAGAGCTTAGGTTTGCTCTATGAATAATAATGATACTTTTATCATTTCATTGAATTATAAACTTAATTTTTTGTCATTTTTTTTCCTTTGAGGTGAATATATACATGATGTTTCAGATATATTGACATTTATATACTATTTTCAAAAATAATGTTCCATAAATATACATAATATTTACCTGAAATATATAAAACAATGCATGGAAAATAGTAAACAAACCTTTTAATGATATTACTGTATATTTCCTTTGAATTAATAAAATAACTTTATAGTTTTGAAAATTATTTTTTATTTCATATTTTCATTTCAAAAATTATTTCTTAATATTTAGACATTACTTATGGAAAATTTTTTTTTGGTTCATTAGATGCATAAGTACCCTTTATAGAAGCATTGTAAATTTTTACCGAATTGTGTAATAATTTTCTTTAAATTAGTATCTAAATGCAGATATATCTCACAAATAATGTCCATATTCAAATAAGAATTGAAAATGAAATAATTTTGATGAAAGGGTACCTTTATAATTTTATAGAATGAATAAAATATTATTTACAGGCATACGAAAAAATCTCAGTTCTACTTATAATATAAAAAAATATGTATCACAAAAACAAGAAGTCATAGATATGGTATTCCACAGTTCCTTATATGATCTGGTAGTCTAAAATTCCGCCTCATAAACTAATGATTTAGTTTTCATTTGGTAAGGCTTAATTTTTCTTAACCTTTCACGTAAAATATTTGTTTCCCCTAACGGAAAACGTGATGCAATAATTGGACTTCTTCCAACTTTTACAAAGTGAGAAGAATTAATAAAAAGTCTACTACTTGAGAAATGGAAGATAAGAATTCCCATAATTTTTATGATTTGACAGAGAAATGTGTAGAATTATGGAATCTCTGAAATCCTTAATACGAAAGAGATCATCTTAGGAAACTTACGGGAGGACTTTTTACTTCGTTTGTACAATAAATCTTTCCAATTTCGCTATTAATGTATAGTATTATTGGTGTTGGAATGTTTATTATATATAGTTAAACTTATAACAAATACAGTGATTTGAGACACGAGCTTACAATTTGTGCTTTTATGAAAAAAATAATTTCGATATAATTTACTTAAATTTACTAGTGAGGAAATTGATATAAATTAAAATGTAAATGCCGGAGTTCAGAATTAAAACAAATGCACGAGGATAGAAGAAAAATAATTATTTTAATAACTTAAGATTTTTTTTATTTCTAACCGTATTCATATAAATACAATGCATATTTAAATTTCTAAAAGAAAGAAATTATTTTACATTTTATTTTTAAAAATTGTTATCTTATTTTCCTTTTCTTAACATTTAGTTAAGAAGTTTTTTTAACAAGGTTCTGAAATTTCTGAGAATTTTATCCAACTTTCCAGAGAATTATTTGTTAAATCTTGTTGGAAAAGGTCAAGGTAGCCTAAAAGTCAAGGTTGAAGACACGCGGCCGGCGGTTTTCGTTTGCCGTGGGTTCGAGCTCTGAGGCTACTAAATACTTACCTTGATGTTGAAGCTGATGAACGCTAAATCTGTTAAGAATTAAAATCCGCATGTTGGTGCGGTGTAGGAATTAGGAGAGGGGATACCAGCTCAGGTGTCGTCCTAATCAATTAACGGAGGTTTAAAATTACGACATCCATTGCCAATAGTCCTTGTATTGCTTCTAGTGCGACGTTAATAAAATCAATCAATCTTGTTAGGGAAATAACTCAAAACTTTGTTAAAATATAGTGGGAAGATATTAAGTAGCATTAATTTCACATTCACAAACAAAGTAAAATTTTTACATTAATTTAAAGAAAAGTTTAGGAAAAATTAAAGGAATTTTATCACAAAATTTAAAATTTACCATTCACCTTGTTTTGAATTAATTATTGGAGCTAGTTATTATACATTTTGCTTTAAATCTCATTCTTCGATAAACTTTATTATTAAAATTATTGTTGAAAGAGTATATTCATTTTACATCGCTTCGTAAATGACTTTTCCCCAAAATAACAAAACATAAAAATGTTCTCAAATATTTATTAGACTTTAAATATAATGCACTATTTATTATTATATGGATATAAAGTTGCTTAAAATTTTAAAGCAGGAAAATGGTTTGAAGTGCTTCCATGTGTAGCTAAAATAATTTTAAAACTAAAAATTATTCTCACTAGTGTTGTTAAGTAACCGAAAAAGAAATCATTGCACATTTAGCTCTTTTCGATATAAGTGTTTAACTTAATTTTGTGAACTGGTGCTCCAAATACTCGTTCTAATTCTTTCAAATTGTCTTTGATTTAATTTTCAACGTTGTTTGCTCAAATGTTTTTTTTTTCCATTCCAATGCATAAAAGAAAGTCTTATTTATTTCTGAAAGAAAAGCTTTCGTTTCAAACAACTAAAAGTCATTAGCAACCCAGAAAGGCTGATTGTTAGCCAAAAACGAATTAACATTTCTCGTCTAAAACACAATTAACTCCGCAGAAAATCAATTAACATTCTTTGTAGTATTCGAGGAAAAATCAAGAGAACGACTTTCCGATCCTGTGCATCTCTACCCTACAGATTAGCTCGGAACAAGGAAATCGTATTAAAAATTAGTGCAGTATATTTATCAGAGGAAATAAATTATATCTTTAAATACAATCCAAAACTTACGATTTATGGCGCAATCAAATTAGTTTCGAATGTTTGGAGCTTAAAACAATCTTGAAGAAGGAAAATATTTCATTTTACTATTTGATGACGTTTCAAAGAACTGAAACATTAAACAAAAACACAAAAAATTCATCTTACTTTAAGTGAAGAATATTTAGACATCAAAAGGGTTATCATATTAAGTAATGAATAAATTGATCGCCTAACCATATTTTACAATAAAGTGTGATATGCACGTGAATTGTCTTTATTTTATGGCAGCAATAATTATATTTAGTTAAAATATATTCAATTTAATAATGCATCGCTTGCCTTAATTTTAATACCTAAAAGAATAATTAATAATCACTTTTTTAAAAAACTGTTAACCATTTTTGCTGCTATAGCTGTTCTTTGCAAAACTTTGCATACATTTTATTCTATTTTATTGAATATTATTCGCATTTAATTATAAGACGAATGAAACATTTTGCTTAGGAAACATATATCAATAGAATAAATACAATTTATTTCCTACAATCATAGTTGAAGAACAACCGAGGAAGGAATTGAAAAGCAACAAATGAATTTTTTTTTTCAATTGTTTTGTTTTTATTATTGTTCCAGTATTATTTATATGAAGACCCAAGCATGATAAAAAACAAAAAATGAAGTAAGCAATTTGAAGGAACATAAACTAAATTCTTAACAATATACATCTTAACAATTTAATGTGTTAAGGGGACTTGGTACCTTTCAAATGCCAAAAATCGATGAAAATATCGATTTTTCAATTTTTAGCTCAAAAGGTACCTTGATACTTCTGGTATAACTGTGCGAAGTTTTGAAACGATCTGATTAAAAAAATAATACAATTTAGATTAAACTTGTTTTCCTTTATTTTATATTAGATATTGAAATTAAGTAGCAAAATAAATTTTACAAAATATTTTAAATTTTCATTTGTACATTTCATATATATTTACTTTATTTATCTTATATATTTCATTTATTTTAAAATATGTTTAATATATGTTCCTTTCAAAGAGCAGTCAGATGAAGATTTTCAAATTTTTCGCAATTTCGGGCTCAGACAAACTTTTTATAAAAGCTTATATTTTTGTTAGATGCTTTCAAATTGAACTATATTATACTTTATGTTAAAGGTATATACCTATACATTATATTGATAAATTATTACAAAAATTAGACATTGTTTTGATATGTTTTTACTGACTATTATTCTTTAAATAGCGTTTTCTCAGTTTGGGATTTTTTCATGAAACCATGGTCTTTAAAACTACAAAACTTTAACAGATATTTATTAAAAAAAACTTGAATTTTGGTCTGTTTGTTTGTTATAATATGATTAGTGAAATTAGGGATCCATTTTTCAATATTTTGAATCAAAAAAATATTATAATAGAAAATGTAGCGGAAATCATGTTTTTTCGACCTATTTTCCATAGATGGATGCTTTTTAATTTTTTTCTCAAAAACTAATTTGTTTATTGCAAAATCGATCCCTAAAGTTGTTACATATATTCCTATGAGTCTGAAAAGGTATTGGTGTCAAAATAATGATAATTTTAAAAGAAGAAAAAATTTAAAATCATTGAAATTTTTTAAAAAAAAATTAATTTTTAAATTTTTTATCAAATTAAGACCTTTTATCATGGTAAAATTACTTTGTTTAGTAGTAAATGTTAATAATATACACAAAAGATAAGTTTAAACACTTAAATAAAAAAAATTGGTCAAAAGGTGTCGAGTCCACTTAATATTGCAGACATACTTCAATTATTAACACTAGATTAGTCTAATTCGGTAATTATTAGTTTTAATATTATCGGACTTTAGGGTAATTTTACGTAATTGTGACAGACAATTAGCTTTCTTTTATCAAATAGTGATAATACATTTGATAAAAGAAAGCTTTTGTTTTTATGAGCAGGGAAGATTAATAATGTATATTTAAAAAAAAAATTAAAGGGATAAAATTATGTTTCCTATCATAATTTTTATTACTAGTTTAGTCTTCTTAGTACCTATATTTTTATTCATTTCCTTAAATCTCCAACTCAGAAATATAAATGATTTTTATAAAAATATTATTTTAAATAAAAAAAATTTATGATAAAATCTTTTTTCAGAGAGCATTAATTTTTCTAATACAAATATCAGAACGTTTAACTTATACTTAACTTATGAAACTTATGCTATTTAAACTTATTTTTAAGGTCCATTTATTTATTCATGCAGTGGTAGTGGTAGCCTAGCGGTCATGGTTTCAGATTCGTGGTTGGCAGTTTCATTTCCGTCGCGGGTTAGAGCCTTGGCCACTAAAAACTATCCGGAGCTAATGCACGTTAAATCTGTCGGGGCCTAAATTCTTGGCGTTGTGTAGAAGTTAGAAGAGGAGGTGCCACCTCAGGTATCGTCCGCGCCACTTGACGGAGGCTCAAAATTACGAGGTACGTCGCCTTTAGTCCTCATGCTGCTTCGTGTGTGACTTTAATACAAACTAAATTTATCCATGCAAAATGAAAACATTTAATTATTTTTGTTATTCTTTTTTTGTAAAATGCACTAATTCTGAAATATATGCTTAAAATAATATTCTAAGATATTTGCATTAACGAGAAAAACATCGGTTAGAATTAGTGAATTGATTATTATCAAATTGAATATTTTGACTGAAGAAAGTAAAATATTTTATTACAGATATATTTGTAGACTTCCAGAAATCTTATCCTATGTTCTACAAGTCACTAAACATTGGTACAAAAGTTATCTATTAAAGGAATGTAACTTCAGCTCATTTTTTGTAGATTAATGTACTTTACCATCAACATAACTTATTTACAAACAATATTTATTACAAATTTAATTACTTTAAAAATAGTTGCATCTACAATATTTTAAATGGAGACGAAACACAAAAAGCTAATTACTTTTATGCTTAATGAAGGTTTGATGTTATTTATTTATTTTTTTTTTTTGCTTTTCTAACTCATAAAATCGTTTTATTTCAGTTCTATTATTTTTACATCATCCAAAACTGTATTTTAGCTTCTAAATCTTCATCATATAAAATTGAAAAGAGTTGTGATAAATTGCAAACGTATAGTTTAATATAAAATGACATTCTCATACACAATGTAATGAAAGAATTGATTTTATGTGCCAGTTACTGATCACGAACATCCCGCAGCAATTATTCTGATACTACATTAATTAAATAAGAATATAATCCTTTCTATATAGGATGATATCTATCATTCATTATTCAATTATAAGTTGAAAGTATTACAATTTTTATTAGTTCTTAAATTATTGAGTTAGCTTCCTCTCATTAGCGATTTATTGGAATACTCTTTAAAACTGGAAATCTTCTAAGCCTATATATAAATTCACATAAAAATAAATATAGAAGTTTTACTGTAAATTTTGTAATTATACCTTAGAGAAAATTCTTAAAATCCAACGACTTATGAATAAGTATTAGACCAATTAAGCTTAGATTAACTGTTAAGTTACTTTAAATAAATTTATTTTTAGATAAAACACTAACTTATATGTATCGGTGAACTTTTCGGTAAAAAATATTATATTCATTGTAATATAGTAATCACACTCAATTCTGCTATATTCACATACATAAGTAAAGCACTTTTTAGGTTATTATTTCCAATATATATATAACTTTATATAGACATCTTAATGTTACTAAGACATATGAGGGAGAATAATTTATTAAATTTAAGATATCTTCTTTTTGAGTGATTTGTGTTTTAAATCTTATCTGTTGACAATTGGAATTATATGTGTCTAATAAGGATATTTTTATCGTTTTATTGAACTATAAATGTATTTTTTGGTCGAAAATGTTTTCTTTCCATTTGAGTTGAATATGGACATGACCAGATATATTTGTATTTATGCACAATTTCTAAAAATAATATTCTGCAAATGTACAAAATATTTTACTTCTCTAACACAAAAAAACAGTACACAAAATTTAATGATATTACTGCCTGTTTTCTTCGTATAAAATATAGAACATCGTAATTTTAGAAATTTTAATTTATTTTGTGTGTGTTTCGTTTTCACATAAGAATTTTTTTTTCAAAAATTAGGTAATAATTGAAGAAAAATATTTTAGGTTCTTGATATGCATAAGGACCCTTTATCGAAGCATAAAAATTTTGGAACCATATTGCGTATTAGCTTTTTTTAAAATGAAACCTGAATGAACTAAGAGCGAAAAAATTATTTTTGACAAAAAACTACTCTTACAGTTCTAAAAAGTGATTAAACTATTATTATTAGGCACGTAAAAAAATCCAAGCTCTACTAATATTTTAAATATATATATATATATATATATATATATATATATATATATATATATATATATATATAAACATATTATTTTTAGTATCTAATGTATTAAAATGAATAATATATATAATTTAATTTAAATTTAAATAAGTGACAAAAATATTGGAACTAAGCCGCTCATTTTTAAATTCCTACTATTAAGTTCACACTCTCACTATATATATATATATATATATATATATATATATATATATATCTTGTTCAAAGTTTCAATCGTTAATAAAATACTTTTTATTCATCCTCTCTAGTTCAAATACATTTTTTTTAAACTTGTCATAGATGACACTTGATTTTAATTCATTTCTTTCAAATATTAATTCATTTAATTAAATTTAATTGATGAAAGTATAGTTTAGCCCAACCACTTAGCACTTAGCTTTCAAACATTAACCAAATTTGGCCATTTTTTTTAGCTGAATGTTGAGTCCTCGAAGTTTAGTCCAGTCCGACCAGTTTAGACACATTTGGCAAAATACCACAAAATAATTCCTGTCACCAAGAGTGGTTGGGCTAAGCTGCATTTCAACCATTTAATTTACCGAATGAATTAAGAAACAAGCCAATGCTTCTAGTACGTCATTTGTCTTGCAATGACAAAGTTGGTAGAGCGTTAGCTTAGAATCTTCATACCTTCAGTTCGAAGCATAAATATTTTTAATTGATTTTCAAATTATTAATTTAATTTTATTTGGGAGAAAAAAATTTCTTTTTTATAAGATATTTAGCAGGATATAAATTTAGGAATAAATACCGCCAATGACAAAGCGTGTAGATCTCTGGAATTTTTTTTTTTTTCTTTTGCCACTTAATATTGTGATTCTGTCATAAGAATATACAAATTTATATTAATTGCAATTATTTAATAAAAAGTATCTAAAATAAAAATTTTCTTTTTTGACCTGAGTAGGAATTGACTTTATTTTTTTTTTATATATATATTGCTTGTTTTTTAGAAGTTTAATCGAAATGACTAGTATTTTTCCCAAAGAAAATACTAATAAAGAATAAATAAAATTTTAAGGACAAGAACCCTTATCTAAAGAATCACCTAGACAAAATACTTATCTTTCGAATTGCATGCGGTTTCTTAATATTTCCTTTTAATGCACGAACTTAGTGTTCATGGATTTTCAGCCACCCCAAACTAAAATAAGGGGAGAAAATAATTTGATTGCGTTCGATCCTCCCGAAAATCCACACCATCCCCTCTTAACGAAGTTAAACACCAAAGACAGGAAGAGAAAGGCATATCCCTTCCAATCTAGAAAACTTCTCTTTCAAACATTAGGGAGTTGGAGGAGAGTTATCTCTTCATGTCAAAGTATGTAGTAACGGTCGAAGTTAATGAAGTCTGTCTAAGAAAATTTCTAAAACAATGAAATTTCCTTAAAATTTCTTGTTGATAGTAATTTCTGTGATAGCTTGATAACTTCTTATTGTGTGAATTTACTTCTTCAAATTCTGTACAAACTTGCAATTTATCTTTAATATAGGAAAGAGAAAAAGTAAAGATTTTTATATGTGGTTATGTGTTAATTAAATTTGATAATCGTTACACTCAAAATAAGATTGAGACTAATGTCTGTCCTTCTATAATTCAAATGATATTGTTCCTTTCAATTAAAGTATTGACTATTAATCAAAATCAATTGGTGATATACAAGAGCACAGTAAGATTGTTTATTTATCAAGGAAGCAAATATGTTACTTTCTAGAATCCCGATGAACTGAGCAATTCGAGATTAGGATTTAAATAAGAAATCTTAGCTTACCAAATCACTCGTACGGATTCAGTGATTTAAAATTCCCAAAATAGGCGTATCTTAAAATTTTAACTTATTAGGTATCATTTTCTGCTTATTTACTGTTCATCTTAATACGCTAAACAGAATTATATTTAATCCACTAAACTAATAAAGTGCTAAAATCTAAATTATAAATCTCATTCAGCAAATCGTTATCTTCTGTCTCCTTTCATTTCCATAAATTCTATTTCGTTACTATATCATTATTTATTATTGTTTTTCTTCACTTCTATCTTCCCTTTTTAACCTAATCCCGGGTTGTGAACAAATTGTAAATTTATGCAATTCAAATTATTAGAAAGTCCCCGAGGTTATTAAACAAAAAATGCAAATAGCCAACGCCACAAACTGTACTCTAATAAAATGAATTAGAACAATTTTTATGCTCTTAATACGAAACATGAATCATATATAGGTAATTAAAGTTGACTAATAAGGAAAAAAAGGAAAAGAAAAACTCTTGTTAGAGCAAAGAAACTTTTATTACGTTTCTTTTTTCCTTCAAATTTTAATGCTTGATTGTAAGGTAATGCTGCTATGAAAATAATTATTTTTAAATTTCTGCTATTAGTTCACACTCTCCTTATATATCTTGCACAAATTTTCATTCGTTAATAAAATACTTTTTTATTCATCCACTCCAGTTCAAGTACATTTTTTTAAACTTGTAATGGATAACACTTGATGTTAATACAGTTTTTTTTTAATGTTAACTAAATTTAATTATTGAAAATACAGTTTAGCCCAACCACTTGGAGCGATTTCAAAAATTACCAAACTTGGCGATTTTTTTTGGTTGAACGTTATTTCCGCGAAGCAGACCAGGGTTGCTACATTTGGCAAAATACCGCCAAATAATACCAGTAACCAAGGGTGGTTGGGTTAAACTACATTTCAACTACTTAATTTACTGAATGAATTTATTTTGCTACTTAATTTGTAATTCTGTCAAATGTATATACATATTTATTTTAATTGTAATTATTTAATAAGAAGTAACTAAAATTAATTTTTTCTTTGTTGACCTAAGTAGGAATTGACTTTTTTTTGTGTATTACTTGTTTAATTAGTAAACCAATTAAAAAGTTTATCTTTTTATGTAGGAAAACTACGTGTGTCATTTATGTTATACAGTTGTTTTATTTGTTTACAATTTGTATAAGCGTGTTTAGAACTTAAGAAAAGGACAACCCTCATAAAGATAGGTTTCGGAACGACATAGTTGTTTCACTCGACAGTGAGTCTTTCAATTTTTACTTCTTTCTAACGAGGAAAGAGAAATTTAAGGTTCATCACTTTGGTTCTGATGACGTAGTTAAAACTACCATTACAGACTGGTGCATATAATAAGCACCGAATTTCTTTCTTAGTGGATTTCTAGTATCGCGCTGTTGCAAATTCATGGAAAATGGATAACAATAAAATCAAAGTAATGAATGGAATAAAAATGTAGTTTTCATGAAAGCTTTTGACAATCAAATAATAAAGAATTTAGTTATTTATTTTTTAGCATTATGTTTTTATTCTACCCTCATATAATATCGGCGTATCTAATTTATCTCGACAAAGAAATTAATGATAGGGGGAAATATTCAAACATAGTGTGACGTCTGATAATTCTCAAATTTCTCAATCCTAACCTCCCAGATTGTATTGTTGATTTTGTGTGGATTTCAAAAATTACAATTTTTTCTTAACTAAAATGAAACGGGACTGGATGGATTGAAGAAGTGATGTAAATTAATAAAAAGTTAATGACATATAAATGAAATAGAAATGAAGGAAAATGAGGGGAAATAAATAATAATGGTAAGCTGATAGTTATTAGTAAATTAGATTGAAATATCAATATTATTCTTTTGGATAGACATTATTTTTTGTTTTTATCCTCTAAGGGTTATGCACATAATATAATCCAATCCAACTCCAGACCCCTAAAAACGCATGTGAACGTATAATTCCGTATGATCGTGAACTGGCCGAAAAGAGATGAAACGTAATTTCTCACCTTTTTGCGAGGTTTTCAAGTTCGTTTCTCACGTATTTATCAAAATTGCTTCCCCCCTCCTCTTTAAAGGTTTAATATCTTGTTAGATAATCAGGGAGGATTGCGATCAGGAGAAAGATAATCAGGAGAAAGCTGACAGGAAACTTTATAGTTCATTTGGGAACCTCGGTTCTTCACAAAAGATTTGTTCATGCCCAGCAACCGCTGTGAATGAGCAATAGCCCAGTTTCCCCTTACTGACAAAGCCACCGAACTCAGTAAAATAGTGTCAACTCCATGGTGTTCTTGTTGATTATTAAAAGAGGGAATAAATAGAAGAATTATGCTTTTTCGAAAATGTTTTGAAAGAAAAGAGAAATTTTATTACGGCTGGTAGCTGTACTTAATTGGATCGTTTCAGGAAAAAATGAAACGCTGGGAGGATTAATGCTAAGTAAATACTGTTTAGTATTGTTAGGGAAAACTGTTGGAATTAAAACGAATGAATTCGTAAACTAAGACTTCAGGTTTAAGTCCAAATATAGATTTGACAAAATAATTGGGATTCGAGAGGCAGATAGTGACCTTATCTATTCATCATTGATTATTAATAAAATAATTTAGATTACTCTTATGTGTCTACAAATATAATTCAAAGTCTATAGATTAATATACTTAACAGAGATATGGTGGTTGAGTTGAATTCCGATGAACATGTTTCACTATAACTTGCTGTTTTATTGTCATGCGAATAATTTTATAACTAAAATATTGCTTTTATTTATACCTAGTGTATTCAATAGGTTATAAAATATATCCTAATGTTATACGAATAATGAAAAAAAAAACTATGGTGATATATATTTTTAAATATTAATTGGTCTTTCTCATAGAAAATTTTCAACAAGTTAATTCATGAAATTAAGTAAAAGATTGAATGCATTACAGTTAGATAGCGCTATCAATTTCATTTCACGGTTGATAGCTGTACGCTTTCTATAATTATATTTGGGTATGTTTTACTGAATTATAATTTCTATCATGGGCTATTTGGGGTATTGGCCCCTGACTAACATCTGAGATTTCTTTCTGATTTTAAATTTAAGTTTCCAGCTTCTTCACAATCAAGTGGGGAGGGAAGCAAATTAAGTTCACTTCGGAAGTGGAGTAAATAAATTACAGTGTGGTTAAAAAGTACTTGTATTTGCAGACAGATGCCTTCATTAAGGTACATTGGTGTTATCATTGGGGACTGCCATCTGGTAAAAGGAGCTGAAACAAATCTTAAATTGATTTATAAGGTAATTTTTATTCGGTAGTCATTTGCTGTAAAATCAAAATTTGGTTACTGCCACTTTGAGCTAATGACGTCATTTTGCGTCGAATTGTCACCGTCGAAGAGACCTGTATTTATTATTATGCACCAGCAATCAAGCATAAATCAAAACAAGTAATATAAAAAAATATATTAAAGTAAATTCCTACTTAGATCAACATAAGAAATATTTATTTTAGTTATTTTTTATTAAATAATTACAATTAATATAAATATGTATATACAGATGACAGAATCACAATATTAAGTGGCAAAAGAAATTTTTTTCCAGCGATTTACACGCTTCGTCTCTGACGGTATTTATTTCTAAATTTATATCCTGTTAAATATCTTATATAAGAGAAATTTTTTCTCCCATTTGAAACTAAAATTAATTATTTGAAAATCAAATAAAAAAACTTTACGATTCGACGAGATTCGATCCGAAGGCATGAAGATTCTACGCCGACGCTCTACCAACTATGCCATTGCAAGACAAATGCCAGAACAGAAACATTGGCTTGTTTCTTAAATCATCCGGTAAATTAAATGGTTGGAACGCAGTTTGCCCCAACCACCCTTGACGACAGGAATTATTTGGCGGTATTTTGCCAAATGTGGCTGCCCTGGACTTAATGTTCAGCCAAAATAGAATCTCCAAGTCTGGCATTTTTTGAAATCGCCCCAAGTGGTTGGGCTAAACGGCATTTTCACCAATTACATTTTAATTAATGAATTAATATTTGAAAAAACTTTTTTAACATTAAGTTTCATCCACTACAAGTTTAAAAAAATGTTTTTGGACTTGAGTGGTTAAATAAAAAGTATTTTATTAATGATTAAAAATTTGAACAATATATATATACAGGGATAGTGTCAGATAATAGTTGGAATTTAAAAATGAAATATTTCTTGCAAATCTTTTCTAAAAAAGGCGAAGATTAACTTTCCCATTTGTCTGAAAGGTTTTGACAAAGAGTTTTTGAAGTACAAAAGGCGTCATGATCTTGAATACGAATAACTGAAACTTATAAAGCTATCAAATATGACATGGTGCTTAATAAAAACAAAGCATTTTCGATGCTACGCTGACAATGTCTTACAATTTCTATGGAATTATTGAATGTCTCTAATTTATTCGAGTCTAATAAAAGTGACAAGGAACTGAATTGAAGATAATTAAAGTTACTATAATAATAATGCAGATGTAATGTGATGTACGCTGAAGTATTCTAGCACGTATAGTGGATTTGTATACGTCGCTGTCCAAGTAATTGCAGGACATAACCGGAATCTTGTTTAAGTAAGAGTATTATTTGTTAGATTATACAAGTTGTTGGTATTTACGGAAAAGTTGTAACAGTGGAGAGTGTAACTCTTATATTAAGAGTAAGTAAAGATATTTTGCATATAACAGACTACTTTAATCTTTTGGCCAATGCTTAAGGTGACCGGAATTTAGCATTCGAAAAGCTGGACACCATTGACGGGGGGGGGGGGAGCTTGATTTAAAATTTGGTATCTAATAAAAACCTACCTTTGGTACTTGAATAAATTACTTACCACGCAGTACTATGTGTATCGTATGATAGACAGTTACAAAACTCAATATGCGAAGGCATTACTTCGTGGACGACCAACAAACTCCTTACACCCTGACTCTTCTCCTCTCTAAAATTCTCCTCCGTTTCCTATTTTTGTATCAGATGCAATTCCTTTGCACCGATGTTCCAAATGATACTAGATTGTTAGAGGAAAATGTCTCCATAAGAATAAAATCTGTGGAAGAGTACAAAATGTTCTCTCTTCATTTTCCGGCAACAAAATGTTTTCGTCGTTGCCAATGCCGAAAGATACCACTGTTCATAAACTCCAAGCAATGTTGGTCGTATTCTAGCAACTGATCAAGGCGAAGTTTGATAAAAAGTTCCTGATAATCAGCTCTTAACAATTATTTTTATTATTGAAATTTAACATTATAAAGTTAACAAAATTAACATGAAACACATATTCTGGTGAAATAGCTACAAGGAAGCCAAAAACCGTATATATCTTTCCCGTTTTCCCATTGTTCCTTAGCCTGTCGTGATTTTTTTCTAAAAATTGGGACTTTCTTAAGACCCCGCGGAAAGTAGGATAAATTGTTAAGAATCGGGACTGCCCGCTAAAAGGGGGACGTCTGGTCACCTTATCAGTGTTTTAACTTATGTCTTGCGTTTAAACTTTAAGATGACTTAGAAGACAAGTAATCCGGTGCCGTCACATGCTATTTTTCAACGTATTATTTTACAAGGAAAAATTAGTAACTACATTCTTGATGAACAAAACAAAACTGAGAGGTTAGAAGAATACATCGTTTGTTAAAAACAATAGTTAGTTAATACCTCCTTTGAAACTACTCAAGAGTTTTTAGAAAATTATGGTAATATTCGATAAGTTCCTTTGATGGAGCATTTAAATAAAACAAAATCTTTTATTTCTTCATATGTGTTAATCTTTTTTTTTATTCGAATGAAATTTTGATCGTGTTACTTAACAAATTTATTAGATAAAATCATAAAAAATGTAGAGTTCAGCAAATTTATAAACCTGGTATCATTTTAAAAGTAACAATTTATTTCAACTTCAAGCATTTAAAAGAATTAAGAGAGAGAGAGAGATTGTGATTATACAAGCGTTTTATCTCGCACAGTAATCATATAATTACAATTTTTTTTTCAACAAGACGATGTACTACAAACTTTGTAACTCAGTTCACCGTTGCCGCAGTTATACAATTTTAAAACGTTTTTCTGAATTTCACTTGGTGTGTGTGTGTCATCAAATTTTCGATCGTTAATTTAACCAACTTCCCATCAAGCTAGAGCTTTGAAATTTTGGGAATCGTTCCTACTCGCCTAACAATGCAATATTTAGACATTTGCGACAAGTTTTAACTCATATTTAAACAATTTTAATAAGTCAAAATATTCTTTCCTCTCGGCGCTTTTAGGATTGAGGAAATCTTTCTTTCCCCCTCTGGGAACACCGGGCACTCCCCACGTCGCATGAGGTATCGTAAACCTTTTGTACTCACAAAGGGCAGATACTATCTCCCCTTTACTATCTCCGAGATAGTAAGGGTTGCTGACTTTTAGTCAGTAATCATTCGCAAGAAAGAAAGTTTCCAATATTTGGCACCATGTCTTATCACAATAATTTTTTTCTGAATTCTGATTCCCATTTTTTTTTTTAATAGAAAGACTTACAAACTTTCAAATGCATGTTTTGATATTATAAGTATTATGAATTGTTTAATACGCTCACAAATGTCTCTTTTTAAGTAAATTTTAAAGTTAAAAATAACTAACAGTTTTAACTAATATTTCAATAATTTTCTCTAATAAACTTTGCCACCATATAAAAACGTTGTTTTTAAAAACGTTGGTTTTTATATCGAATTATTCAATATAATACAAAACAATAAAGGACAGTAAATGAGAATAAGCTTCAGTAAACATTTATGTAGAAATATTATAAAAACTATCAATTTCTTTATTTATTCAATAAAACGAAATAATATCATGTTTCTAAAACTTTGACGAAGTAACTTTTTACTTGTGATGTGAAGCCAAAATTTAAGTCAACAGTTATTAAAATAGTATCTGAAGACTTGAATGGAGTACTTCAGAATGCTACCTTGCGATTTCCTTTTAGATATGTAAATATTTTTAGTTTAAGCCAATTATACTGAATATTGAGTCAAACTATCAAATACCAATGACATATGCAATGGAATATAAATAATATTTAATGGATAATAAATTATGTATAAGATCACAGGAAATTTAGAGGAAGTCTCTCTCTCTTGTCTGGTTCAAAAACGTATTACAACATTTTATCTTAAATTACACCCCAGAGTGCAATCAAATACCTAATGTGGTTTAATACATAAAGAAAGAAATCAACTCATAAAATTTTAAAACAGTGAAAAAATTTATATAACCTAACGTTGTTACTTTAGAATACTGGAAATTAACATATTTATAGCAGCACTTTAAGATAATTCAGTTTAGAGAAATATTATACTTGTTTGTAATCAATATACATTATATTTATTTTAAATGTAATTTAATGTTGCTTTTTTAAACAAAATTATTATTTTCTGTTGCTTTTGTTATGAATATAACTTTGACCCATTTTAATTTTAAAAAAAATGAGGTATGAAACCCAAGTTTTGCATTCCACAAAGAACTATACTACTAGTGTTAGCAAAATTCAGAATAAATTTCACGAAAATTGGACTGCATTTTGAAATGGAAATAAAATGTATGTAAATGTGTGAGCTAATAACTACAAACAAATATTAATATCATTTCTTTCATTTACTCCTGAATACGTCTGTGCTGATAGATACCAACAGAATATCTTGTACGTTCAGAATGTAAGACTGATAAAAAGAAAAGCTTTCTTCATATTCTTAAGTGGCCACGGTAGCGTAGTGGTCAGAGTCACGGACTCTCGGTTCTCCTCAAGTCGTAGATTCAAAACTTAATATCACTAAAGACCCACCGTATAAGCGGGACTCACAAACATAATATCTGTCGAGGTTGGAAGTCCTTACATTGATTTGGTGTGAAAGATAGGAGAGGAAAGTGCCAGCTCGGATGTCGTTCTCGTCACTTGACAAAGGTTCAAAATTACGGGTCCGTCACCAATACCAGTCGTACTGCTACTAGTACGACATTAATAAAACCAATCAATCAATCAATTTACATTTTTAAAGACGACAGCTTGTGCTCGTTTCGAGTATCGCTCATTTGGCTCACTTATGACTCACTTTTACTGAGGAATATTTCAGAATATGATGCATTTCTAATATTTGAAAAGTTCTTATTGATAATGTTACTAAATCAAGGAAAATGGGTGATCAATATCAGACTTCGATCTCATAACATCAATAAATTTATATTAAGTTAGAATAGGAAGAAAGTGTGAATAATGAGAGTTTACTTGATTTTGTACATAACTATTTTTACTTCGTAAAATTATTATTCTGGTAATATTCTTTTTTAAAACATAATTGAGCCAATACGTATTGTAAATGAAGTACAATACAAAATGCAAATACAGTACGTGATTTTAATTAATTTCTTCAAAAAGTAATTCATGAAGTCATTCGTTTTTTCGAGGGTGGAATATAGTATTTTTCTTTCCAACTACAATTATTTTACTTACTGTAAACGACACTTCGTGGAAATAGTAAATTTCAGGAAATAAGAAATACGTATTAATTGGTTGGTTGGTGTCGTATCCAACTAGAAGTCGTTATGTGGATCCAAAAAATGGATCCTCCCTCGAAAGGGAATTCTCCCAATCTGTGCAGAGAGGCAAGAACTGAAGGTCAGTAATAGTTTTTGTGAAGTCTAGTAATAGTTTTTGTGATTTCTCTGCTTGCATTAATTTCGCAATTCTAATGAATCTTCTGGATAGATTTCTCTCTGAGTCTGTATCTTGTAATGGCATTTGCATCATCTTGGGTGACAAGATGAGAGTTGGTAAAATTAAGAGTTCTTGCCACTTTGGCCAGTTCGGCAGCTGTCTCATTCCCTAAGATTCCTAGATGTTCAGGTATCCTCTGTAAAGTGCACGTCTTCCCCATCTGGTCTATTGCATCAACGCGTCGATGAACATTTTGTATTAGTCTTGAACGTCCCTGTAGAGCAGCCTCAAGAGTAGCTTCGGAGTCGGAATAGATTAAAAGTCCTCTTGCTCTGTCTGCTTCCTTTAAGTTGATGTATTGCCTCAGGGCCTCTTGGATTGCAATTAGTTGACATGAAAAGTTGGAAGCAAAATTTCACACTCCGTAACTTATAAGACTGGTTGTATCATCTAATAGAGTAGTATGAATTAAATAATTAAATTATTAAATAATATACGTATCAATTAAATTATTAAATAATTTTTGTTGTATACATACTAGTACATATTTCGTAGCAACCAGGTGTGAAAGAATAGTCCAAATATAGCTCGTGAATGTCTAATATGCGACTTAAATGAATACCCAGTGTCTGGGGATATAGGCGGGCTTCCTCCTCATAGGAATAATAACAGGGGAATAATCCTCCAGGTTGGTGGACCTTAGGGACTTATCATCTTCATGTGGGTGCCAGAATTATATCCCGAGGCATATTTCAGGTTTCAGAATCATATCCCAGAATATTTTCTTCCACATGTGGTGTACTGTCTTTGATAAACATAAGTAACGTGTCTACGAGATACTTAGGGATCCTTCTCTATTTTCGACACACTTGTCAAATTTTTTTTCCGATTTTTTCAAACTTCTGGATCACAGCTTTACATATTTTGGCGCAGTCATATTTGGCTATTTTGCGATAAAATACTTTCATTCACTAACAGCACTTATATCGAACCTTTTAATGACTCAATAAATTTAAAATATTCTAAACAGATATATACATAGTAAATAAATGATTGCAGAGTAAGAAAGTTAACAAAAAGAATTTAATTATGAAAAAGATTAGGTTTTTACTTTTTTTTAAATGAATTATTATCTACTTATTTTTGTTAAATAATAGATAGTAAAAATTTAGTTAATTACCCGCTAAAATGTCTTTATTCATCAGGAACAATTTAATCTTCTGAAATGAAAATTCAATTAAATGTTTTAATAAATATATTCAGTTACTTTAAGATTTTCTGCAAAAACTCAATGATTCCGAGCAGATTAATAATGAATTACACAGAATGAAAGTATTCAGGAATTTATGACATGTCAATGGAATTTAAAAGTTCTAGAAAAAAATAAACTTAGAGGTAATAAGCAGGTCTTAAGTTTTTTCAGGTGCTCAGAAAGCATGGAATACTTAGAAGAAAAATGAATAATAACACTTGGGAAAAAAACATTAAATACCGATCCGTATTGTAACTACGCTGACATATTATCTTCCATTTAATTTCGGAAAATTGTTTAGGCAATGAGTTATAGTTGTACAAAAAATATTTTCTTATGAAAACTTTATAGATTTTAGAACATGGAGAATAAGCAGCATATTTTCGATTTTTGTTCTTAAATTTCATTTCAAAAAATAGTTTGGTTCGGAAAATATGAAATGGGGATTTTTAAAACATTTCCTAACATTGATCTTTTTTGATATTTTTTTTAAAATTTTAATAAATAAGCTACTTTTTTCAGGCGAAAGATTTTCAATATCACTAACTTCGGATTCTTTGAATTCTGAATATATTTATTTCAAAGCGTCAGTTTTATTTATTTAAGAATAATTGTTTGAGCCACCGCAACTTTATATCCTTTTTGTACAAAAGTAATAAATGTTTGATTCTGCAAAAGTTATTACTTTATACTTTTCATTTTGCTCTATCAAAATGCCTGAATACATATTTCAACTACAATTTTTTGACTTTTCATACAGAACAGCGAGATCATATTTTAAGAGGAAATATTTTTATGCATTACTTACTTCTGAATTGGACGCTTTCTTCATTTAAACTCGTGAAACTTAAGCTTTCACAAATTATTTCATTAATTCAATTATCTTTAAAACAATGTTAATATATTAGTTTTAGTCATTTTTCATATAACAGTTATAGAGTAATAGATAGTCGGACATAAATAAGGCTCTAGACGGACAGGTAGACGGACATAAATAAGGTTGTAGATGGACAGGTAGACGGACATAAATAAGGTTGTAGATGGACAGGTAGATGGACATAAATAAGTCTCTACTTCGGATAAGATAATAAAATTATCTAAGGAAGCCTTTTTTTTTTTTTGCACATGAAACTCCCAAAGGAAAATATTATGTTATCGAAATAATTTAATTAAATCTCCATAATGCTATATTGTTGTTTGGTGGTACATTTTCTATGAAAGCCCAAAATCAATCACCTTGGATACGTGAAAATCTAAATTTATGTGCTAAATAAGGAATTATAGAAAAAGGCAATACTCTACCTTTTCTTGTAAAAAACTTAAGGAAATAAATGTTGTTTCATTACATGAACATATTTGATAAAATTGAAGAAGTTCACTTACCAGATGAAAATTTAAAATATTTGGGAATCCTCTAATGTAATACTAAATATTTTTTAACATGTTACCATAATTTAAAAGTTACAAACATTTTTCGCAACATAAATAAAATAATTGATAAATTCCATACAATTTTGGTTTAATTTGCGAAAGAAATTAATAATACAAATAATATCCGTACATTTTATCACTTAAAATGAAATAATTATAGTTATATATTTATTTATTTTATTAATCATATATATATATATATATATATAAATTGCAGAATATCATTAAGCCAGATCATTTTAATAGGGTAGGTTGTAGCAAACAATTTTCTTAAATGTGTAAGAAGAATTTTGCAAATTATTATAATAAGATTTATTTGTTCATTTCAATAATAAGATCAATTTGTTTTCCTTTATTTATCCTTCATATTTCAACCTAATTGCAGTAATTTAAAAGCATATGAAACAGATTTTTTTTAATAATTACTTGAAAATATTTAATAATAAAGATTATAAGTATTAAATTTGATAAGATATATATTTACTGTTTCCCTATTAGTAAATTTCCATATTTTGGTTGCAGTTTGAGCTTAAATATATATAGGAATATGTCATATATGTAACACATTCGCTTACATACCTTTAAATTTAAGAAAAGAAACATAATACTAATGCATAAGTTGATTTTCCTATTTTTTTTTTTTTTTCATAAACGAAAGTTATTGTATAGAAATTGTAAAATAGATTAACTTTGAAATTTTTATTTTGTAATATTTTTTGAAGTACGTATGTTGGTTATAGATCTCATTAATTTTCAAATATGGAATGCAAAAATAAATAAATAAATAAATAAATAAATAAAAAATAAAAAATAAACAGTTTAATTTTTAATATTTTTTTTTACACTTTTCTTAATTGTATTGCTTAAGTTTTTTCCAGTTAAATATATTTATAATTTTGAAATATTTGTCCTATATGTATAAGTGAATATTTATTGGTATATTTATTTTACTAATTTTATAATTATGCTTATATATTATGTTTACTTTTGCCTATATTTTTTAGTTATTGTACACTAGTCCAATTAATTTTTAATTTTATTATTAATTTTTTTAATTAATTATAAACACAACCTCCAGATGATGATACATACTTTTCAATAGTTTGTTTTACTTACTTTAATTGCAAATGATATACTAAATAAGATTAGCATTACAAATTCAGTATTAAAAAATTACAATAATTACATCAGTACCACATAATATGCTAGACATCTTACAGACACATATTAATTTATGTCAGGACTTTTAAGTTATTTCAATAGATCCAAAATGTTTCGTAACACAAGTAAAAATATTATCACTTTACGGTATTTATAAAAATTGCAGTATTTTATTCAATGAATCATATACAGTATTCTTAACAATCAATCTAGAAAATAGTTATTATAATTTGATGATTTCGAAAATCAAAGGTCTACTTTTCAAAGATTACGATAAGATAGCTTAAGTTCAGTTTTACGAAATATATATGCTCATAGATATTACTTATTCATAAGGCATAATTTTCATTAGACAAATAAGTAACATTTCAGTTTCAAAACAATCACTTGTAAATAATATTTGTTTAGTTTATGTGTTTAATATACAATTTCAACTATTCTACATTCCGAAAATGATACATGCATAATACATCAATTTATTTAGTTTACAATGAAGTAATGCAAATGCTCAGGATTGGTATTAATGCAATGCATTATAATCTTTGGCACAATTAATGCATGGAAAATAAATGAGTGGAATATAAATCTCGAATAGGTGTTCCGCTTTCACTTACTCTATAAATCTTGTGGAAATGTAAATTGAAATTCATTTATATAATTCTCTTTAAGCCTGAATCGTAAGTGAACATAGATAAAGGGCAATTCAGAGTATGTATCATATAATTCTTATTTTGTCAACAACACATAAAATGAAAAAATTTTGCATAGTGATAAAAACTTCCCTGAATTACTTCTATGGTAAATTTTTATGTCTAATACAAAGAATCCTTAACACAACAATTCGTTATTGATGTTATGACCCTTCGAAGAGAAATAAACAACCCATCAAGAATAACTAAATGTATCCTAGTCATTGAAATGATAAATTAAAATTTATTACGAATTGGGAATGTTCATCAAATCCTATCCTTAACAAACATCCTATTCGCAAACATTATGGTTGATAATTCAATAAGCTTTAACAGTGGCAAAATTGCATTTGATCCCAAATATTTCTAAGTACAGGATCGAAGTCAAAACTTTCCTGTTCCTCTTTCTTCCTTTATCTAATACCACCAATCCTTCTATCTGAATATTTCCTATTCACTACACTTCTTATGTATTAGTGCTAATTTACTTAAGTCATGGTTTTTCACAAGGAGAGGTTGTCCATTCAATTACTTCATAAAGTAATTCCAAAAGATTAAAGAAATATCTAGTGATAATATTTTAATCCTCCATGCTTTAGCAATTTATTTTCAGCACTATCGTTATTTCTCATACATTTGCCACCGCATTTAAAATTTACGATGCTACTAAAATATTCACACTATAATCTTATTCTCATAATTTAGATATTGAAAACTAAATATATGAGCAAGTCATTCATGCAACTCTAAAAATTTTGACCATCTAGAAATGTTATACTTATCGGAACTGAATAATTAAAATACAATGATAACAGTAAGAGACATCAAGATATTGTAAAAATAATACGCAAAATTATGTCGAAGCAAAAAGTAGTCCTTAGTTGCATTAAAATAAAAACAATAGATAATAATCAATATATTACTCATTACTTACTTGCTGATGCATCGTTTTAAAAATAAATTCTTTAGCAGTCAATTTTAATTAACTGATTAATACACGTACATTTATATATGTTCTTGAAGGGAGAAAACATTTATTTTGTAGTTTTATATTAATATAATTGAAAGAGACGCCGATTTAATTTTTAAAAAAATAATTAAAATATTAATTTAACAACATTCATTTCTTTAAAAAATTATTTAGATTATCATTATACAATTCATATTCTTATTTCTTATTTTGAAATCGTGTAATGTTTATCTCATGGAATTTCTACTACTGCTTAGAAATCTTGACTATTTAACCTATGTGAATTTTATAAAATGCATCTAAAAGAACAAAAAACAATGAAGGTTTCTACGCAGTTATATTTTTACAACAATTTTTAAAAAAATATTTTAACCCTATTTTAATGAATAATTTGTGAGATTTCTATTCTTTAAAACATTATTTAAAAATAAGCAATTTCAAATTAGCTTTGATGTATGAACGATTGTAAGTTGTATATGTTCTTTCAATGAACACATCTTTAGCAACTTTAAATGTAAGCATTTACTAGAAATTTTCTTATTTAGTTACCTTTTAATTCCAATATTAATTAACTTTATTTTTTTACATGCAATAAATTTTCACATTTTTTTTCCCTTTAACAAAACATATTCGAATAAATATATACAATATTAAAAGTTATATAATTTTAAAAACTCTCATTTGTTTTTTGAAAATATTATAGAGATTAATTTTATTAAATTAATTATATTATTCATCAAATGCACAAAAATTAAGAAATTTTCCCACAAAAGATATAGTTAATTGAACTTATTAAGAAATTGAATTTGATTGATTGACTATTAAAAGCCGCCCTTATATGCAACACGAGGGCTACTGACGGTGGACCAAATAATTTTGAATCTCTGTTAAATGACTAGGACGATCCCTTAGGTCAGAGGTTCCCAAACTTTTTTTTCTCTTGGACAACTTTCAAAGTCTTACTATTTTCGGTAGACCCCCCTGTTGCTACATTTCTACTGTATTCCCAAAACTCCTAAAAAATATCACCCTAAATCTAAAAAAAAAAGAAAGCACATTTTCTTGTGTCCTATTTATTAAAATAATACTTGTGGTTATAACAGTGAGTAAATAAATACTTTTAAGCAAAAAAGTACATAGGTACCTAAAGTTTAATCTTCCCTGGCTTTTTGTTCTTTTATAGAAGTTTTGAATAATCTCTAGTATTTAATTTTTACTACATAACTGCCTATTACACTCAAATAGTAAAACAAATGTAATATGATTGATAAATTACAATATACAATAAAAATATGTATAACAAATAGGCAGATACTTACTTTTTCCTGCACTGCAAACACTGACATCGATTCACTCACAGTCACACTTTTATGTTCAAAATCCCGGAAACAAATGAGTCACTTTTTGTTCTTGGCATTCGTATTTATACTAATGCAGATTGCAAGCACAGCGCAAGTCGCATTTCATCCCTTTGCAGGTCTAAATAAGCATCCCGGACGAGTTGGCGGCACTTTGCAAGTCTCGACATGTGGTGTACACTTGTACTATTATCTATTGTTCTATTCAATTCTGTGTTTGAACTGAGTCTCGAATATTTTTGAGTACCTACCTAGTGAATGATGCTACCTGCCTACGTTGATAAGTAAATCCAAGCCAAAATTTTTGTTCTTTATTTTGAAAACCAGAAAATTTTTCGCGTCCCCCACTTACAACTTGTGAACCTCTTTTTTCACGTCTACTTTTCTTTCTTTTCACGTCTACGTGGACCCCGTGTGGTCTCCTATGGACCCCTGGGGTTCCACCTGGACTACTTTGGCAACGTATACCTTAGGTGGCATATCCCTTTCAAAATTTCCCCGCCTCGACAATGGCAGAATTTGGGACTTTGTTAAATTTAATATTTATCAGCCCTACTACACATGTGCCTTTTAGTAGCATCAGTATTTGAACTCCCAGTTCAACGGAAACAAAGCATTCTGTGAATTTGTTGCCAAGAAACATTAGGTTGCCGCAGCCACAGTTGAAATTGAAGAAAAACAATTAATCCTTTGAATCAATGCATTCTTATAAATTCTTTTTTTCATTTAGAGACTAATATTTTGTATGCAAAATGTTAAAAATTTCTAGCATCTTCCATGCAAAAAAAATTAGTTTTTTTTTTTCCTTTTTTTTTCAAAAATATATACTAATTTTTTCCTTACTCTTATTTGAATTTATTTACGTAAATTTACTTGCTTAAGAAATAAATTAATTAAAATAAATCTAGTAGAAATATTTGGGCAATCAAATAAGTAAATGTTAGTATTGGAAAATAATTAATATCCGGCTTCAACTAAAATTGCATTTATGCAGACATATAAAATATTATTAAATAGTTACGGGTACATATGATTTTTGTGGATATTTATATTTGTTATATGTAATTCTTACTAAAATGGTGCACGCATTTTTTAATAATTATTGTGCAAGTTACGATAGTTTTTGTTAATCATACTACTGGAAATGGTACTTCATTTATAAAGCTAAGTGAAAGTCTAGATTTAATTCATAAATAAAAAAAATCAAATATAACTTTAAATTTAAAAAAAAATTATTATAGAAAGAAAAAGAATCTTTAGATGAATCTGGAAGTATATAAGTCTTTCATTTTTCCGTAAAACATACAATTTGAGTAATATTTTATTTCATTTAAACTTAACTACCCTTCAGCATAAACATTACTTTAAATATGGCAAAAAATCTACATTTTATTTTCTTAAAATCTACATAAACATCATAATTATAAATCTCTCGTATAATGTATTTTTTAAGCTAACTTTTTTAGAAACTATCTTCTTCACTTTTAATGAAGACTCTAAATTTAAGGAAACATTTTTGAATATATTTATTTGTAATTCATATTTTCAGAGAAGAACAGGAAAACTGCTAGATTTTTACATTCATGGCTATTTTTAATGAAGAACGCATAGTTTACGAGGTAAAAAAACGCTCAAACATAAGACTTTAAAAATGTTCAGGCAATTAGATAAAATATTCAAAACATCCAGACTCATAGAATGTTACATAATTATGTTCTCAAATGCATTTTAAGTTCTTCAAAATTTTCTAACTTTCATAATTTGCTGAATATTTAACTTTTTTCCATGAACAAAAAATTTGCTCTCCGTTTTTTTTTCTTTAAGTCTTTTGAAATGTAATTAAAGTGTTAATTTTTATATTCAAATCTGAAAGTGAAACAAATTAAAAGATATTATCTTTGGTTTAAAATTTCAATTAACATACTTATTGTTTTTTTTAAAAAAAAGTACATACTTATTGTTTTTTTACAATATTTAATTATGTGTGGGCTAATTATATTTACGGTTCTTTAAGAAAGCTTTTTGCAAAAGTAAAAATTTAACATACAATTTTTTTTCTTTTTTTTTTCTCAACTGATTTTAAAAAATGTGTACCTAAAATGAAATCATATTTTATTGAAAAGGCCTTAGAGTTAATGAAATAGATAAGCCTTTCATAATCATAATAATTATTTTTTTCTCAAATATTTCAGAGACAATTACTAAGCGGATGTACGAATTATATTATTATTCAAATTACCGACATGTATAAAAATTGTATAAAATTCAAAAAAAGGTCTATCACATTAAATTAAGATAATCCCTGTTATTCAGGGGAAAATGATAATTCGAAAATAATATTTCTTCTGGAATTTTTGTAATTTTAAAACTATTTTATTTAGTTTTTTATACAAATATTTAACATTTTAAATTATCAGGTAAAATATAAATCTCTACCAGACACAATTTTATTTTAAAGTGCATTTTCTTAACATCCCAAGTCTAACTCAAAATAAAGATACATTTTTTGCTTAATAAGTATTATTATTCAAAATGATACTGTTAAAAGTGATACTAAAAAGTAGCTGTTAAATTAGGAAAGTAAACGTTATAATAACTCAATTTATGTTTGTGAATATTAGAATGTGTGCATTCGAATTTTAAGGGAATATTTTAGGAACTTAATTAGATTTATAATGTTCGGAATATAGTTTCTGTTAAATTTATGTTATCTTATTGCATTTTGTTAAAAAAAATGAGCAAAGGTTTATAATTTTTAAGGGTTTTTTTGAAAGCATCTTATAGCAAAAATAATTTTTGAATGGAAAAGTTTAGATCCAGTAAAATTTCTTTAACCGTTAATTTCTATTCTCATTTAGGAACAGCATTGTAATTTTCTTATCTCATTTTTTGACATTACATCTTATTTTTCTAATTTTTAGGATTCAGTAAAAATTTCTAGATTTATTTTTTAAACACATTTAAATTTTTTAAATGCTATAGAAATACAATTTATTTTTAGTTTATTTGTAAGTTTGTTATGTGCTTCCTTTGCACAGTGATATATATATATATATATATATATATTATGATAGAAAAAATAAAAGAAAGTGGATAAATAATACATCCAAATTCTAAAAAATAGAAAAAAAATATATAATTTAGAAAACAAACAAAACAAACAAAAACATTTCGAACCAACCATAAGTAGGAAAATAGTATATTTAGTATTGTGAAATGTTTTAAAATTTTAAGCTGAGTTATTCTAAAATTGTTGGCCAAGCTCTCCGTATCACCAAAACCATGTAATAAAAATGGTAATAAAAACTATAAAGTAAATTGAAAAAATCTGAAAATTTAAGTTCTAAAAATTTAATTAAAAACTTTAATATACACAAGATACCCAAAGAAAATCTTAAAGATCCAAAAGCTAAGATAACAAAAATGAAAAATTACTTTAAAAATACTGAAATGGTAATAAAAAAAATATTTAAATTTTTAAAGTACATCAAACCACATATAATAGATCTTTATATACTGAAAACAGAGGTATTAACATATAATTAGAAATTTACTCAAAACAAACATATTACATTTTGAACAAAGTTTTACTCTTTAATAAATAACATATGAATGCTATCTATCAAGTCATAGAAAGATTCGAAAAAGCATAAAAAATTATTCGAAACAGCCTTGTTGCTCTCAACTCCCTATTTATAACCTTTTCATATCGAGCGAAACAATTCTTAAATGATTCCAAAATACCCACATTAAACTCTAGAATAAATGAATCAATTTTCAAATGCCTTCTCTACTTACATGTAATATTGAAAATAAAAATTTAAAGAACAATAGAATAAAAACCAACAAAATGAATAATTTATAAAAATGTGAAAATGTTATGTCTCCTCGAAGCTTCCAATGTGCTCTGCTGATGGCTCTGGAATATATATGTACGCGGATAGTTGAAGTTTGATTATTTTTAACTCAAAGCATGGCATGCCACTATCCTGCTTTCCACAATATATACATACCTACTCAGATATCAGCACAGTAGATACATACCTACTCAGATATCAGCACAGTTGATACATACCTGTCCAGTTTTCTGCAATATCGAGAAAAGAAAATTCCTCTTCTTGCATTCCAATAACGTTCTTCAAACCTAGCTCAAAACAACTTAAGCTAATTCAAGCAATCATAATTAGTTTTGGTTTATATAAATGCTGTAACACACACTCAGGAAGTTTACGCCACAAATTCATAAAAAAAAAGGAATTGGCATGTTCGCAGTGGTTCTACTACTACTATTTTAATTCCTTAATATTCAAAGAGATGTAAATTTTCATATGTGAAAATATTCCTCCCAAATTTCGTTCATTAGTACAGGATTTGGCAGACCGTATGCCGCTTTTTACACAGGCATTTGCGGCTCATCAAACTTTTCCCTCCGTGAATTGTTTTTATAGCGTTCTCAGCGAGATAGGCAAGCTACTTTCATCGAATTAGATTCGAATACGTGTATTAATAGCTTAGAAATTACTTAATAATGAATTAAAATTTAGAATGAAGATTTATTGAACATATGATTAGAATCTTTTTCAAAATTCAAATAATTGTTGAAAAAAGAGAGAAAGCTCGTGTAAATCATGCATTTTGAGCCAAGCTAATTAGCGATAGCACTATTGGGCAACCCTGCAATCTAATCTGGACTTGATGGAGTATAACATAACTTAAAACGCATATAAAACGATAAGGTTGTACTGTGACAAAAAAATTGTATTCCTCTGAACAAAAGTATAAATACCTTTAATAAATAATAGATATAACTGATTATGTAAATTGGTATGAGCGGATACAACAATTAAAATAAAGGATTAATCGTTAATATCAATCAATATGACTCAAAAACCAAATATTAGAACAGGATATAAATACAACAATCGTGAACCAGTTGTTGCATTGAAAAACCTTTTTGTTATCTCATACCATAACAATAATCACATAATTTCTTTTTACATATTTATTTTTCTTATCATTGAGCTTTTGTTTCAGTGGTTTGGTTAGAGAAAACATGAAGTTCCAGAATGAAGTATTTACGGAATTATGGATACTGAAATAATATCACAAAGTCTTAAAATTATAATTCCTCAAATTATAATATCTTAACAATGTTTTTTTTTTTCTTACATTCAGTCACTGAAACAAAAGTACCTTTGATAATTTTCAATTTTTACATAAAGAGGATATGTTGTATAAAATTTTAATTGAATAATATAAAGAATAATAATTTTATAATGATACTTTTAAATACGACTCGCTATCGAGGCTACCCAAGATTCGTATACTAATAAATTAAAATTTCTCTCTGATAACTTTATTATCCTAATTCCTTGATAATTTGATTAATCTCTTCAAAAGTGTACCGATCTCTTATCTAGTACACATTTTCTTTTTGGTGTTGATTTTATATTTTCCGCAAATGTGAACATGGGATAGAGCTTAATGTTTTTCACATGATTGAATACTTCGTGGAGATGCAATTTGAATTTTTAAATTCAGTTTATATTAATTTATTGCAAGATTATTAATGAGTCAGTGATTTTTAATTAAAAATATTCAATTATATCAAAATAATTTTCACACAAATAATAACATCAAAACGTAATTTTGAAAAAATTCATTATAGAATTCAATTACTTTTCAATAATTCTGCTCAAAATATTTTGATTTTGAAACTTTACTTTACACTTATCACTCCTTCACTCTCCTATTCACGTTTTTTAAAAAAAGTAAATTTTTGAGGTAAAATAATAAAGTTATTTCATACACTTTAAATAAATATATTTATAGTTTATTTCCTTTGGGGTAACAAAAAAATTATTTCTTAAAATGAGCTTGAATAAAGTGAAGCCTTCATCAAAATGAGCTTGAACAATGTATTAATAAAACAACATTTATCATTGCTAAATAATTTCTCAATTTTTCTGTTGCTGTTTCTTAAACATTAACCCTCTTTATATCTCTCTCGCACATTTGATACTTTATTCATACGATTGTGATAATCCAAAAAAGTACTCGTATTTAAAGATAAATGGCTTCATTGAGGTAAATTGTTGTTACCAATGGATGCTGCCATCTGTGAAATCGAGTGGAAAAAAATTTGACATTCATTCATAAGTAGATTTGGTTTGATAGTCATTTGCTGCCGCGTCAAATTGTCGACGTCATTTCGCGTCGATCTGTCACTGTCAATGAGAATTGGAGTCATCATTATGTACCGGAAATCAAGCGAAAATCAAACTGCTGGGTTGGTAACGTTGAATCATTTCCAAAAGAAGCATAGATTATATCATTGGCCGGAAAATCTATGATGAAGAATTTTTGAGGAGTGAAAGGCGTCATGATCACAAATGCGAGTAACTGAAACTTAAACAATTGTCTAGTGAGTACCGATACCAACTAAAAACAAATCATTTTCGTTGCTATGAGCAATATTTCTTAAAATTTCTAAGGACTTATTGAACTAACTTGATATTCAATCACCCGAGATCTCAAAGAGACGATCTCTAATGAAATAATAAAGCATCAAATTTTAATGATGTTCATATTTAAATTATATATATGGAACATTATATTTTATAACATTGTTATTTTACATTATTTTATTGCATGGGCTTTAAACTTCGCTTTATGTTTTTACATGTTACGTAGATTAGTGTCCATTTCATTAATTTTTTTCCTTATTTGGACGATATTGTATTTTTAAAAAAACATTAGCCATTACTAAACCATTACTAAAAACAAATAAAAACAAATAAGAAAACCATTACTAAAAACAAATCATTTTCGATGCTGTGAGCAACATTTCTTAAAATTTCTAAGGACTTATTGAACGAACTTGATATTCAATCACCCGAGATCTCAAAGAGACGATCTCTAATGAAATAATAAAGCATCACATTTTAATGATGTTCATATTTAAATGATATATATGGAACATGATATTTTATAACATTGTTATTTTACATTATTTTATTGCATGGGCTTTAAACTTCGCTTTATGTTTTTAAATGTTACGTAGATTAGTGTCCATTTCATTAATTTTTTTCCTTATTTGGACGATATTGTACTTTTAAAAAACTGTTAGCCCAGTGAAGTTTTAATTTCGTGAGATATGTATTGTAATCTAAAATATAATATTTCATAGCATATAATTTCGAAGAATCAATATGAAATTTGATGAATATTTTCTGATTATTTTCAAACATTTATGGAAAGTTTCAACATCAGAGCTACCCCGCAGTACCGTATACAACTCGACTGTAAAGGAGCTTCAATTGATGAACAGACTTTACCAAGACCGGCGTAGAAATATCTGCCATTACCATCATCTGACGACAGACAGCCCTATCACTATCAATATGCATCATATCAGATAAGTAAGCATAGTTATTAGCATTTATCCTTATGAACTTGAGTCTTGACCCATTACAACCGCTGTGTTTAGCAACCGCCATTACGATCCGCCAAATATCCGCCATTACGATCATCTGATGACAGACAGCCCTATCACTATGAATATGCATCGTATCAGATAAGTACGCATAGTTATTAGCATTTATCCTTATGAACTTGAGCCTTAACGCATTACACACCTCTGTGTTTAGCAAACTAATTATTTTAGAACAGTTTCTGCAAAAGGAGCCTTTCAGCTATTCTATAAGAATATATTCGTAAAAAATAATTTTAATATATTTAAAAACTGGGCCATGTTCCCATAATGAGAATAATAACAACAAATTGGGTTATAAAACTCCATTAAGTTTTGAATTTCAAATTAGACTTGTCATATTTTATGGTCTAATAATAGTTTCTTTTAGGATTTTAATGAAAATAAATTACCATTTCCAAATACATATTTTTGTGTATTTTTTATTTGTCCATTGTTATATCCTTTTTTATATAATTATGCTTGGAATAGATTACACAGTTATACAGTGTTATATCAGATTTTTTACAACAAAATACTGTATTTTTCTGACAAATTCTGCATCTCGATTGTATCCCAGCATGTTTTAGGAAATGGTTAATCCCTTCAAAGTGCACATCTTTGGATACAGACTTCCATTGGTACCACTTAAAGGGAACGGGATGGTGATATTTCTCCATCACTTTGCTCCTGTTTTTTAATCAATGTAGCACTCACTCACGAAGGAACACTAATTGTGTCAGCTTCCCTTTGCATTATCTATGCATTCTCCAAATAGCTACAACTGTCAGATTTCGCATGTTTGTATAAAAATTGACATTATTAATTGGCTGAAACTGGTTCAAAAATCGATCAGTAGAATTAACTTCTCCCATGTATTTGTTTTAAGAAGCAAAAATTGATCATTGTTGTATCATTTTTTTTTGTCTTGCTCAGTTGCATTTAATTTTTTTTTCTATACATATCAATTCTAATGCTTTAGATTCGCGAAATTAAGCAAGCAGCCTGGTTGTAGTGGCTGCTCGTAGTTAAAATCAGTCGGGGTGCTGCAGCAAAATTTAACCTTTGTTTCCAAATCGTATATACTGAAACAAGCACATATAAAAACAAATTTTATTCAAAAACCTGATAAACCTGATACTAAAGAAACAAAATCAAAATTAAAGTCTATATGCTTCACTAAGTTTCTATTTAACCCTTTCTCTACCGGAGAGAGAAAAAAGAAGCGCTTCTTTGATCCCGCGGCTTCTCACCGCGGAGGTCACGCTCTGCCCAGACGATTTTAGATACTAAGCATAATTCGTAAAAAAAAATTCCTCTAAAATTGTCTATTCATTAAAATATTTTGGTATTTGCATATATTATTTAAAATGCATTAAACTTAATATATATAAATAAAAAAAAGATTTAATCGAAAATCGAATGTTTTATACATAAAATTACATAAAAAGTCATACTTTTAAGAAAATGCAAAATATTTTTACATATGTTACATAAATTTCATGGTGTAATGATGTACCATTATATGGAATATATAGATATAAAGAATAAATCTTATTTTGCTGTATGGTATATTTATAAAACAAAATTCAATGGATAGTACAACGTCAAATGTTTTAAACATATATTTCGACGATTCATGCAAGATTTTGAGCAAAGGGCACATCTTAGTCCCTCCCCCTCCCCTTTTTTTTTACTTTAATGTCTATGTACAGATTTGGATTATTTTCGCTAACATTACTGTCACATTCATTCATTATTTCGAAAATCCCAGTATCAGATAAATACTTTCTTTTCGCCATAACTGTAGCTACAAATAAAAACTGACCGAATGAAACGAACAGCTGAGAACATCTGCTATCAAAAGCCCTAACCCCCATAAGGGGCCATAAATTCTCCTTCGAACTTCTAAGCAGCAAGCGAGAAAGAAAAAGCAAGACGAAAGCAAAAGCACCCTTTAAATCATGTCATTACATTTAAAGAGCCGCTGCGCAACACGTGCTCTTAACAATTACCCCCCTCCTGGTAGCCAGAAGGGAAGACCAAGCCCATATGACCAAGATCAACTCTCCAAATAACCTATATATATACATTTCGCTGTATTGTAACGCCATATAGTAGCATTTAAAAAATCGAATAAAACGTTCTCAGGAAGCGTAACTTTATTGATACATTGGGCCGTAGAAGACACTCACGGAACGTATCGCCCGTGACACGCTGGGCACACGAGAGCAAACACGAGCGTATCGATCGTGATATGCTGGGAGAGAACGTGTTAATACTTACGTTTCATAAATGTAACAATGAAGCTACACAGAACTTAGACTTCTCTTGCCTTTCAGTGTTTTTTTTATTTTATTTATATTTCGAAAACCATCTTTTGTCCAATTTGCATCACTTTCATATAGCTAACACGGGAAGCGGAATAGTGCACTTTTTTTACTTCACTGCAGCAAAACAAAAATTTCCATTAGTACCATTCAAAATTACTGTAAATAATGTATATTTTTGTTACCACATATTCCGGGCTGAGATAATGTAGCCATTTAAAAACACATATTGTTTCTCAAATACCAGCTCTAATAAAACGTTTCCAAACGGCAACAACATGCATGCAATAAGATAAAAATATGGATTTAAGTTTCTAACTCTTAAAATTACCAATAGATAGAAGTAGAAGTTCTATTTTGAGAAATATGTTTGTTACTTCCAAAATTTAAGTTCGAAGCAGAAAACGTCCTACTAAAATAGCAAAATTCATCAAAATAATTTCTTTTTTTCATGTTAAGAAATTGGTACAAAAAAGCAATTGTTTTTTTTTATAACACTTTTTGTGCATTTGGTTTTGTCTGATTTTATAGTTAAATCCACAATGGGTTAAGTTCATTGGTAGGAAATATTTTTAATCCAAAAAAAAAAAAAAATTGGTAAAACATAAAGCTTATTTTTTAAATATTTTTTTATTAACTAATAACTGTTGTAGAAATCAAATATATTTTTTTCAGACAAATATAAAAAAAAATCATACATTGTAGGGTTAAAGGAATTATTTCTACTTCCTTTAATATTGGCATTACACCTGAACAGTATGCTTTTCAGAATATATGAATAGCTGTTCAATTTCTACTTTCGAAACTAACACCTTATTTTTTTCTCTGTTTTCTGCAGTTTTCAAGTTTTTTTTAGAAAAGTCTAGTTCACCAGACATATCCAGGGGTATATTGTCACATAAATTATTTTCTTAGACCCCTTAATCATATGTTATTACATAGGGAATGGAGTTAAAGCGATGATTGTTGGGACATCGAAAAATTAATCTGAATTCATTTGTTCTAAATAAGCCAAAACTTGCTCTATAGACAAATGTTTTAGCCATGTTGTGCTCAAATTTTTAATTCATACCATGAATGAAACAGAAAAGCGATAATAAACATATCATTTTGCTAAGACATACTTTAAGACTACCGTCAGTCATTCACAGACGAGAAGCTACTTGTTTTAAGTTTTGTCGCATGATAGTAAAAGGAGGGGAAAAAAATGTTGAAGTCTGATTGGTTTGAAAAATTAAAAAATGCACCAATTTTCCAAAAATGGGAACAAGTTGCTTTTTCTGCAATTACAAAGAGCTTTTTGTAAATTTTCAATTTGGATCAAAGATGTCTGTTATAAGTAAATATTAACCATGAAAATTATAATGCAATTTAGAAAAAAGTGTATTGACTGAGTATGAAAAGCAAAATTTCTTGTTTATAAACTTTCCATAAATATATAAATGCTATGACTTCCAATTTGAAAATTTTCATAATTTATCTCATTTATACAACATTTTAAAAGAAGTAACATTTTAATAATATTTGTAATAGTTATTTAGAAAAAAAAAATTTATTCCCAAATTAGAGTTACAATGGAACTTAATGACATCATAATATTTGAAAATTTAATAAAAATAAATTTTATTTGTCTTGTGATTTGCTAAAATCTGAATTTATACTAAAAGGAAACCTGCATTTAAGTTTCGATGATTTAGCTACATAAATACAATATTAATTGCTTTATTATCTAAAACAAATTTTCAGAGTAAAATAATTATTTCATTTCTTAGCATTTAATATTTGAATTTGTATATTACATCATTTGGTACATCGATCGAAAAGTTAACGAGTTATAATGAACGTAAGTTAGAATAAAAATTTTCTCAGACAACTAATTTTCCGATTTCGAAAAGATAATTACCGTTAAAACTGACAAGAACGCAAATTGCAATTAGGTACAAAATCCATCACAATTATTAACTCGTATTAAGTTCGTCATGTAAAGCATTTCTTTGCCTGATTTGGTATGTTCACTTAAGTATCAATATTAATTATATATATATATTATAATTATTGTTAACGGTTTGTCCTAAGACATTAGGGAATTCAAAATACTTAATACTCATTAGCACAGCCAATAATTGATTACTTATTTCAATGATGTCGTTGGTGTCACGTCCGTCAGCATATACTTTGTACTTAATTATTTAATATTATGAATAATATGAACTAAAATTATTTTTTCAATTTTCTATGAAGAAATATTTCAGTTCAAAATTTTGATAAAAATCTGATTTATGCTTAATATTTTTTAGAATTAAGTATATAATTCACTGGTTCCCATAAATTAAAGATCAATCTCGAAAATAACGAGTATACAAAATGTTACATCTAGAACGTAAAAGAACTGAGCCACAATATAATGTATAAAGTAACATGAAAACAAAATACCAGAGGCTAATATGATATTTTAGAAATTATGCGTCAGTTTGGTTCAGGTGTGGCGACTTGGAAGCACAATCAAAGTTCAATCCTACCGTTACTCTACCACTATGAGAACAAACTGGCTATTCTGACAAGGCAAGCCACCTGATGTGATTTAAAACTGAAGTGACCTATATATCTTCTGTTGCCCACTATAACACATCAATCAATAACTCCCGAGACTAACATAGAAAAAAAAAAAAAATTGCAAATTTTTTTTTTATTCATCAA